>VZTY01015119.1:140998-426131 GCA_013400935.1 Turnix velox
CATCCTCTCTGGGATGTCTGTTCCAGTGTCTTCTCAATGTCTTAGGGTTTTGGGCTTTTTTAATTTTTATTTTGAGAGAGTAAAACCCCCAGATATGCCTTCAGAACTATGAACATGAGAGTTCTGTCTCTGGTGTGACATACATTGTTTGTAATGAACAGCTTGCATGAATGTACATTTAATGACTACTCTTTGACTTGTAATTGGACCCATCTTTAAATTGGCTTGATGCCTTGTACTTCTCCATGAGGAAAAATGGGATTGTGTTTAGGGAAGTGTTGGCCACACACATCCCAATCAGGGGAGGATGAGTGTGTTTTGATACTATGTCGAGTTGCACATGACCCTGATGTGGATCGAGGTGTCACGTGCCACAAAGTGGTGCAGCATTTTTAGTGGGGTGAAGGAAACAGTGGCTGATTCAAGTTTGGACAAAAGCAGCTGGGGATAAGCCATGTGTATGTCATGCAGTTAGGTTTAAGGAAGCTGCTTCTGTGGGGGATTTGCCTCCTTGAATGCAAGACTGCTAATGGGCCTTCGTAATCTGGTGTTTTATTGTTTCCAGTCAGTGTGTTGACTGTTGCTGATCATTCTGACCTGGCTTTTACAGTGTGGGAGTTTTAGATTGCATTAATGTAAAGGGTTTTTTGAGCAAATGATTCAGCTCAGCTTGCAGCTTCAGACAGTGAAGGATGTAGCTGTTTGCTGTTAACCCATGTTACACCATGATGCAGACAGGAGATATGTTATTCCTCTTTTTCTTGATAACATCTATTCTTTGAGTTTGTGGTCTTTGTTCTGATCTATTATTCTAACAATTTTTCCAGTGTCTTCCAAAGGAGCAGCAGAATATGATGAGTTGTATGCATGTGTAGATGAGATACGATACCGTTGCCTGAAGCCTGTCTTGCTTCACTCTTCTTTTGATGATAAAAAGTACTGCTGCTCTCCAAAAAGCACTTTTGACTTGAGAATGGACAGAAGAAATTTAGAGCTTACAGAAGGAGCTGTAATTTTTTGCTCCATGTTAAATCTGGTTTGTTGATGAGCTATTGAACCTCAAAAATGTTGCTCTAAATTTTCCTGCATTTTTTTCCCCTCTAAATACCAGTTGAGCCAAGTACACAGTGAAATTTGGGTATAATCATAACAGGCTGTACTTTAGGCCATTCTGAAGGATACTTAACTTTAGTGAAGTTATTGAGCTGCTTAGGGAATCAGTTACAAAGAAGCAGGGTTAAAGAGCATTTTGAAAATGAGGACCATGAAGAATGTAATTCTATAATAGGGATATCAACTTCCTGGATAATTGCTATAGTTACAGGTAAAATATGTCTTAGCAATTCTTGGCAGACTTTCTAGTGATGGGAACAACAGAATTATTTTCAGTAGAGTGCTAATGGCAAGTCATTCTGAAAAATCTTTGAAGGGAAAAATAGCATATAGGGCATTCTGCTGAAAACGTCTTTGTGCACTGAAATATTTATAAGAAAACACATATATGAGGTGTCCCTAGCTATGGCAGGGGTTGGAACTAGATGATCTTTTAAGGCCCCTTCCAACCCAAACCATTGTATGATTCTATGGTGCAAGCTGATTAGAAAGAAGGGAAAAAAAATTAGCCTCTTGGCAACTTGCATTAAAGCTTAAGTAATTTTGTGTCTCTGTATCTTTCTTATTTTTATTTTATGTTGCTGTCATGTGTTGTTTTAAGTATCTGTTTTGCATTTTAAAAATATTTAGCATTTGTTTATGCAAGAAAACAACTATCAACACTGTGAATGCCTTAGAGATTTTCAACAGGAGTAGCTTTAATGTTAGTCTGAGCGGTGCAAGCTAAGCTAGTAGAGTATCACCCACATATAAGATTTTTATCTTGTGGGAGGATCAGTAGAGGGTATGATATTTGTAATATTTGTATCTTTAATTACTTTTCTAAACATTTAAATATCATCTTACAGCTCTGTGGTCTGGACCTAACCTTTGCGTGCTTACTTGCTTCTTGCCTTCTAAATATTTGTCTGGCTTCCCAATGATCCTTCTTGAGGATCTTACTGATAGACAATAGTAGTGAAGTACCTAAGTAACTTAATTAATTCAAATGACCATAGTAGCTACAGCTAGAGATACAAATATCTTTTTTTTTAAATATTTGATAGACAATAGTATTTTAATAGTACAATAATAATATTTTATTGCAATTCCAGTTGATCTTGTCTTTTCAAAAAAACAAAAAAAAACCAAAACAAGAGCAGTACCCTTAGTTTTTTTCCAGAAGGTATTTTTAATTTATGATTTATTCATCCTCAGTGGATTTCAGTTGGTGAAAGTGATGTTGATTTCCTTTTTTTTTAATCTATTGAGTGCAAAATGTTGATAGGGCATGACATTTCAGTTGTGCTTCAGTGAAGCAGCAGCAAGGTTGGCACTTTGGAACAAGCTGCTTAGGGAAGTGGTTGAATTGCCATCATTGGTGGTATTTTAAATATTGGTAGATGTGGTGCTTAAGGACATGGTTTAATGGTGATTTTGTCAGTGTCAGATTAACGGTTGGTATTGATGATCTGAAAGGTCCTACATAGACAATTCTATAATTCTGTGATTAATGTAGCTAGATCCATTCATCAGCTTTAAATTATTTGTGGATACAAAGATAGGAGCATAAGACACAAATTTAATTCTGACTTTGCTTTTTCATTCTTCTTCTCTGTAACTGATTGTTCCATAAACCCCTTCTGTCTAGGGTATTCCAAGATTTTAAAGCTTAATTTGTTGTGGATTTGTTGGTTTTTGGTTTTTTTTCTCTCTGTAAAATATGTGGTTCCCTTGGAAGAAATAGGGTTTTGGAGTAGATGCAGGCAGCTGAATGATACAATTAAAGCGATAAACTGAAGTTGTTGTCCTTGCATGCTGGTATTATTTCTGTGTTGTTTGGGGAGGTTTTTTGAACTGAAGTACTGAATTCCAGTAACCTTTTCATGAAGTAGATTGTGTATTTGTCACTTTTTCTCTCTCTCTCAAATGTCTCTTAAATCTATTTGCAGCAGGGTCTCGGGCATCTTACAGCAGCCAGCACAGCCACCTTGGCTCCGAGTTAAGGGCACTGCAGTCTCCAGAACACCACATCGATCCTATTTACGAAGACAGAGTTTATCAGAAGCCCCCTATGAGGAGTCTTAGCCAGAGTCAGGGGGACCCTCTGCAACCAGCACACACAGGCACATATCGCACTAGTACAGGTAAGTGGATTTAGCCTGCATTATAGTCTTTTTTTGAGATATGCCTTATTCTTCAGTGTTAATTATTTTCCTATTTCTAGTGGGCTAAATAAAATGTTATGTGTATGCCATTCAAACAGAATGCCTTGTGCAGGTGGCAGCTCTATCAGAAGAACCCCGGGAGCACACATAAATAAGAGAGTTCTTAATGTTCTTTGTATGCAGTAGGTTAAGCTAGTTTGGGAAGACAACTTATGAGTAAGTGGAGAAAGTTCATGTTAATCTTGTTTGTTGTCTTTAAGGAAAGCCTCTTGTCTCTGAAGAAATTGCTAGGATTTTCTTTGCTTGAAAACAATATTTAGTGAGTTGCAAAGGGGCCACAAAATTCCTTCCATGTGAAACTAGAGGATCGCTATCTTGCTTTTTGAAGTGTCATGTAAATGTTGCTCTTCTCTCCTGCAGAGGTATGCTTGGCTATAGGACGCAGACTTATGTATTGAACTGTGGTTTGGAGAAAAGCATTTCTGTTCATTTCTGCGTATACAGATGTAGGTCCATGAAATGCAGTAGTGTACAAGTTTGACTTGCAGAATGTTCTCTCAACTAAATGAAATACAGCTGTATGTTGGAACCCACGAATAGATTGCAAATCAACAGAGATATTTATGGCATTTAATGCACAAAATAATTATTGTACATAATGCTACAGCCAAAAAAGCCTAAAGCAGATGTAGAAAGAACTTGCCATAGGAGTTGTAAGTATTTCTGGTGTTTTATCTTCATTGTTTTGGTCAAGATCAAAGAGAGAAGATGTTGTCCATTCTCATGTCACTCCCATTTTCATTGAGGAAAAACTTAAGTGTTCTTTTTAAAAACTTCTTTAAAACCCTTTTCTCCAAGGGCAAATTATCAATTTTTGCACGTTCAAAAGTTTGTGTTGCTTTGTGCAAGTTTTGGGTTTGGAGTGCAGGAGAAAATCCTATTTTTCCTATGAATTCTTTTGTTAATACCTATGTCAGCTTATACTTTTCGAAGAACACCATCACAGCATTTCCTTCCTGTGAAAGGAACTACTGTAGTATGTTTTCTGTAGTTACATGTGTGAGAAAAAACTACTCTTCCTTGCATGAAGGGGGTAAGATCTCTGTCTCAGTCAGCAGAGGCAGCTATAGTGAATGAAGCCATTATTTCTATTGAGCCTCTTTTTCCATATGTGGCCAGTTCAAATTTGCTTTACAATGTACTCTTTCCCAGTGGTGCCCTGAAGAGGGTTTCCTGGTTCGTTAGAAAATCTTCTCTGCACTGAAGTTGGAGGCTGGCTTGTGACTGTCCTTCCAGCCCCCACTTAATGAAGAAAACTGTCAATATAGATGATGGCTACAGTGAGTGGAACTGGGATGCATAATGTGTGTGGGTAGTATCTGAAGGTGAGGCTTCAGAAGGAAATGGGAAGAGGTAAAAAGCACTGATCTGGGTAGCAGAAACAAGCCCTGTGAAGGTGAATTTTCTTTTGCTTTTTGGATTTGGATTTTGGCATTGCTCTAGGCTTGCTCTGAAGAATGCCTTTGTTGGTCCAGCCTTGTGGTGGGTTGAGACTCCCTTGCTTTCTCCCTCCACCCCTATCATCAGGGTCAGGGGAAATAAAATCAGGTGGATGCATGCTAGGCCAATTATTCTGTTGCTCTGTTGATAGCTGTTAGCTGCAGATGTTGACAGCCTTTTGCACAACCAGGCTTAAGACCCATCAGCACTCAGGGAATATTGAGCTGGATCAAATCAGCTCTCCGATTCCGCCTGCCTCTACTGTAAGTTCCCTGAGGAACATATCCCTTCTGATGGAGGCAATACAATTTTTCTCAAATTATCAGGAAGGGAAGGAAGGAGTTCAACTGAAGTTTGGCATATATGACTCTTATTTCTTCTTTGGATTGTATTAACTGTTTTTTATTGGGGGAACAGATAACTATTTGTCTTATTAGTTGTGCTCTCTCTGAGGATTCATGTCAAGAGTTCATGGCCTGTATCTTCTATGTGCATGAACTGCACCCGTAATAGGAGGGGTGGAGACTTTTGTGTTCCTTTATAGACCATAGTTCACATTCTTTTCTCTATTAGAGTAGCACCTTTAACCATGACATAGTTTTCTCCATCTGAAGGAATAAAAAAGGCAAGGTAAATGTAGTCTAAGGACTTCGTAAAAACCTTGGATTTCTCTTCAGCTAACATGCTCCATCAGAAACAAAAATTCTACTTATTTTGCTCAAAAGCTATTTATTTTCTGCATGTTGCTTTGGGTTTTTTTTCTAAATCTGGAAGATAAGTGATCACGCTTATCTAAAAAGTAAGCTTTTCTAATAGAGACATCACCACTTTCTCTTTTGTGAGCTACTCAGTTGTTATTGCATTAAGGAATGCATAATACCCATTCAGGGTATTTCATCCTCCAGGTGAATCAACATGCAGTGAGCTGAATTCAATAAGCTGAAATTTCCCTACAGACTAAACTACATGCAATTTGTTCTGTTTACTCACTGCCTTATTGAGAGCTTGCTTTTTTGGTTTTTTAAATTTTTTTTCCTATTTATTTCATTTATGAATGAAATACATGACAGGAGTTCTGCACTAAAGGCTGTAAATAGCAGAAGGTCCAAAATAGTAGGATCTTTCTGAAGTTATACTAGTAAGGGAAATGTTCAGTGAGTGGCAGGATGACTTTGTCATTACATTATGGTGACACCCTCCATCCCACAAGTCAACAGGGAGTTCACAATAAGCTGGGAGGAGAGACAGCTGGGACTATTGACCAAAGGGATATTCCAAGTAATATAACATCATGTTCAGCATATAAAGCCTGGAGAAAAATGAAGGAGCCGATGTTCAGAATGATGGCATTTGTCTTCCCAAGTAACGGTTACACGTGATGGAGCCTTTTCTCGAAGATGGCAGAATAGTGCCTGCCAGTGAGAAATAATGAATAGATTCCTTGTTTTGCTTGCACATGTATCTTTTGCTTTCCCTATTAAACTGTCTTTATCTCAAACCATGACTTTCTTCACTCTTTCTGATTTTTCTCTGCCATCCCACTGCAGGTGGAGTGAGGGAGCATGGTGATTCATTGCTGGCTGGGTTTAAGCCCAGCTTTTCTTGGTGTCATGTACTGGGCACCAAAAGGGTTGTCATGTTAGAACCCTAACTGGCAGATAGGACCATGCAGCCACTTGCTCAGTTCTTCCACCCTTTCCCTGGAAGGGTAGGGAGAATAAGGACAAAAAGAGAAGAAAAGGGAGTGAGGAAGACCGAACAACCCACACCATGAAGACATGTTAATAAGACAGTAACGGCAAAGGAATATACAAGATGAAGTAATGCATCATAAATTGCTCTCTCTACCCAGCCCCTTCTGAGAATAATAGATTCCCTCCCCCTGGCCAACCTCCATTTTTATACTGAGCATTATGCCTATGGTATGGTATATTCCATTAGCCAGCTTGTTCAGTTTTCTTCCCCTCAGCTTCTATAGGAAGCTGAAAGAAGTCTTTGAATAATATAAACATCACCTGGCAGCAGCTAAAACAATATGCATTATCTATCTTCATACCAAATCTGAAACACAGCAGCCACTAGAAAGAAAATTAACTCGATGCTGGCTGAAACCGGGATGGTATCCACCTGTAGTCTATAAGCCATCCCTTTGGTGTTTTGGTGAAATCATGACACCTTACAAACCCAAAAGCTTTGGTTTATTAATTTAAATCCTATGTTAATAACAGTAGTGATAAGCTTATTTTGGATATTTTCATGACTGCTGCTCGAATATGGAGAGGGCTATTAAGAGAGAGATTCCTTCCAGCCAGAGTAGGGACACAGAAATTTACTTACTTGCAGAACTAGAAGTTTGGGCTAGGAATGTAGACATTAATTCAATTTGCATTAAGCATGAAACAAGTCCATGGGGCTAAAATCTTGCTATTTAGCAAGTATGGGATTTCTGTAGTTGCCTTCAGGAAAAAGTGACTGCTGCTCAGGTTCTGGGCTGTCAATACTGACCTTCAGTGGGAGTGCATTGCTTCAGCAGCAGTGGTATCCATGACATTGGTTCCAGTTGCCCTCTGGAAGCTGGCAGCATTCTGGAGGTTCATAACCACACTTGATTTCATCACTATTCCCTGGTGAAAGAGATGAGGTCTCTTCTGAAAATAGATGAAATTATTAAAAGCATTGAAAGAGGAGTGTCTCCAGGAGTCTGGGAGGAAGGGATGGTGGATGAAAGGGCTGTGCTTGTTCTGAACTTTCCATAAATTCAGGCTTTATCAGTGAAATGAATGCTGCTGGTTTGAAGGAAGGCTGACTCTGGTAACTGGACATTTGGGCCTCAGTGCTTGTGCTTTGAGAGCTTTCACTGGCTTCAGGACTATAGTCAAGTATCTTTGTCTGGGAAGGCACACAAATGGCAAGGATGAGCCAGCAGTTACACTGAAGGAGAAAACCTATACTCTTCAACTCTGTGAAGGACATAAGTATTCCAGAGGAACCATGGCAGCCTGGAAGAAAGCTTAAGACTTGCCTCAGGGTAATCTTAGAACAATCTTTGTCTGCTGAAAGTCACTATGTGGAATGCTTTGCCATGCATCTCAATTGTGAGAAATGCAGCAGCTTTGCATAGTTGTGTCCAGTTGGTATTTGTGGATGTGTGAAGCTGAAGTGCTTCCTTGGTTAAGATGGGGTATGTGAGGAAGTCATTGAGGGCTCTTCTGTTCTTCTCGGAGAGAGTGGGAGAGGCTTATGAAAGGTAGGGCCTGTAGATGATACTGCTGGTTCCTGAGATGAAAGACTTATTTAAAGGAAGTCAGCCAGTGAAAGGATAAAAGTTTTCCTTGCCTCTTAAGAGTGGCTTAGTATAAGAACTGAAGAGTTTACCAGGCATGTTCTTGTAGTGACTTATCTGTCAGGAAGCGTGTGTGGGGCAGGGACTCCTGCAGCACTTCTGTTACCCTGAAACTGCGTGATGTCCTTGCGTGTGCTGGCAGTTATGCAGCTGCTCTGTAGCTTCTCCAGTTGCCTCCTGTCTTTCACACCAGATTTTTCTGAGGCTTCTCCCACCGGCCTTGATTAGTCCCACTGGCGCACCACCTCCTCTGAATCCTTCTCTTTCTGAAAGCTGTGCTATGGGTGCTATGGTAGAGAGTGCTGATCAAAGAGGACAAACTCATGGTGGCAGGTGCCAGCCAGCAGCCTGGTTCTTTGCAAGCTGGGTTTCTGTAGAGGGGGAGAGTGCTGTCAGGAGATCTGTGGAGAGTCAGGAGAGCTTCTTTTGAGGGGGGCAAAGAAACGTCCAAGCTGTGTTTTCTGTTCAAGTGTTTGCTAGTAGCAGAGAAAACTTCAGGTAAAACTGTTGAAGGTGAGAAATTCTTTTGTTTAAGGGGAGATGCTGTCCCGCTTTTCTTTGCCTTCATGCTCCTGCCTGGTTCTTCATTCACTGGAGGAAAATAGGTCTTTCCTCCGTAAAAGTTTCTTACCATAGTGGGGTAGCAGTATCCTTTGCTCCTGAAGTCCAGGTTTTTTCTTGCAGATTAAATGTGTAGCTGGAGGGATAGGAAGAGGACTCGGGTGACTCTGCTAGGTTTGTTGCTTTGCCACTGCTCCATTTAATCCTGGAGATTATGTGGGTCTGAGTACAAGTCCACACAGAAAACTGGCCTTCTTCCTTCTGTCACTGAGCTGGTATCTTTCTTCAAGGTGACTGGTTTGTTTCTCTTTTTGGCTTCCTTTGTCCATCTGAAGATGTTCCTGTGATGAGTATCAGGCCTAAAGGAGTAGGAAAAGCAAAATGCCCGTTTTCTCTCTTCCTGTGCAGGAACAGCCCATACAAAATCATTTGCACTGATGGTCTGGTTTTGTTGAAGGGAGGAGTAGTTGCTAGTTTTGATCCTTGTGGGTGCTCAAGAGGCTCTGGCTTCCTCCTCTTCTCCTCATTTGCTCTGCATGGGCAAAGCAAGTTACAGCTCTTCAATATCCCATCACCTCCCATTCTCAGTGCCAGGTTCACCTGCTGTTTTCCCACACCCCCTCTGTGATTCTCCTCTGTAAGTGGCAAGTGGATGACAGTCTATTCATTTTAATTTTTATAGTTGCACAAAGGAGAGTATCGCATGGACTGCATAATGCTGCTTCCCAATACCCGAGAATTTAATTTGCAGCATGCTTTTAATCTGAGTCCACTTTGTGTTTAGCTTCTTTATTGTCTGTTACAGAAGTAACACAGAGGATAAATCAGTTGATACAAAATACATCATCTTCACTATACTGTACACAATTGTCTTCATACATTGGACATATTTGATGATTTTAGAAGTAATTACTTCAAGGTGAAGTTCTTTTCATATTGTGTTATGCAATATTCATGTTGCAGTTTTCTAATATTTTAAAAATTGTCTGTATGAAGGAAATTAGACATCTGTATTCTAGAGAAGTGTTTTACTCTTCTTTCAAAGATAATTAAGCCTATTCTATTGTAGAATGTAAACATTAAATGTTTTACTTTTTAAGATTTTTTAGTGGTCATATAGAAGTTTAAAACAATATTCAGATTATATTTGAAACAAATACAATATTTTTTTTTAAAACTGCTTTCGAGGATATCTTCTTGTATAGCCACTTAAAATTTCTTTATACCAGCTTTTGCTTGGTAAGTTGTTCTCTTCAGCCATCTCGATTGGCTAAAGTTGTCAGTGACTTAAGAACAGTGAAAAAAATTTAGAAAACTAGCACAGCATTATGTTGAAATGAGACTCAATAAAAATGACACTGTGGTCTCCAAATATAATATCATGATAGAGGATTTGGTTTG
This sequence comes from Turnix velox, assembly GCA_013400935.1. Taxonomy (NCBI): domain Eukaryota; kingdom Metazoa; phylum Chordata; class Aves; order Charadriiformes; family Turnicidae; genus Turnix; species Turnix velox. The sequence continues at coordinate 151,064 of VZTY01015119.1, forward strand.
CATCTTTATGCATCTACAAAGCAGGCAAATATAATTCAGCTCTAAGTATCAAACTCTGACTTTGAGCCTTGCACATCACCTGTGGCAGGGCAGTTTATATCCCAGTTTTATCTCAGTTCTCTCATTCTTTCTCAGATTGTGTTAGGATGTCTGTTCATTCTTTACATGAGATTGTAATATAGTTAACAAGCTATGTCACTTGTAATTCCATAGGCTTCAGATTAATGAATAAAAGGAATATGAAGGGAGCTAGAGGGGAAAAAATCCTATATGTAGGCAGATGTTTTCTTACAGTGAGCATTAACTGGTATAGTTCTACTTGCTACATCAAGCTTTTAATGAAAAGCTACCTGTTACATGCTAATTCCTGTATTTCAAATATTTCATTTAAAAGTGAATAGGGCATCTCAGTTTCAAAAATATTTTTCTTGATTTGACTTTAAATTGTGACTTTATGCAAAAAGGAGCAGTGACAAAAAAATCAGCTTTGAATTGCCCTATTTGATTTGAATGCTTTTTCCATCGTGCTCAAATCTTTAGTTTCTGTTCAGTTTGAAATGCAGTAGTTAGATTATAAATACCAAACATTGCTGCTTATTACTTAGGTTATTTTTTGTTTTTTTTCTGGCTGGAAAAGACAGATTGGTTTACTTGGGTTTTTGTTTTGTCAGAAGCTGATGTGTGTAGAGGCATACTGTGATGCCACAGCTGCAGATTAATCAAGAATCTGCTGGTGTAAATCACACAGCATGGAGTTCTAGCTATAGGATGTAACATTTTAAGGGAAATTAAAATGAAAAATTATTCCTACTGCTACATCTCTTATTACTTTGGTAATGTGATAATAGACCTGTATTCCTAGCTGACATCCACTTGTTAACTTTGCTTTGGGAGAGAGAATTATAGGAAATAAATCTTCAGTGCAAAGTAAATTGAGCACAAAATACCTTAGTGATCTGCATAGTGAGTATCAAGTCAGCTCAAAGCAATGCAAAGTCATAATCCCATTTCATTTGACAGATCCAGGGTGTCTGGAATAGCCTTATCAATGCTATGTTCTTGCTTATATGTATTTAGGAGATTAATTTTCCAGATATAGTAGCATCTTTTGTGAGGAAGAATTATTTTATTTCCTTTGTATTAAAATTTTGGCAGGAGTATAATAAAAGACATTGTGTTCCCCTTCAGTGGTATCCAGTGGTCACTGTAGAGCTGTGAACAAGAGCAATGAGAGAAAAAGAAAAGTGGCTGGAGGTGAAAACCTTGAAGAAACCACCTTTGTAAGCTGTGAGCAATATCCCCCTTAGAATGGAGAAGCTTTTCTCCAAATAGGATACTCACAGTCACAAAGTATTGAGCCCATTATTGGGTTCCACTGAGGAACTGTACCCAGGTACCCAGGTAGGTTTCACTGCTGCTCAGAATAGAAATCTTTAAAAATGATCAGTATCCAGAGCTTCCTTCCTCCTTCTCATGAATGGGATACCTCCAGGGGCTTATGGTTTGGCTTATGTATTTTCTTAATTTTCTAGTCTCTGTTTTTTTAGTAAAAGGATGGCCTAGAGCATGTCACAATGCTTCTCAGTTGTCTGTTGACTTTTTCCACTTATTGAGGGAGAAGTGTGACTGTTAAATCTTGGTCAGGGAAGTACATACTCTGTAAATTTTGACTGCCACTGTTGAGAAAATAGTGTCTACTCTGTGCCAGAAACTGACTGTGAATTTATAATCACTGTACAGGTGTAGTTTCAGGTTAAAGTGTGGTCACAGGAGACTTTAGTGATGCATGAGTCTGTCTGTTGTCTTTTTATTTGCTTTAGAAATTTGTGTAGAAATACTAGGCTGTCATTCATGAAATAAGAAGCAATCTATACACCTTTCATAAATATCCTTTTTGTAAATCTTTGCAGAACAAAAACACAATGCTGTGCCTGAGGTAACTACTCAGTAATGTCTTCAAGACAACCAATGCTTTTGTTAGATAATCACTCTTTCTGCAGCATTATATTTAAGGGTATTCTTTTAAAAATCACCAGCTTATTTGTTTTTTAAATGCAAGCTGTATTTTTTTCAGTATAAGACTTTGCTTTCATAGGTAGTCTCTTCCTCTACTGTAATTTCAGCAGTCTGTGCGTAGGATTGGAGTTTGTCCGAGTACAGCAACTATTCAAGGATATTATTTTTTACTGTTATGGGTCCAGCAACTTTCAAACTACTATTTTCAGAAGTTAGGTTGATGTTTAATATGTACCTATCCCATGGTCTAGCACTGGAATGCAGATGTGTTTAACTTAATAGTAAAATGACTCTTTATTCCACAGTGAAAACTATAAACTAAAGTAGCTGAAACTCAGCTGTTCTAAAAAATACCAGCCAGTAGCCATTTTATGACTTAGGACATTGGTGTACTAAGGGGAAGTCAGAATCTGAAGTAGAAAACAAAATGTGTAAGTTAGCTGTACCATGATTCAGTGCAGACTGTTAATCTGTTATTGTGTCATAAGACTTATACCATTTTTTAATAATGATTGTAACTTTCACCAGTAGGTTCTAGGCTGGGCAGCAGCACAGGGAACTCTCAACAGAGAAATTCTAAGAGAAGGTGAATTTGGAGCAGAAGCAGAAATTTAGCTGCAGTATTTCAGACATGGTGGAATAGTTCTTACGACTGGTGTGTTGGAATAGATGGGTATAAGCTCTTTAGGAAGGACAGGCAGGGGAGTAGGGGCTCTCCTGTGTATCAATGAGGAGCTGGAGTGCATGGAGCCCTGCCTGGAGACAAATGTGGAGCTACTAGAGAGCTTATGGGTCAGGATCAAATGGAAGGCAGGGAGGGAGATGTTGTAGTGGGAGTCTGTTACAGGCCACCTGACCAGGAGGACAGAGTGGATGAGGCACTCTACCTCATGAAGCTGTTAGCAACAGCTTCATGTTCACAAGCCGTGGTCCTCATGGGTGACTTCAACCACCCTGACGTCTGTTGGAAAACACAGTAAGGCTGCAGCCATCAAAGAGGTTCCTGGAATGCATTGATGACAACTTCTGCTTCCAAATGGTACGGGAACCCACAAGAAGAGGAGCCATGCTGAACCTTGTTCTCACCAATGACTAGGGTCTAGTGAGTAACATGGAGCTCAAGGGCAGCCTTGGCTACGCCAACCATGAAATGGTGGAGTTTATTATCCACAGGGCATCAAAGAAGGTGTGCAACACTCTGGACTTCAAGAGAGCAGACTTTGACCTCTTGAGGGACCTTGTTGGCAAGATTCCATGGGAAACAGTCGTGGAAGGAAGAGGGGCCCAAGACAGCTGGGCAGTATTTAAAGACCATCTCCTCCATGCCCAGGAGCTGTGCATCCCAAGGAAGAAGAAGATGGGCAAGAATGCAGGCATCCTCCATGGATTAGCAAGGAGCTTCTGGACTTGATTAGATGGAAAAAGAGCGTGTATCAGGAGTGGAAGCAAAAGAGGGTTAACTGGGAGGAATACAAAGAGGTTGTCTGAGTAGCCAGGGATCAGGTTAGGAAGGCTGATGCCCTGGTAGAATTAAAGCTAGCCAAGATCATAAAGCAGAACCAGAAGAATTTTTACAAGCAGGTGACAAAAGAAAGTCTAGGGAAGATGTGGGCCCTTTCCCAAAGGAGACTGGAAAGCTGGTCATGGGGGATTTGGAGAAGGCTGAGGTACTCAATAAATTCTTCACCTCAGTCTTCACTGGGAGGCCTCTGCTTGCACCACTTAAGTCTTAAAAAGTAAGGGTGTAAACTGGGAGAAAGAACATCCACCCATCGTGAGTGAACATCAACTTTGAGACCACTTGAAGAATCTCAAGGTGCACAAGTCCATGGGACCTGATGAGATCCATCCATGCGTTGTTAGGGAACTGGCAGATGAAGTTGTCCATCATATTTGAAAGGGCATGGGAGGCTGGAAAAGGGGGAACATAACACCCATTTTCAAGAACAGAAAGAAGATCCAGGAAACAACAGGCCAGTCAGTCTTTCCTCTGTGCCTGGCAAGATCATGGAGCAGATCTACCTGAGGGCAGCGCAAAAACACACAGGGAATGATGCTGAGGTGATTGGAGGTAACCAACATGACTTCAGTGGGGGAAAATCATGTCTGACCAATTTGGTGGCCTTCTGTGATGGAGCAACAGCATTGGTGGATAAAGGAAAAGCAACTGACATAATCTACTTGGACTTATGCAAAACATTTGACACTGTCCCACATGACATCCTGGTCACCAAACTGGAAAAGTGTGGCTTTGATGTGTGGACTACTCACTGGATAAGGAGCTGGTTGAATGGTCGCACTCAAACAGTTGAAGTCAATGGCTCATTGCCCAATGGGCAAGTTGCAAGTGGTGTTCCTGAGGGATCAATTCTGGGACCAGTGCTATTCAGCATCTTTGTTGGAGACATGGACAGTGGGATTGAGAGCACCCCAAGCACGATTACAGATGGCATCAAGCTGTGTGGTGTCGTTGCCACACTAATAGGAAGGCATGCCATCCAGAGGGACCTTGACAGGCTCGAGAGATGGACCCATGCCAACCTCATGAGGTTCAGCAAGGCTAAGCGCAAGGTCCTGTACCTGGGTTGGAGCAATCCCAAGCACAGATACAGACTGGGTGGACAGTGTCTTGAGTGCAGCCCTGAGGTGGAAGATTTGGGGGTGTCAGTGGATGACAAACTCAACATGAGCCACCAGTGTGCACTTGCCACCCAGAAGGCCAACCAAATCCAGGACTGCACCAAATCCAGGACTGCATCAAGAGAAGCGTGGCCAGCAGGTCCCCTGCCCCAGGAGTGGAAACACAGCCCCACCATTTGCCATGGACTGATCCAGAATGCATTGGAACCAGGTGAAGCCCCAGAACATGTGCAATACATTGATGACATCATCATATGGGGCGAGACAGCTGAAGAAGTTTTTGAGAAAGGTAATACAGGTAATGAAATAATTGAAAAATAAAGGTAATAAAATAATTTAAATCCTTCTGCGAGCTGGATTTGCCATAAAATGAAATAAGGTCAGTGGTCCTGCACAGGAGATCCAGTTTCTAGGAGTAAAATGGCAAGATGAATGTCACCTAATTTTGGGTGAGAATACGTAATCAATTGTATTATATTAATTTCTAAATGTACCACAGTACATTGTTACTGGGTGCATTGCAGTAAGAATCACCCAAACTCATTACAGATAGTCTTTGTTGTAGAATAGAGCAGAGATGATGGGGTCAGATTTGGCCTCAGCAGCTGGCACCCAGTAGCTTCCTTGAGACTAACAGCATCGTTCACCTGTGGACCATGGGCTAAAGCAGCACCAGATGCATATTTTGCAAGCTTCAAAAAAAAAATGAAGTATGAAACAGCCCAGCACCACACACCACCTGACCTGCCCTGAGAGACTGTTTCCCCAGAATCATGGATTAATGGACTCAATGGACATTCCTGAAAGAATAGCCCATTGATGTAGGGCGTTCTATCTGTATCACTGTGTATTTACATATGTATCACTTAATTGTGAATCTGTAGGATCTGGGCATGACATAGTTGGTATGGGATAAGGGGTGGATAATGTCCTAGTTCTAGTGGGGATAGGGTTAATTCTGCAGAAACACATCCCAGTACCACCTGTAGCCAGAGCTAGCCGGGAAAGGCTTAGGGATGGGCTGGAAAGGTGGGTCAGCACTGAGCGTGGGAGCTCAGGGTGGCTGCGTGCACTGGTTAGGAGCAGTCAGCAGCCGCATGTGGTATTGTATTGCTTCTGTACGTTCCTGTTATTGTTGTTCTTTTCTTGTTGCACTGTTAAATTTTGCTTCTGTTGCCTTTGTCTCAATGCACAAGTGATATTTTGTCTTCTTTTCCACTCATGGGTCTGCTCCCCACAAAGAGGGCAGCCAGAGTAAGAGATGTGGTTCTTTCTTCGCACTGGAGTCAAACCATGACAAAATTTAAATAAAAGGATACATCAGTACAATATCAAATTCAGTTCTTCAGTCTTCAAAGGTTGTCAGTTTTTGCACTGAAAGATGATTTGTTAAACATGAGAATTTTCAGAACACATGTGATGTATCCTTTTTTTCTGAGAAGCAAGGAGTTGTTCTCCAGAAAATAGTGGCATGTAAATAGAGTGATGGTCAAGAGACAACTTTCTTTTTTTCTTTGAAGAATCAAATAGCAAGTGGATGATAACTCATTCTTGGAGCATACAGTTACTTGGAGTATGTTTCTGATGTTCATTAGGCTTAGTTCTTTGCAGCTGCCCTTGTGGGAACACAACTGTTAATAATTCAGAAATGCACTATTTCCCATATGAGTGGCAGCATGGCAGCTAAACAGCTACCTCTGGTTTTGAAGATGCAGTGGGAATGTATGAACAATGTAAATCTCCTGTGATGCTGTCTGGAAGAAGAATTGAAGTTGCTTTGATAAAAAGGCATCCTTCTTACCATGTCACGGAAACTCTAATGATCAAAATACTGTGGAAACATGCTTTTAACAGCATGTAGATTCACAGATTACAAGCAAATGTGACAGCCAGACTTAACCCGTACTTGAGGAAACTGTGACTAATATGTTTGTGGGTGGAAAAGAGACCTTTTTAGCACCTCTTCTCTGTGTCTATTTGTTTTGTTAGCTTGCATTTCTCTTGTACAGCTCGTTCCCCTATAAAGAGATAACTGGTAGAGCAGAGAGGACTACCTCTTTGCCATGCTTGGTTGAATGCACTGAGCATGGTGAAGCTGACAGGAGGAAAGGAGGTTGTATCTGAGATGCTCGTGTCTTGTGTATCTGAAGAAAGTTGGAGCTGCCAGAAAGAATTAGATGGATTGAGGCTAGCTGGGTCGTTGAAGCGTGGCTAGAAACCCCTGAGAGAAGGGGATGACATGGAGGTAATAGAGGGAAGGTGGCTTTTCCAATTGACTGTGTGATTTCGATACAATCCTGAAAGCCCTAGGAGACTGATTTGTTGAGAGCAGAGGCTGACTGGATGGAGAAGAGCAGGTGTGGAGATGTAATAGGAGATTTGGTTACAGTTTCCATTGATGTCTCTCAGCCTGAGAATTTGGAAACTGAGATTTTCATTGCAAGTTTAGTACAAAAATGAAGAGTGTAGAGAAGCAAGGGAGAAGAAGATGGAGAAGAAGAGCAGAAATTTGTAATTTTTTCTTGACTGTAAGAAATTATGTAGCAGAGTTCCTAAACTACACAGGACTTCTATCCCATGGGAGGGGTTTTTTTCTTTCTACAATTTCTGTGGGTTTGGTTTATCCCAACCATATAGTTGTCAAAAATCTTAACTCTTGCAATGTGGAAAAAGGGCCTGCTAAAAGTAACAGCTAAGCAAGTATTAACATCTTGAAGTTGTTTATTTGATCCAAGTGTGATTGTAATTAATTTTATTAAACTTTTATTGGAAAAAAAAGATGATGCATGTTCTAAAACACTGTAATTTACAGATAAAAGTTTGTATCCCCCAGACTTGATGAATTCTCTTTCCTAATTGACAGAGAATGAACTGTGTTGTTTTCCTGGTGCATTAGATTTATGAATCTTCATGTAGGGATGCTACCAAAAAGATGCATTGCATTGGTGTCATTCATGAACTCACTGAGAGATAGTGAATGTTGCAGTTTTACTGTGATCCAATTTTCAATTTTCACATGAGACTAAGAATCTACTGGAAGTGCAAGACGGTGTGTATGTGTGTAGGGAACTAAAGGATTGTGAAACCTGTATGAAAGGCACAAGGAGAAGGACCTGAATGTCTAATGCAGAATGAAAAGAGGAAAACTTCACAAACTAATATCTGCAAGTTGAACAGTAGCATCAGCAAAGTAATTTTCCACAAGTAAGTGATACAAGAGAAGTCTCATAAATGAGTTTATCCTTTCTGAAGGTCTGATATTACTTATCTGGGCAAAATGCCTTCTGTCTTTGAGAAAGTCTGAAATTTCTAGCAGTTGTTATGTGAATCTGGTCTCCCTGATAATTAGGTGTGGTGCAATAATATCCCTGCCTTAAGTTAATGTGTACTTTTCTGGTTTTAGTTGTTACTAGAGATGTCATAGATAACATAAAAAAAATATTATAAGTTGAGTATCTCATTATAAGCCTATGAGCATGTTTGGAGAAACAGATAAATTCTCAATATTATAGGTTACTTTATCTTTGTTAATGCTGGGTAAAAGCCATAGAAAATTATAAAGGCTGTATTTTTGATATGCTGTTTCTGCATTCAAGAAGCATAATCAGGGCATGTATCAGATGTTTGGAGGATTTTCACTATAGTTAACAGGGGCATTTTGTTCTCTTTGGCAAGGATATGTAAAAACATATTAAATGCTCCATTTTCTGGAGATTAGTTACTGTAGTAGAGAAGGATTGAGATGATAGGGTATTTTCAAGGTATTGATGACATGCCAAGTTAAAACAAGGCTTAAAAGAAAGGTTTTAGGTGAGAAACTACAGTCTCTTCATTGAGACTATAATTCTTCATTTGTACATGTGGAAATAAAACTCATTTCTCAACTCAAAATTAAAAGTCTCCTCCTCAAGCATGGTTTTTATATTGAAGATAACATTTCATGTATATTTAGAGATTTATTGGCTACCCACTGAGCCTGTTATTAGCTATATTCATTATCTGCTGCGCTGCAGAATAGAGTCTGCCATAGTCTGAGGGCAACAACATGACTTGGCTGTGATCCTGCTTCAGCTAGGCTGAATCTTGGGAAGGCTGGTCTGGTGGTTTCTCCAGAACCAGGTCTTCAGCTGCTACTCCTTCCTGCCCTTCTCTTTCCCTGCTGGGGCAAAGCCCTCAGTTTTGTTGAAGCAGTGTTGCATCTTACATTGTGCTGATTCTGGTCAATGTGGAGCAGGCTTGAATTTGAGAGGAGAAAAGCGAAGTGCAAAAATCAGAGGAAGGGCTAAGTGTCTTCTATTTAAAAACACGGTGAAAGGTTGCAAGCCCTTTGGTAACTTTGTGATCCACTTTGTGTGTCTTCTTGATGCCCTTGTGTCTCTCACTGAAGATTTACTGTTGTTGGATGAGGCAGATGAACTTCTGAGTTTATTTATGTTAATAGATGTAATCACTACGGCTTTGGTCTTTTAATAGCTAAATAGAAGGGACATCTCAATTGTCAGGAGGTTTGCCTAAGTCTAAAGAGCTACACTTCAGCCAGTAAGTCTGGCTCCCAGAAGGATTTGTTGAAGCAGGAGATGGCTTTGCTTCAATTTTACATGAAATTGTGTGAAAATGTCTGCTAAAATTAAATCTTTTTATAGTCCACAAAGGTGGCTCTGGTGAAGTTACATGTACAAGTTGTTCTGAAGTGTTAGGTCTTTGGGTTTATTTGTTAAGTAATGGATTTATCTCATTTTCATGTTCTGACTATGGCGCTTCTGTGTTCATTGTGATAAAAAACCTCAAAAGGAAGTAAGTTTGCTAGAAGATTAGTTGAGAAATTAATCAGAGTGACTCAAAAAGCATGTAGGTGTTAGGTTGACAGCTAGTTTCAGTTTATATAAATAACCATTTTGATAGCAAGACATAGGTGAAAATAGAAAGGAAAGTTTTCAAGGAATTTAAAAACACACTTTCTGTTGAAATCTCTTGTGAAGGAAAGAAAGGAAAAAACAGCAGAATATTTTGCGAAGCAATCTACATTACAGTGAAGATCTTGTTTTCAGTAGTGTTAGTGCTGGGTATTTTTGCAATTCCCCATATAATCTGTTGAAAGCTAGCAGTGTATTCTGCCTAGTGACAGTACTTATGTCAGTATACAGTTACGTTTGTGCTTTTTCATTCGGAAATATTTTAAGTCTAGCTTTTTTTTTAATGCTCTTTTTCACAAGGCACCAAATTTTGGCTTTAAACTGTGTGTATTCTCTGTTAAAACATGATGTTTGCCTTGTGTCTTCTTAACACTGAATTTAGCATGATCTGTGCATGGGATGTTTCAGTATGCTGTTGCTGTCACTGCATGGTAACTGATGAAGTTATACCAGAATATCTGTATGTGTCTTGCTACTTTATTTCTTAACCAAATATATACTAGTTATTAAGAAAAAGCAGTACCTTTAAAATGTTGCTATATATGCAAGTTAACATAACCTTAGGCTGTTCTGGATTAAATGGAACCTCTAAAAATCATCCAGTCCAGCCACCCTACAATAAGCAACAACATCTTCAACTTGATCAGGTTGTTCAGAGCCCCATCCAACCTGACCTGGAACGTCCCATGATGGGAAAATAGGTAAACAGGTGATATGACTTACCTTTGTTTGTATTAGAGTTGTAAGACAATACCTGTAATTCAAAATTATTTGTTTCAGAACCATAGAGGAAGAAAAGTTAAAAGAAGGCAAATAAATTGGTAATTTAAAATTTTCAGGTTTTGTGTAAGTACTCGGTCAGACAGAACTGCTGTAATTGTATATGAAGCTCACTGTTGTTTGTTTGCTGACACTTTGAAATAGAATGTTCGAGTCCTTTTCATGGCCTATAATATATTAACCTTTTTTTTAAATGCAAATGTGCATGTCAATGAGAAATGATTGTGTAATCTATTGGGAAGACCTGTCTCTTGGATATGTAGTTTTGCCTACAGTTTGCATATGACTTTAACACAGGTAAAAATAGTCCTGCACCTGAGCCCACTGCTGTTGGTGAAAGTATTCTTGTTATCTTGGGACTGGGGGGAAATGGGAGATACCACTATGAGCTCATGTGTCACTGCAAAGATGTGAATTTCCTTCAGAGCAGGTCCAACATTTAATTTGTACTTGTTTTCAGGTCAAAGATCATGTGGCTATTGGTCCTCTGACCCTTACAGTGAGAATCCATTTTCCATTGCCTGGACTTTGTTTGAAACATATTGCATGTTTAATAAGAATCATAAAGCAGACTGTATCTCCAGTTAATGATGCTGTAGCAGAATGGGCTATGAGAGAGATTAATAAGAATCAAAAGCATTAAGTCAGTTTAAATCTATTGGCTAAGCTGCTCAAAACTCTGAATGCATTAATCTTGAGCGGTGGTGTGTGAGCATGACCATTGTTGGCATGCATTAAGACATCTCCGTGACTGCCTTGTGATTAGCAGTTTTTCAGGCTCAGCAGAAGCAGTCCTATGTCTTTCTTAAGGTGAAATATGCAGAAGCTGAGTTAAACATATGCAAGGACTCAGTAGCAAGTGCATGGATTTACCTGCTTTATGGATACTAAGTGTAGGAACTTTGGTATGGCTGTCCCTTCTGCCACAGAGCCATCTGTCCCAATTTGGAGATTTGAGCCTGGCTTGGCCTTCCTTGGTGGATCTGGCTGACTTGCACCCTTATGAAGGCTACAAAAGCCTCACTGGGTGGTGGTTGTGTATCTTAGCTTGACTAAACCCATGCTGCTTATGCACTTTTTTCATGTCAGGTTAGTGCTCTTAAAATAACAAGAGCAAAGCACTGTTGTGGTCTGTTCAAGTGGTCTAAAGGCCTTCTAGTCCTGAAGTGGCACATCATTAAGAAATTCATTTGATGGTTATTTACTTCAATGGTTTTGAAAATGACGATGTTGTTTGTTGTTGTTTTCTTTCCTCATTCTTTTTGAACCCCTGTTTTATATGTGTGTGTTTATTTATTTTGTTTTCTTTCCTCTGCCTAGACCTGGTTAACCATTTCTGTGAACAGGTCCTCAATTTTTTACTTTGTCCCTACTTTCCTGTCGTAGCCCCATCTTCCCCTGGTGTCGACTCCGTACCCTTACAGCGCACAGGCAGTCAGCACGGCACACAGAACACAACCGCGACCTTCCAGAGGGCCAGCTATGCAGCCGGCCCAGCCTCCAATTACGCAGACCCCTACCGACAGCTGCAGTATTGTCCTTCTGTTGAATCACCATACAGCAAATCTGGGCCAGCCATCCCACCTGAGGGGACCTTGGCTAGGTCACCTTCCATTGATAGCATTCAGAAAGATCCCAGGTGGGTGAAACCTTCATTGTCTACTATTTTTTTTTATTATTTTGTTCATGCAGAGGTTTGAAATGGTAGTTTGCTTTGTGTGTTTCTGCTGTTGAATATAAAGAAGACGACAAAACCATGGCTGGACGTGAAAGATTTTGCTTGCATAATAGCTTTGTCCTACTGTTCTACCTTGGAAAGCTCTCATGAGCTCTTCTGCGAAATTTAATGATAGCAGGGGTCTTGAGTATGTGTGTATGTAGCCTGTTTCCAGTAATGCCACTCCTCAAAAGGGGATGATGAAAAGTCATTTTCTCTGAAAATGAGAAGCAGTGTTATAATTTTGACTCTGTAACTATTGTGGAATGAATTTTCAAGTTGCTTTTTGGGCAGAAGTTGTTACGGCTGTTTGTTTGTCTACAATTTGCATTCATAAAAGCTGTGGGAAAGGGTATTCTGGGTATTAATGAGATCAAGCAGTGTGGAAGCAACACATGATCTGGCTTGTGCTTTGCCCTGTTTTGTGTGAGCTTCCAATGATAGTATCTGGTAGCAGAATGTCTCTATTACAAAAAGGTTGTTACTTTGTGTATTTTTAAAATATATAGCACAGTTTGTTATCATTGGCATGACCGTTCTTGTATACCATGAGAACACTCAAGAGAGAAGCTTCTATAGTTGTACATACTGAAGCAGGAAGACTAGAAAGAACGAGTTTTCTGGCAAATGCTTGGATTAAAGATAGCAATGGAAATGCTAACTGTAATCCCCAGTGCACTTAGTGATCTTTTTTGGATTTTCTGATGGAAAAGAAAGCAGGTCTCTTTGGTAAACCTGTTGAAAGTGTTAATGTGTATGAGGGTTTTTTTGTGTGGATGATGGTGTGATTGATTAATTTATTTATGCTATGTGTAATTGAGTGATAGGAGTGCCCAAATGTTTGCCCCCAGCAAAAATGCTGGAAGTGTTTAAGCAACAGTTTGAAAAGATTTTTTTTCCCTGTGTTAAAAACCAAATACAGTCTGATCTCTCTACACCTTTAGCATTATAGCAGTCCTCTCTCTCTCTCCACAAATTTGAGGAAAGTATAATCTGAATTCTTCCCATTCTTCCTCCTGCTCCAGAGCAAACATTGGTAACAAGGGGGAGATAGTCTTTTCCTGAAACTTGGTGTCTTGATATACTTGTTATCCAGAATATAAAAACTGATGAAAGAAAAAAGCTTTGCTTTGAAAGAAAAAAGCTTTGCTTTGTAATTGTCTTGTGTTCAGATGTAAAGAAAATTGCATTCACATGATGCATTTTTAGGAGAAGCGTGATGAAGGCACTGTTCCCAGTAGACAAGAAAAACATTTTTAGAGTCACTCTACAGGTCCTAGGTGTAATATCTTGTTAAGAAGATATTATCGCTATTTAGTTGCTCTTCTATCACTTTTCGACTGTTATTCAGCTTCTAAAAGATTCCTCTTGCAGATCTTTCATTTGCCTGTGTTCAAGTTCTGTCTCGGCTTGTGATACTATTCGTGCATTCATTAGTACTGATTTCTGTAGGTGAAGCAGGAACAAGCAGGTATCCAGATACAAATTTAATTTGGTAATTTCTTTCCAGTTATTTCTATTCGGTAGATTGGGATTTTTCACAAAATACCTTTTGTGAAGGAGATTTGTGTTACTCCGTATCATTCATTTTATCTGTGGACTATGTGTGACATTTGTTACTTAGTATTGCTGCCCTTACTTGTTAGTTGAAATTGTTCTTTTATAAGAGTGTCAGAAGCACACCTTGACTATGTTGTGCTTTAGATTCTAGAAGCTCTAGTCCACCATTCTCAGAAATTGTAGTCCTCCTAAGCAGACTGGCTGGTGAAACTGTGGCCCACAGAAGCTACTGATCACTCTCAAAAAGGTATTGAAAAAATCTGAAGGTGTTTTGAGGAAAAAATAGTCATCAGTAGACTTTTAACATGTTAGTTTGTGTGGATAGACTGTGAAAATGTGGATGAGTGTGGAAAGGAAGGGACAGAAAACTCCTGAGATGCCTGAAAAAATATAATGGAAGGATATAAATTGTTTAGGGTAGCACATAGAAGGTATAATTAGAAGCACTGACTTTAATTAGGAAAAGGAAGGCACAGTTCAAATGCAGAAAAGACTTTTGCTGGCTGTGTTAAACTGCATTCTTTTCCCCAGAGGCTTGTATTTCATGTAGCAAGAAAAAGATAAACATCTTGGTCAGTGGATGAACTTTGCAAATTTTCTTGTGTTTCCTTGTTGACCTGTTGGTTGGGTGGCATTTTTGTGATTGAGATGGATCATCAAGGGATGTCAGGCATCATTTTCAGACACTGAGCCTACCTGTTCAACTGGAGCTCCAACTGCAGTTTCACTGGCAGAAGAAAAAATGCAGAACAAAAGCATACTAATTGCAGGCTTTTGATGTGCATTTGCTTTATGACAGCCAGGTCAAGATGAGAAATAGATACCCAGAAGAGAATGTAATCATCCTAATAAGCAATTGGAGTTCCTCAAACTGAACATTATTTTTGGGAGTCTTCAATTCAGGTGGGATTTCCATCTTGAGTCACAGAAAAATGGCTTGGCAGGCGCTGTTGTGGTTGACATTTTTTTCCATTGTTTTCACTATGTGGTTTGGATTACTGATATTCTGGTTTTATATACATATTCTGATCTGACATTTAGCAAATTAGATTTTAGCTCAACATCTGTTCTGCATCATTCATCTGTCATAAAATGTGGTTTAATGTTCATAACCTTAAAGTTTTGGACAAAAAACTATTTTTTAAAAAGTATCAAGATATTTATTATCAAGTTTGTGATAGTGGATAATTTTTAATTTATGCACGTAGACTGATAGCTGATGTTACTCATGCAACAGGTAGTAAAAACAATATATACTTACAAAGAGTCTTAGTTATTTAAAAAGGAACTAGCCCCTTTATCACCTGTCAGAAATACAACTCAAGATCTGCATGTGGAAAATAAAAAAGTTGAATATCAAAGATGAAGTAAAGATTGATTCTTCAGAGTATTCTTTTATGTTTTTTCCTGTCAGAAGAGAAGTATGTGGTAGGGCTGTGGGGTAGACTGTTCTCATACATGATAAAGGGGCTTGGGGAGAGGGAAATAATACAATATTTATTTTCTAATTATTGTCTTGCTTGTGGTTCCTACTGAGCTGCAAATGAGAGAAATCAGTTTTTAAAGTATCAGGAATTTTTTTTCATGTGATATTTTCCAGCTTGCCTTCCTTTAAGAAAGAATAATCTGTCTCTTGGCACCAATAAATTATCTAAGGTTTGTCTGTTCCTAGACTTTAGGGAAACTAAGGAAATAGATGTATCCAGCTGTCAGTCTGTATGTCTTCAGATTTTTACTACAGAATGCAAACCTGACAAATAAGTATAAATTAGTTTAATTTTTGAGTTTTTAACCTAGTAAGAAATCTTGTACGTATACTGCTGTTGATAAATGACTTGCTGCATAGCAGATGAAAAATACATAATTTCCATATCCTTAAGTTTGAACATCTACCAGTTATCTCCTGCAGTGCCCATGCTTTTGCTTGTTTATGGACTCACTGCATCTAGTTTGATGTGTCAGAAGGTACCCCTAACTATTTTGTTACTTCTTACCTGCTTGTATTTACATGCCTGTATATGCACATCTTCTCCAGTAAAGAAGCTGGTGGCAGGAAGCTGAATGAGCAGGAAGCATTTTGTCAAACACTCTCCATTAAGGCTATCAAAATTAATTTAATTTGATAGATGCCTATTTTCATATTGTATTGAATTATATCAATCTGTACTTGAATTTTTCCCTTATGATGTCCCCCTTTATGACTTGTTTCAGAACTTTTAAAACTGTTCAGAAAAAGTGGGATAATTTGGTGAGTGAAGCTGTAAAGGGTTCTTTTTTCATTACAAAGCAGACTGCAATAATGAATGGGTTCTTGTTTAATAACTAGGCAACACAAACCCACTAGCTGTAGAATAGTTTTGCAGCTTTATAAGAAAGCAAAATTTTTAAAACTAGCTCTCTGGTAGTTATCCTCACCTTAAGAACCACCCTGGGTATAGGTCAAGAAAGAAACAGAGTTTTTCAGGCATTGCATGATTTAGCTGTAATGCCCTGAGATGTTTCTGCTCTGCATGCTTTCAGAGTCAACTTTCTATTTCATTGCCTCTACTGGGCTTCTAAGGAGAAGGTGCTGGTGCTGTCTATATACCAAACTTTAAAACTGTCTTTCTATTTAAGAAAATAAATAAATTAGAACATTTTGTGTGGACTCTTTTGAGCTTCAAAGCTCATCTTTTTCTGTTGGTTTGTTTTTTTTTTTTTTTTCCAAAAAATATGCATTTTTCAAAATGCAAGCTAGAGGAAGTGAAATAAACTCTAGTTAAGTTTTTGTGCTCCAGTGGAACTACTTACTATATTAGCACACAGGGTTTGTAACATAACCCATTAAAAGCTAAGTGTTTGTTCAGGAGTCTACATGACATATTTAGTCTCACATTGTTCCAAGTATTGATTCAGTTTTAATAGTGTTAGTCTACTGTAAATATGAACAGCAGCCAGGCACTCAGTGTAACTATGTAAGAAAACAGCGTAAACCTGCATGTGTAGGAGGTTGGAAGTTTGTAACCAGATGATCTTTAAGGTCCCTTCCATCCCAAACCATTCTATGATTCTATGATTGGACATCTTGTCTTAATAGCTTCCTCAGGAAGGACTGTCACCTTCAGAAAAGAAACTTTTAGTGGGGTACAAGACCTTGCTGTGACAACAGTGCGGCTATAGCAACACTATGCAGCACTGATGTGATCAGTCCAGGGCTGTGGGCTTGGGTTTTCAGAATCCAGTGGGTTTTTTGTGGGTCTTTGCCGTCTCTCTCCAACCCAAGAGAGAGAAGATTGACATTCTTATTCCTGGTCTGCATGAAACAGAACAGGGCTTGCAGATACATACCTCTGCTCTTACATGATGCAGTGGGTGATAAGCAGCTCTCTCTTTAACTCAATAGTTTGCCCTTTCCTGAAATTAAGGTTTAAGGAGGAAATGATTCTCCAAAGATTACAGTGGTGGAG
The DNA here is from genome assembly GCA_013400935.1 of Turnix velox. Classification (NCBI taxonomy): domain Eukaryota; kingdom Metazoa; phylum Chordata; class Aves; order Charadriiformes; family Turnicidae; genus Turnix; species Turnix velox. Next base: position 168,136 of record VZTY01015119.1, read on the forward strand.
AGGCCTTGGGAAACGTACTTGTAGTGGATCTAAGTGTTGACAATGTAGGCTTATCTCCAGAAGTAAATAGCTGAACTTCCCAAGTACTACTAACGATATGTGCATCAAACTTACATGGGCCAGGCCCCATGTGTTGGTAGAACCAAGGGGATGTTTTTTGGTAGAGTGTTTAAATATATCTTTCATTCAACAAGGAAATACCTGTTTATTTTCCCTAGATAAAAACTGTAGTGTTTCTCAGGCAGTATGCTACTCCTCTGGATATGAAAAACTAACTCTAAAAGAAAATAAAAATTGAAGAGCCTAAATTGAAGAGCACAAAAATACATCCATATCAGTAATAGCAAGCCTGGACAAAATTGCATTTCCTTGTACAGACCAATTCCTACATAGAAAGTGTGAATTTTTACTTAGTACAGAATAGTTCTAAGAAAACAGAGCAGGTATGATAAACACCAGTCTCTTTCATTTGCTTACTTTAAAGTAGCTAAGGATGAACATAGCACCTAGGAGACATGCTTTTGTGTGTATTTGAGCGCATTGCTGTAAATGCCAACAGTTTCTGTCTTTACAGAAATGTTTATGGAGGCACGGGACATAGATGAAGTCATTTCATACAGCAGCAAATGCAGTAAAATACAGAAAAGCATTCACCTGTATTTGCTTTTTTTTGAAACTCTAGATTTTGCTCTGTGTTGTTCAGCAACCTCCTTCCTCAGAGAGAGAAGTGCTTGGTGGGAGGGAGAAATCCAAAGCAAAACTCAAGTGCACTCCACAGTAACAAAGTGTCTGTGCTTTTAGCTCATGAAGCACTAGTACCCATTTTCTCTCTTGAGCACTAGTACCTTTCTATTGACAGTGCAAGATGCTTCTCCGTTTTATTGCCATCCTGTTTTTAAAGAAATCTGAGCCTATTATTGACAAACCTGCACTACTGAAGCCATGGAACTTGGCAATTCTACAATATCACAGTAAGGCAGGTGGTGTTTGAATAATGAGTCTGTCCAGAAGTGCTTACAGTTCCTAAACCATCATCAAAGTAGAACAGGTTATATGTAGCCATTTCCTCTGGTAGGCTCTTTATGCTGTATTCAGGGTATAATTTCGAGAGAGATGATGGCTTGTCTCCTTTTCTGATATGAAAGTTCAGCTTTTGTAATCCTCTCCCTCCACCAGGAGGAATTGCCAATCCCTTTTCTTGATATAGGAAGAAGTGAAAGGCCATTTACCTAGTTGTCAATGATAACAGGACATTCAGGAGGATGGTGGCAGCAGCTCCACATAGTTCTGATAAAGGCATGGTTGAGGAGGGAGATGAGACAGAAGCCTCTTTTTTGGACAATTTTATTTAATGTTTGACTATCACTGGAAGAAAAGCAACGAAGCCCTTTCTTCTGTTTCCTTCTTAGTGTGTTGCCTATTTTGATGGCTTCATTCATCCAGGGAGGAGCAGATGATCAGTGTACTTCATCCTCATTCTGCCCATAGCTCATTTCTGGTTTGTGTACAGCATTATCGAGCTTCTATGGTGAATAGACATCTCAATGCAGTTTCTGCCTTTGTTTGTCACACTTTTTGCTCAGCATCCTGTGGCTCATTTGCAAACTTTGACAGATGCAAAACCCATGTGGTATGATACCATCCTGTGAGAGCCAGAAAATGTCGTAAGTCTATTTTCCAACAAGGAGAAAGAGCCATACTTTCAGGCTTTTCTGGTCTAATGAAAGCTGTTAGAATCTCCTGGCAAGATAAACCACATAAGAAACTTCTCAGTGGTAACTCCTGGACATCTCATCAGACAAATGGATAATGATCTTACTGTTTACAGGGATGTTAAAAATTTCTAAGGTGCTTCAAAGTTCAAAGGATAATCTTTCTTCCATGGGGAATGTGATGGGAGGGAAGGAAAATGTATTAGGTAGAGGAGATGAGTATATAAAACTTCAAATACCTTGCTAAAATCAGGGAGCACAGTCTCAAATTTTTCTTATTAAAAAAAGCAACTCAAAATCATCCTCAACACTGAGACATAATTTGCAATGCAGAGGTTGTTAATCCCTGTAGTTGTACCTCAGTGTGATGTTGCAAAACTGTTTTATAAGCAGGAAACAAACACCAGTAAATTGTGTAGTCATTGTGCAAAATGTGTTATTGAGAGTGCAGGGGATATCTGTAAGAGAGTGCAACCAGGAGTTTTGTGAAGTAATGTTTCTAGTGTAGGGTGTTTAGCACAAAATGATGAAGAGAAAGAATGATCAGCAATGTTTGTTAGTTTCTAGTGAAACTAGATAACTTTAAAAAATTAAGAGCCTGCCCTTAAGAACCCTAGCTTTATGTGTACTAAATATGCCAGATCGGGACAGACTGCTCTCTGCCACTGCATTCAAGATCAGAGCATGATGCGAAATTGCTGCGGGGACGAGCTCCAGTGCGGGGGAGCCTTCACTGTCAGAGTTTCTCTCGGCAAAAAAAAAAACGGCTACAAGCTGCTTTCTGGGGCTTGCCACAAGGCAGAGAAAAGCGGCGTGGTGGGAGCAGTTTCATTTTGGGCAGAGGCGGGGTCTGTTGCCGCTGAGCAATGGGAGGGGAGCGGCAGATTTCTCTCCCTCGCCAGACAAAAGCGGGTTACCAACGATGATCTCCACCCGGCGAAAGGCTCACTCCCAGTCGCAGCCAAAAAGGACATTGGTATGCAGACTGAGTCTGAACAAAGAAATGCAGCTGTCCAGGCAACAGTCTTTTCGAGGAATGCTCGAGACTTTGACTGCTGAGGACGACTGTTTGCGATGTGAGCAGGTCAATGATCTATCTTCTCAGCATGGTGGCAGACCTCCGAGAGGAAGTGGAAAGGCTTCGGTCCAACTGAGAAGCTAAAGCTGCGATAGACTTTAGGAGCAAGAGGTTGTCCTCCTCAAATCAAAACCTGGCATCACCACTAGATAGGAGCCAGGATGATGGTGCCCCTGCATCCTGCCCTGGTCAGGCAGAAGGCAGAATCCTTAAAGAAAAATGAGTAGACCAAAGTTTGTGGTCGGGGCAGCAGGCGAGCTTCCCCCCAGCCCAGTTCAGCACCTCTAGTTCCTTTGAACAGCAGATACGAGGTTCTGGTTGCTAATGGGCAAGCAAATGAAGATGTGGGGAATGAGTATTTCTCACTGCAAACAACTATACAACTGGGGAAGCCTCTAGCTCCGATGAAAACCTCATCCACAAGAAAAAGAAATGGGCTGTCACAGACACTATTTTGGATTTTTTGACTGTGGGAAGGCTTATACAGACCTCGGAATGTTATCATCAGGTGGAAGACACTTGTCTCAAGGGGGAAAGAGGATCTTTGCCCAGGAGCTTGCAGGGCTAATTGACAGGGCTTTAAAACTAGAGGTGAAGGGGGAAGGGATAGCTGGGCTTGCACCAGTGGGTCAGGGCTTTAATACCCATGGAGACCAGGTAGCCTTCCATCCCCCTAGGATGTGCTTCTCTCATTTCCTGAAATGCCTTGTATACCAATGTACGTAGGTTAGGGAATAAACAAGAGGAGTTAGAAATCTGTGCTGAGGCAGGAGATTGTGATCTGCTGGCAATCACAGTGCCATGGTGGAACAGCTCACATGACTGGAATGTAGTGATGGATGGCTATGTCCTTGGCACCAAGCTGGGAGGAGTGGCTGCATGCTGAAAGGCTGTGCTGCCATTCAGCAAGATCTGGACAGGCTGGAGAGTTGGGCAGGAAGGAATTAAATGAAATTTAACAAGGGCAAGTGTAAGGTCTTGCATATGGCCAGGAACAACCCCATGTGTCAGTATAAGCTGGGGACTGAGCTGTTAGAGAGCAGTGTAGGAGAAAGGGACATGGGAGTCCTGGTGGACAGCAGGATGACCATGAGCCAGCAATGTGCACTTGTGGCCCAGAAGGCCAATGGCATCCTGGAGTGTATTAGGATGGGTGCAGTCAACAGGTGGAGAAAGGTTTTCCTCCCTCTCTCCTCTGCCCTGGTGAGACTACATCTGGAATATTGTGTCCAGTTCTGGCACCCTCGGTTCACTAACGCCAGGGAACTGCTTGAGAGGGTACAGCACGTAGCAGCAAAGATGCTAAAGGGATTGGAACAGCTCCCTTACAGGGAACGGCTGAGGGAGCTGGGTCTCTTTAGCATGGAAAGGAGGAGACTGAGGTGGGACCTCATTAATGTTTATTATTGTGTAACAGGGAAGTGTCAGGAAGATGGAGCCAGGCTCTTCTCAGTGACGTCCATTGATAGGACAAGGGAAAATGGGTGCAAGCTGGAATATAAAAGGTTCCAGAAAATTGTAAGGAAAGACTTTTTCACAGTGAGGGTAACAGAAGACTGTAACAGACTTCCCAGAGAGGTTGTGGAGTCTCCTTCTCTGGAGACATTCAAAACCCATCTGGATGAACGAGTTTCTGGGTGACCTGGTCTAGGTGTTTCTGCTCCAGAAGGGGGATTGGACTAGATGATCTCTCAAGGTCCCTTCCAATCCCTTACGTTCTGTGATTCTGTGAAATGCAGTCCCATGCCTTTCTGTGTTGCATCATGGTCCTGGGGTGACCTCTGCCACCTTCACTTTGATCTTTCTTTCTCACCCCGCTCAACTGCCCCAGTCCATTAACAAGTCACATTTGATATGCATCACAGTTCTCAGCATCAAGCAAGTGGTTTCCTAGGATGAAAAAACCACCTATCCCATAGAAATCCTACTACCATTGTTTCCAGGGAAACTTCTAGTCTTGAGAGTTACTGTGAATTATTTGATCTTTTTACTTAGCTTTGATTTTTGTTTTATCTTAGCCACTGCAGCAACAAAGTGAACATTTACCCGTCACACTTATCCTCACCATTACTGTGGGAACCAAGTACATTATGTTCACATACTGTGTGAGGTCTAGAGGAGGGCTGCTTTTCGGTTATGCTGTTTGATGCTATGTTTTGTCTTATACTTACCTGAATTTGAGCTTCTTGATTATAAAAAACTTCCTTTGAAGATGTGGCGCTGATAGCTAATAAGGTTAAAGTAAAGTGATGGTGTGTGTTGAGTGGAAAGGGGAGGAATGACTGCTGACAGCAGAGCTGTAAAGTTGTTTCTTTGTACACAGCTCTCTTACCTTCCTGTCAGTCAGCATCAGGTATTGTTTTTGTTCTCTCTCTCAAAAGCTGTGCTGATCAGTCAGCCTCGATTTTTACTCGTATGAAAGTGGTTCCCTCTTCTTGCCATTCTGTGGATCATAAAAAATTATCAGAAACCAAATTTCTGTTAGTTTTTTCTGTGCAGCTTTCTTGACCTTAAAATATTCATGCTTGCTAACTTCTCTCAAACCACTGCAAACTGGTGCCATGTTTGTTGTTCTGCAATCGCGGCTGCCTCCTTACAGAAAAACCACTACCGTTCTTGCCTCCAAAAATCATTATTTCCACAATAGTTTTGCAGCATGGAGTTCTCCTATTTTTGATTTATAGATGATTGAAGTGCAGAGTATCAAGTGAACTTCATATATCAAACAACTGCTGTCAGAGTAAGGAAATGACTTTAAATCACTTCAGTGATTTTAACCTGTCTCAGAAAAAAAAAGCAGGAAGGTGTTTCAGGGGTAAATTCCTCTTACTTAAGGCCCAGGGTGCTGTGATGTGTAATATTAAGCGTAATATTCATGACCTGGTATTTTCCCGCCAACAAAACACCAAGATGGGTGGAAAATTACAACAGTACTTTTCCGCGGTAGAGGGTGACATGGGGACAGCCTGTGACCACAGTGGCCATTGGCTCTTTGGAGGACACCTGCTTGTGGGACTGACAGCATGGGGAAATGGTACATACTGGAGACCTACTGATTCTGTGCTCTTTGTGTTAAGGGCAGAACAGTGCCATGTGTGCATCCAGGGGTCACCAGACATGGGTGATAATTGAGCGGGTTGGCCTTGGTCACCAGCAGCAGAGGCTGGAACTGCTGCGATGTTGCAAGGAGGACCCCAAAGAATAGTAATGGTGAAGCTGAGGATAATGGATTGGGACACCAAAGAGTGGGTGAGCCTGGAACAACTGGCAGAGTTTGGAATTTTTTTTTGAGGGGGGGGAGTTAATGCTTTTCTTGTGGCTGAATTATACGACTGTCATCCCTCCATAATACCATAACTAAGTACCTCTGAAATGTGAGCATGCATTCAGTTGTCTGCTTGCAGAGCATCAAGGTGTCTGGGCCTACTCACAACAGATATTTTGCTGTTAATAAAGTTTACTTTAGTGTGAGATGCAGTCTTTGATCTACTTTAGCCGATTGTAATTCACATCCAATGATTCAAGGATAGAAGCTGTCTTTGTTGTTTGGTGGTGTGATCATGTAGTTGCATTGGTGTTTGTATCACCGTAGCTAGATTTATGATCAGTCTGGAGTGGCCTTAAAATAGATTATAATTTCTATTTTTTTCCCTGCAAGAAGTTACTTTTGATGCCTTGTTGAGTTTTCTGTGTAGTTCTGTCATTCCTTCCAATAGCTTTTAATAGGAAAGGCTTGGCATTTTCCTACATCCAAGTAACTGTCAAATGTCTTGTAAAACTCTGGCTGCACAGAAATCGGTGTACAGAGAATCTTTCGGATATTTTGATGTATGTTTTGTTTTTGGGGTTTTTTTTTCATAAAAAAAGGAGAATATATTTGACTTTCCTGGTGATTTTACCAGAGAGTGGAGTTTGCCTCAGATAGCCAAATCACAAGAATTCAGTTTCCTGTACTTTGAGATTGTTTTTAATGCATAACTTTTCAGTGGGATGAAATGTTTTTATAGTCTTCTTTAGTGGATGTTTTGCTCCATTTCTCAGCAGCTATGTTTTTTTAAAAAATAAAGTTGTATCCTAAATTCTAAGGGATTCATTTGCAGCTGCTGAGAGATAACAGATACTGTCAGCTGCTGCATTTTCTGTGGGGCGTCTCCAGCAACCTTTACGTACCAGAATCTCCCCTCCTAAAAAAAAAACAAAAAACCAAACATACAAGAAAAAAAAACAGAACAGGAGAAACACACAATAGCAGAGAAGTACTGTGTAACAGCTGCCTTCTGAAGTATGTAAGTTATAAACACTACTTCAGTAAAAAGAGGGGTTGAGTTCTTGGTCTAATAAGAGAGACTTAACAGTTTGATTATGCTGTATAGGAAGGAGGAAGCTGCCTTTTCATAGAAGGATCTTCTGAAATGGAATTTCTTCATGTACACATGTGACTTTGACAGTGGAATTCAAGTACCAATGTCTCAAAATACTCACTGACCACCTCTCCACCTTTTCCTTTCAATTACGGGTTCAAGTCAGCTGGATGGAAATAGTTTCACTTAGGAGCCTGTTCATCACCCCCTGTGTGCCTGTAATCCTATTGTTGTACACATGGGTACAGTGAAGCTAAGCCTAATAGTTCCTAATCCCTGGCAGGTTTATTACTAGGCCAGATTTGCCTCATAGTAATAAAATGAACAGCATAGTAATAAAGTGGATGCAGAAGCCTAATTCTTATTCTGTTACATATTCATAGACATGAAGCTGTGTGGGACTGAACTTGAATCTTCTTTCCCTTTGTTATTCTATTTTAAAGTCAGGATTTGGCTTAGCCTTTTCTTTTTAGTCGTGTTAAACATGACTTAGTTTCACTCAGTTTCAGTGAAGTGTTTGTTGTTTGTTTTTGGGGTGGCTTTTTCTGGTGTTTACTGAGAATGGAATAGAAGTCACCAACTTCCCAACTACTGTTCAAGAATCTGAGATAAGGGAGTCTGCACTCCATCTCTAAAAGGAGAAAAAAAATAGAGGGTTAGAAGGGTGAAAAGAAGGAACTGATGGATATGTTTTTCTGCAGAAGAGTGCTTATGGGGATAAGAATCTGTGCATCAATCTCTGTAATCTATTTCAGAGCATTATTTGTGTAACATCTATACAATTAAGAACATGTTGAATTACTTTATTTTATAAAGAAAGAATATCATTGGTTCAGCATGAGTGGAGTCTCCTTGCCAATACAGTGGGCTGCTGTTGAAATTCACTGTGTAATTGGTGCTAAGTACTGGGCCTGATGTAGACCTCAGCTTCTCCGGCACCTTACACACAGAAGCCTCATAGTCTCTCAAGTGTAGCCTTCAGAAAGGATATAGCATTGTTATAAGTGTTCTCTATTTCAAGTAGAGTCACTGCTTATACCCTTGTGTGATCCTTGTACAGCTCAGTCCAAAGCATCTTCTCTTTTTGCTTTGGGGTTATGAGCTCAAAAGCTGCAGGTTTTGCATACCCAAATTCAATTGGAGAAGTTAGCTTTATTGATACTATTGGGGTTGACATGTTTACATAGTGAAAACTTCAGTATAATTTTAATTCAGTTGTGTTTGTGATATCCGTTGCTGACTAACACCTCAATGAACTACAAGTTCGTGTCCAGTATTTTAGTAATGGGCAAGTTAATGAGAATTTCATAGTTTTTCCACGCTTTCAAATACAGAGAAAGCATGGCTGCTTTGTTTAGAACAAATAGAAGTATTTCAAACAGAATAGTTTTATTGCCCTGGTAGCACATTATTCAGTAGTTGTGGCGTAATACTCTGGATACTGTGTATACAACACAAATCTAGTTAATTGACCTAGCAGACTGACACATGCTACATCAAATTACTTCTGCATACATACTAAGAACCAAAATATTTTGTAAGGAAGTCTAATGCTGGAACAACTGAACTGTTCTGATTTCATTTATGTCAGCTGGTGTATCTAAGAAAGCCTGGCATCTTACTTGGGCTCTGATATTTGGATGATCTACCCCAATGGAAGTGATGTGTAAGATTAAGATTCTCTCTCTTTGTTTCATGACTGAGTTTATGATAGAAAGGTGAGTAGCTTTCCAGTTCAAAAGAGGCAAGGGAGTCCTTTTTAAGGACAGTGATCTATGATTAGAGTTTTCATTGTGCTTTTTAGGTAAAATCCCTTTTGTTTCTAAGTAGTGAAATAATTTAAAATAATTGCATGTTGTATCACATAAGAAGATTTTTCCTTCATTTGTCTGGGAAGCAGGCTCTCAACATGCTTACTGGAGAGTTATGTTTCATAGCCTGTTAGAGAAGGCTGCTCTCTCCAAGGTGTCTGGATTTTATTTATCAAAGTTACTGGATGTATATTGTATAGTTAAGAAAAACTTATCCTCACTTTAACTTATGGTTTACTAAAGTGTAGGCATACTATATTGATGACTAAAAGGCTCACAAAACCTGATAATAAAGTGGTTCGTGCTTATTTTATAAGTAGAAGATAATTTTTTGAGGTTACTTGGGCTTTGAGTTACCATAGAAGAGGATGCTTTTTCCAAAACTTGTCCCTCCCCCTGCCTACTCCATAAACTGGAATAAGAGTGGAGCAGAACTGAAGAGACATGCAATTTATGGTATACCATATGAAATGCCATATGAAAAAAAAAACCAAAACCAAAACCAAAAATGGCAGGAATCTTCTGTCATGTAATGCTAGTGCGTATTTTCAGAATTAAGGATGATCTAAAACAATGACTTGATGTCACAGTTACTTGCTGTTACATCAGGCTGACCATTTCAGTAATTTTGTAAGTCCTGCAGAAAATTCTGTGCTTCAAAAGAGAACTACAGTTTTGAGTCACATTTCTACATGACCCCTCTCATATGTTGTTACAATCACAGCTATTCTGCATCCATACTCAGTGTGATATTTACCTCTTCTTCTTAATCCCCTTATCTGCTAATTGCAAAATTGCTTGGTAGTTTCTTGAGGTGGTATAATCTTCACTCATTTTAAGAGGCAGGAAGTCATATTGTGTCATGCTTCTAGTTCATGTACAGCATGTTAATAAAGATGCCTAAAGATGAACCTGTTCTCTCATCCCTCTGGGATGCCATCCAGAGAGACCTTACCAGGGTTGAGAAGTGGAACCCTGTCAACTTCATGAAGGCCAAGTTCAAGGTCCTGCACCTGGGCTAGGGCAACTCCAAGTACAGATACAGGCTGGGTGGAGAGTGGCTTGAGTGCAGCCCTGAAGAGGATTTGGGGTTGTCAGTGGATGAGAAACTCAACATCAGCCACCAGTGTGCACTTGCATCCCAGAAAGCCAACCAAACCCAGGGCTGCATCAAGAGAAGTGTGACCAGCAGTTCAAGAGAGATGATTTTACCCCTTTACTTGGCTGTGGTGAGGTCCCACCTGGAGTATGGTGTCTAGTTCTGGAGCTCACAACATAAGAAGGATATTGATCTGTTGTGGAGGGTCCAGGGGAGGGCGTTGAAGATGATCAGAGGAATAGAATGCTTCCCTTATGAGGACAGGGTGAAGGAGTTGGGGTTGTTCAGCCTGGAGAAGAGAAGGCTCAGGGCATAGCTCATAGTGGCTTATCAATACCTGAAGGGGACCTAGAGGAAGGTGCTTTCTCTAGGACTTTTGGGGTAGGACTTTTGAATAGNCCAAACCCAGGGCTGCATCAAGAGAAGTGTGACCAGCAGTTCAAGAGAGATGATTTTACCCCTTTACTTGGCTGTGGTGAGGTCCCACCTGGAGTATGGTGTCTAGTTCTGGAGCTCACAACATAAGAAGGATATTGATCTGTTGTGGAGGGTCCAGGGGAGGGCGTTGAAGATGATCAGAGGAATAGAATGCTTCCCTTATGAGGACAGGGTGAAGGAGTTGGGGTTGTTCAGCCTGGAGAAGAGAAGGCTCAGGGCATAGCTCATAGNCCAGAGAGGTTGTGGATGCCCCCTCCCTGGAGGTGTTTAAGGCCTGGCTAGATGAGGCATTGAGCAACCTGATTTAGTGGAAAGTGTCCCCTTTATTCATCTCAAGATGTGACAAGAGATAATAGTTTAGCTTAGTGGAAATCTACCCTTAATTGATAGAAATCATAGAATCACAAAGTTGGAAGGAGCCTTCAAAGGCCATCTAGTCCAACCTCCATGCAGTGAGCAGGGACATCCTACAATAGATCAAGTTGCTCAGAGCCTCAGCAAGCCTGGCCTTGGATGTCTCCAGGGATGGGGCCTCTACCACCTNTGCTACATCACTGTGAGCTCTCCCAAGAGCCTTTTCTTTAACAGCTCTCAGTCTGTTCTCATACAAGAGGTGCTCCAGCCCTTGCATCATCCTTGAGGCCTTCCACTGGACCTTCCCCAATAGTTCCTTGTCCTTCTTGTGCTGAGGACCCCAGAACTGGACACAGTGACTCCCAGTGGGGTCTAAGGAGAGCAGAGTAAAGGGACAGAATCCTATCTCTGGACTTGCTGGCAATGGCTTTGCTGATGCAGCCAAATTCCCCACTATTGGCTCATGTCCAGCTTTTCTTCCACCTATACTCCCAAGTCCTTTTCCTTTCATTGATGTTGTGCTTTACTGTTTCTTGTTCTTGGTTCTGAAATACTAATAGTGTTTAGGATTAAAGGAACAAAGATGGGCAAATTTTCTTTAAACAGATTTTTGGTAAATTAATGTGTAGGGTTGCAAGTCATCCATAAGCTATTTAATCTTTAGGGAGGAAACCAGGCAACACGTATAAGGCAGATATAAGAAACTACACGTTACTGTAGGTATCTCATAGATCCAACTTGCTTATCAGATAACATTATTCCATAATTCACATCCTGTTCCACTACCACAGTATTATGTAGTGAAGTGGATCACACAGTTGTGACAGTAAAAATTGTCCATGGTTTAGGAAAACCATGCTGGATATTTTCTTACGTGCACAACATGAACAGATTGTAGAAGAAAAAAGGTCAAGATTAAGTTAATATTAGAACATACTTCCAAAGTTCAAAGCACTTTGGCAACTTCCGCTAATGTGTAAGGATCTTAACATTTTATAATGTAATTAGCAGTGAAATGTTAAATGTTATGAAAAAAGTCTTCCATGTTAGGCAATTTAAATAACACTACTAAATACAAAGTTTGAATTGGAATATTGAATGTATCTGTCTCCATAGCCCATCTTTTAGCCTTGGGCTGAAAACCTGTAGCTCTGTCATGTGGAACTTCTGAATAACCTTCTGATTGCATGGAAAAAACCCTCCAAACCTAAAATGACAAACAATAAATTTACACAGTTAATTTTATTTGGCACTTAATGTGCACTACGAGTTTCTAATATTAACTATTTGCAGTAATTCGTTATGGAAAGGTAATTGAGTTTATGTATAATTCTTTCTGTCCTTCACATTCCTCCTGATACAAGTAAAAGAAATAAATTAATAGCTATTTTTCTGTATTATTTGCCAATAAAACTTTCCCTTTATTTTTTCACTTTTTTTAATAATCATCATGAATATGTTCTTAATGAGAAACAAAAACATCTTCTGTATCTTGTTTTCTTTCCAGTTTAATGAAAATAGGCAAATATCAGTCACTGCTGAAATTATTGTTTTTCTGATAGGCCAGAGAACCCTTGAGAGAAGTGCTCATGATGACAAAAATTTTCTTAACCTACTTCGTGTTTTCATTTGTAGCTCTAATTCCAGTGAGTAACTTACTTCTGTGCTATGACTGGTTGCAGTTCCACAGAGCTCCAAGTAGCTTTACGTGTCTGTAATGTAATTCAGTTGTTAAACAACTTTTAGTAGGAAGAAACGGTTTGTGTTGTTTTGCCTTTTACTTAGTTATAAATGAAAACTAAATCTGCCTGTTCACTCATCAGATGATGCAGTAAACGTATCTTAAGGTGAAATATTTGGTATGAGAATATTTGGTGTTCCATTCTTGATTGAATAGGCCTTTCTTACATGAGTTATTCTAGGTTCAAGAGATTTGCCTTCTGCAGAGACTTATTAATGTCAATAGGATGTTGAAATCAGTGCATATATTTTTCTGAAATTAAATGTAGATTAGACACATCATATGAAGCCTATTTTCATTCCAGTATTGTTCAAGAAACTAGAATTAGTTATGTTCTTTCCAGCCCAAATGAGCCATCTACATCAAGAAAATGTTTCATTCTCTCCCTTAAAAAGGAATAAATAATAAAATACTAGCCCTTTTTTTTTTGTGAGGCAGAAAAATGGCATTATTCCCACCATATTTAATTCTGAATGATTAAGTGTTGAATTTGTTACTTGCACTTTGCTGCAAAAAATTACATGCTGCCATAGAAGAAAATCAGTGTTTTATATCTCATGGAGGAAATGTCATTGAATTCTTCGATCATTAAAGTGGGAACAACTTAGTACTGTTAAAACAACTCTGTGGTATATGAATGCTAAGGCTGTTTGTTTGATAATGCATTGTTAATTCTAACTAATTAGGAAAAATGTATATAGGACAAATAAAAGATGGGTATCTCACTAGCAGATATTTTTCTTGTTGTTCTTTCATTTCAGTTTCCAGGTTAGTACTTTCTTGAAAAAAGCTAATTGGAACTGTACGATTTTTCCACTTGGAGGGGATCTGAGGAAATGCAAATCTACTTCTTGGTGCAAAGGTAGCACCACATTTATACAGTGCTGTCTCGGGGCTTTGTCTGGATGAAAATCTCCAAGGACATGGCCTCCGTGTGCAACATCTTACAGTGCTAATTTTCCTCATACTAAAAGGGTTTTTTTTATGCTAAATCAGAACCTTCCTGATTTTAATTTTTTACCACTTTAATAACATCCATCTATGGATGTTATTAAAGAGCCTAGGTCAACCTTCTGTATCACCTCTTCTTTTATAAAGATGGCTGTTAGGTCCAGTGCCCATCCTGAGCCATTACTTCTTGAAGTAAAGGAGCCCAGTTCCCTCAACCTCATCTTAGCAAGTTTCAATTGAAGAGCTTACTAGCCTGTAGTACTATAGTTTGTCATCTTGGCATTTTTTAAATAGCAGTGTGATATTTTCTTAAGTTATTGAGGACCTCAGCCAATCTCTATACCATGACAAAAAGCAGCTTTTCGGTGTCATCAGAATGCTTTCTCAGCACCATCACAAATATTCTCTCTCTAATTCCACAGGATTAAAATCTGTCAAATAATCCCTGAATTGATTCTCCTCTCTGCTGCTAGTTTCCTTTCTCTTTGAACCCTTGCCCCAGACATAAAGCCTTATGAGACCTTGTTGATGAGGAGTAAGGCGAAGGCATCAGGTACCTTGATTTTATATGTGCTGGTGACCACAGTTTAGCTATAGGCTAAACTGTGAAATAATTGTTCTTCATTTTACTGTTAATGTAGCAGTAGGAGCTGTTTTTGTCATCTTTGACATTGCTTACGTGTCTCAGCGAGAGCTCATCTTTAGCTTTCCCAGTGACAACCTCACATGTCCAGGAAGTATTTCTGCATTCCTCATCTTATAGCTGGTCCTCCTTCCACAGCCTGTGCTCACTTCCATCTCATGTCTATGTCATTCTTGCAGTGGAGTTGAGCCATGTGCTCTTAAAGCTTTTTGCTTACTATGATAACATCAATAATCTTGGCTTTTGGTCTGGTCATCTTAAAACCTGAGATTTGTTTCTGGTTATTCTAACTATTGTCCTGTGACCAAAACTAAAGATAAAATGGCAATAATAAATCATTGATAAGCCTTCATGCTCTTTGTTTAAATTAGTTTTACAAGTAAATTAATATTAGTATGGACATGTGTCTGGAATTTTCAGAGGAGCTTGAACCAGGTTTCCAGTGATAACTGAATTTTATGTGCTTTGTTTCTTGGTGTAAAATTCATGCCTGTACATTAATGCACTGAAGAAAATTGAAGATTCTTTCAATGATAACTCTTCAAATGTGAGAAAAATGTGGCCTGTCTGGAAGAAACTAGATGGAGGAGGCATAGCCTTTGAGTGTCTGTGTAGCATTTGATGCTGTCAGTTATGAATTTGCAGTAGCTGAAATAAAAACTTGATCTCACAGAGAAACTTTTGTGAACACCCTTTAAAGAATGAAAGATAAGACAGTGATGTAGACAGCAAAGCATATGGTGCCAGGAACTTGATGCTGTGAACAGTCATAATTTCTGTCTTCATTATTAATCTAGAAAGAGCACAAACATATGGTAAGTTTAATTTTATGATTTGTTTTGCATAACAGGGATCTTATAAATTGAAGAATCTTCTATCTGTCATTCAGAACAGAGGACAACATGATTAGGCAGCATTAGTTTTTTATGTAGGAAAAAAAAAGGCAAAATAGCGTTTTACTTAGACGTTATAAAGTAATGTAAATAGGGGGAAATGAGCCAAATTTATTTATTTAAAGACAGAGATATTCACATAGGAAATAAATGGGGTTTAGAGAAGACTCCGGGGTTCCTCCTCTGGGTCTACAAGATGGGAGTGCAGAGAGCTGCTTTCCAGAGCCATTCACTATTCATGGATGAGGGGAGAAGGAACTGCCCTCCTCTGCAAACACAAGTTGCAGAATGGGAAACAGGTTATTTTGGGATTTAAGAAGGACTACTACACTCTGTGAGTGAACTTTCTGATTTAGTGATTTTAGCAATCAGTTCCCCTCCACTATGTAAAAACTCTGGGCAAAGAGAAAGGCAGTGTATGGTTTGATCTGTAACTGCTGTAAGGGTGTTCTGAAAAGCTAGAAGCATGATTAAAGTATTTTCTACATTAAATGAATTCTACAGGAAGGTTTAACAACCACTGGATACTGTGTTTCAGTTAAATATTTCAATGTACAGAAAGGTGGATGACATTTTACATAGCATATGTAAGAGAGCATTTCTGTGAGTTACTTCCAGTAAGGATTGCTCCAAAATAATAGTCATGCACTTAGATTATTTTAATTTACAGTGTATAAAAGTACAGATTCAGGAGTGCATATTTAGGAAAACACCGTTGAATTACAGTCTTAATAGTAAGTTTCTAATGTGATTTCATTTCCACTAAACATGACCTCTGTGTTACTTGAAATAGTGAGCTGTTGTTTGAGGATTGGTTACTTAACATCTTAAAACATCTTTCTGCTGTTGTATTTAAGTGGGGGTAATACATGAGGAAGGTGCAAAATGTACTTGAAAAATCTAGAGCCATAGTAATTAAGTGAAGGAAATTGTATAACGATGGGCAAATAATTGTTGAAAAGGCCGGCTTCATCCCACCAAAACCAAAAGGTTAACCCTCTTTATTTTAAAAGTGCAATCATATCAAACAGGTCAAATCAGAGAGACTTAAGTACTTCAGAAATATGTGCCAGCTCTGTATCAGTGGTTCTTTAAGATGGATTTCCATATATTCCCAAATTATGCCTGGATCCAAACTCTCATTTTTCTTTTCCGTTTGCTTTCATTTATTGTTTCCTACTGCTCTGCTTTCTCCATGCTAGCACTTGTCTTGATACAGCTAGGGCTTCTTGGCCTGCTTCTAGTTTTGGATTTTCAGTTGTGTTTTCCTTCTCTCCTTCCTTCCTTGTGGCCTCAGGGCTTTCCTTAGTGAGTTTGTCCTTGACCTTGGCTACATGATTCAGGGATAAGACTGAATTTTTGTTGGTCCAAGAGGATGAAAGAAAAATGTATAAATATTTTGTGTTGCACAAAGTAATATATTCATTTAACAGATTTTAAATTACTGGGGAAAAAAGCCTTAACTTCTGTTTTTTTAATATAGTAAGAGAATTGAACAATATGCTGTGGTCAAAACAGAATTTCTGACAGGTTTTCAAAATAAATGAGCCATTTACTGGGTGTAATGGTGTTCTTTTTTTTAAGTATCAATTATAAAATACAGAAAATGCAAAAAAACCCACCAAAACCAAATAGGTCACACCTTTTTGGTGAAAGGAAACCAAAACCAGCTACATCCTCTCATCAGGAATCACTTAGGGGAGAGTTAGGTCACAACTTTGTGGTTACCCTGCTACTCATATCCATATTAAGTATGTGGATCTATAGTTACCTAGTTATTACCAAGAGATTATCCTTGGAGTTAGCATGGCTTGGGTAGGTCCACCTTCAAAAGTCCATCACCTTCAATGTAAATAAGCACTTTTACTATACCAAGAAAGTCTCAGTTTAACTAAAGGCAGTTCTATGGCTTAATTCTGCAATTAGTTTGAAGCCTTCTAATCCGTGGATAGCTGTTGTGAGCCTAAAGTTATTTCACAGATACTCTTCCTGGGCTTTCACTCCTATGGTTTTTTTTCCATTACTGTGTTTGATTACAGATTAATAGTATGTTATTCTGGGTTGTTTTTACTCAGAATAGATGACTTGTATCTTCAAAGACTTTTTGTGTCTGTTTTGCATGAGGAAGGAGATGTAGCTGCTGAATACTGACAGCAGTTTTCCAACAGAACAGACTTTGACATATGGACGTGTAAATGGTGCAAGTTTTTCCAATATACAAGACTTAAAACATTTATTAATTTATCTATTTTTTATCTTGCTATATTTATTGATTTGTAGCCTGCGTCTTTTCCTAAAAGACTATTTCATATTTAAATTATTAATTTCCAGCAATGATGAATCTTCTGTGAAAATTGTTCCATTGTGATTGTCTTGATGTTTGATTGTACCACAGAAAACTGAACACAGATCTATGATCTTTGTGTTTCTTAGCCTCCAAATCCTCTATCTAGCAATTGTAATATTTTAGTAATAAGCTGAGGATTTTCTATATTTACATGAAATCTACTAGGATTTAGTTTTGCATTTCATGCTGTGCCTCATGAAATGTGACTCAAATTAATTCACATATTTTCAGTCTGAGCATTGTCAACTATTCTAAGAGCTTGTTGAAGGGCTTTAAATTAGGCATGAATGTTAAAGCTTGTGTTTCGGATTGTAGAAAAATACTCTCATTGTAAATGAGATATCCTTATTAGCAAAATGGAAGGAGGAGTGAGGAAGTATAGTGATGAAAGCCATGCACAATTCTTGTTTGAAAGCCTTCCTTGCAGATGATAGAAAGACACAACAGAGGCATACAAAATAATTGGAAATGCCAGTAAGTAAAATACTCATATTTACATACAAAGTAATAATGTCTTTGAAAAAAAATGTGAAGAAATACTCTTGCAGACTGATGTTGGATGGCAAATCACATATTATAGAGGTATGATACTTGAACTACAGAAGTTGAGAAGAGTTTTTCAATGGTCAAGTGCAAAAAATTGCATTGAAAGCTAAACAGGGTAACATGCAAGAAAATGTTCTTCAGAATTAGTGAGAAGATGGGCAGGCATTCTATCTACCTTAAACTCAACATAGGAAAGCAGTAGCTAATTGAAATTTTCTGTATGTATTACTGTCTGCTGTTCCTTTGAGTATCCAAAGTGTAATTATTTTCCAGTTCATCTGAGAAATATTTGCTGAAAGAATGTAAGCAATCGTGTTTATCTAAATCTAAATTTTTATTCTTCATTGAAGAAGCAAATTACAAAATGTGGAAATAATGGAGAAGTAGATCATATGCCCTTTGTTGCTGTTAAAAAGTTTCTCATTAACCTAAAATGAATATTAAAATATATTTGAAATTAATTTCACAATTCGACTTCTCACAATCCAATTTGATTTATGACTTTTTTCAGTGGAAAGACCGAATTGGGAAAAGCAAAACCAAAGTTCAATGTATTAGAAGTGTGCCATTAGTGATCAGAGATAAATGCATTAGAATAGAATTACATTCCAGAAGCTCTACATGCATGCACAGCTCAATATGGAGAGTGTTGTTACTCTAAAAATCAGATACTTTTGTTATCTTTTCTGATACATTTTCCCAGAAAATACTGTAAGGTTTAGTCGTGTTTGTGTTCTTTTAGCTATTTTTTTCATCATGTAATTATTTTGATTTGTATCTGCTGTCAGGAAAGAATCTGATTGTTATTGAGACAACAAGGTTTATTGAGATTTATTTGCTGCATGTGATCTACTTCTGCATAGTTCCTTGAGGAGACAGAAGAACTCAGAATTCTAAGAGTACCTCAATCTTACTAATGAATTGTTACCTCTCCCCTGTAATATTTACAGATTTGATGGGAAGAACCACAAGATAAGATTAGTAAGAACTACTGACTCAGATTATTTAGGTTTAAAAGGTCATTCCAACAATTAACCTTGAATTTCATTTCAAATTTTGTATTAAAAATTTAGTGAAGTTCTGTTTTTGAGATGCCAAGTTATACTTGATCTTTTTTTACCTTGATAAGGGCTGAGCCATTAATGAAATCAGTGTTCTCAAATCTACAAATCAGTTGCCTTAATTCCAGCCCATTGTCCAGTGGATGCTAAGTATTTCTCAAATTATCAGTGAAATTTGAAACCAGAGGTACCTTCTCTGGTTTTCATTTTTCTTAAAATATTTTCTACAGCTAATAATTAGACAATTTTTAGAAGTAGAAAGAATATGAGTGCCATATTTAAACATCATTAATCATAAAGTTAATCTGTCCGGTGAATAGAAGTGTAACTGATTCATATGTCAAAGTGGTTTGTCATTTGTGGGGGAGATAGACCATAATAAGAAATGAGAATTTTTATTTGTAAAACTTTAAAATTCAGTATTTTAATGAAAACTTTCTTTAAATTCTGACACAGTACAAAATGCTAATCTTTGTTAAAATTATTCTGGTTTTTAAAAATAAGCAAGTTTTGGGGACTGTACACAACAGAATGTCTCAACCTGCTAGATTCAGTGAGTCCAGTATGGGGTTGCACATCATATCCTAACATAGGATAAGCATTTTCCAGGTTACCCATCCTTCTTGATCTTTTAGTTTTTCTTCCTGGGATAAAGAGTGAGGGGGAAATCTTTGTCTGAAAGGCTTCCAGGTTTCCCATTCTCTCGTGTGCTTGAATTTATGAAGAAGCTTTCCAGGTTTCCTTTGCTGCTTAAGAGGCGATCTGCCATTTGATAACTGACATAGCTCCTGTGAAACATTAGGCATTGTAAGTGGTGTTGACTTAATTGCTTTTCACTTAATTGCTCCCTTCGATCTGATTTCTCCAGTTCTTAATGGCATAACAATATATGCCAAATTGCAATCCGTAGCCAGCTCTTTCATTAGGAAAATATTACTTCTAATCAGTTAAAATGATGTGAATTTTTCTGCAGTCTGAAATCTAGTTAAGCTAAATTTCTGCTTTCATAGGATGGAGAAAACTGTATTAAAGCAGTCTAGTGAGAATGCTGTCTGTACAGGATTGCTCATGCAGGCTTTGCCAAGAGTCAATTCAACTTTTGAATCACAGTGTTTGTTACACTTGAAGAACATTTATTTCTACTTCAGTTTTTGTGCCAGCACATGAATTTCCATCAAAACATCTGAAGAGCAAATGAAAACTTTTCTTTTTGAGGGAGAAAAAATTATCATCTAATCTATCTCAGTGGTAAACCTGGGAAGCCAATGTGGTCTTAGGAAACAAAAATTGCTAGGGTGAGATAATATTCATGAAAGATTGCTAACAAATTAAATAGCCAAACTGTAGGCTTTAATGTAATGACCTTCTCTAGTCCCTAGAAACTCTCCAATGCATATTTTATCAAAGAACTTCAAAGTTAGGTCAAAACAGGTCATATATGTGTCATGTTTTTATCAAACTAACAGAAATGGAAACTAGAAATTGTGATGCCACACCAAATCTTGATAAAGTTAATTCAGTGTAAATATTAATCAAGTGTGTGGAAAAAATCCTGACTTCGAGTATGAAATTACGTGTTTTAAGATGATGTGAGGTAAGAATGAGGGTTGCGAAGTGTTAACAGGTTTTTCTATTAGGATGGCTATATGGTGATCAATAGCAACAATAAAAAGGAAACGATGCATAGAAGGAGTAACTGAGATAAGTGTCAGCCCAATCAGGAGTGGCTTTTCCTACTCTGTAGTGTATTATTCAGCACAGCATTTTTGACACCTTTGATTTAGCTTAGCAAGATCCTTGGCATTCCAAATGCTAAGTCTCCAGTACAATGTCCAGTCTGTTGCAGGTCTCTTTCTCCTCACAGAACCCTCCAATGTCATGCTGCAAACTTACGAAGAATACGCAGAGATCTTGGCTATATCAGAATAACAGGGATCCTCAGGCCATAACTCTTGATGACAATTGTTTCATAGCTCTGAACATAATTTAGGTTAATGTTACCATTTGTGAGTTAAAGTAATAGATCCGGGTTTATATTATCTTTTTTAGATACAAAAGAAAAAAAGTGGTGCCTGTTTTTCTGATCCTGCTTTCTTCAGTACTGTTAACTGTAAAAGATTTTAGCTCATATGCAAGTTTTCACAGAGTCTTAAAATCTAATCCAGTAGTATGTCTTAGATAAATTTCCCACTCATAAGGTCATAGAATCATAGAATGGTTTGGGTTGGAAGGGACCTTAAAGATCATTTATTTCCAGCCCCCCTGTCACTAGACCAGGTTGCTCAATGCCTCATCCAGCTTGGCAATTTTACTAAAATCCTCACATATTTATAAAGTGAGACAGCCGCAGAAGATCTCCCATCTTGATCAACTCTCATTTTGTTGTGCTCTTACTGGAAACAGAGATGCCAACTTCAAACACCACAACCAAGAAAGAATGCAATTCATTTATTTAGCTTAACATTTATTCCAACAATTTAAATAACTCCCTAAACAGTTTTCAGCAGTACTGCAATTCTCCAGCTATCAAATTTAAAAGTCCTTACCTATGGGGCTGCAAAGAGAAATAAAAAAATCTTACACTGGACATTAATATATTTCCCTGTGGACACTTGCAGATTTGCACTCCAACTGAAGAGTTAGACTGAGAAAATAAACAGCTTCTTTGAGTTTCTGGCTTCAATTATTGCTCCTATTGTGCTCCATTAAAGACAAGAGTGAAGAAGTAGCAAAAATTAAATGCATTTTTACAATTATTTGCATATGCTTCTTAGTATTAAAATGAGTGATCAAGATTTACCACATCACATCCTTTCTTCCATGGAAGTGCTAGTCCTTACAACTGAGCTTTTGCTCTGAGTCCTAAATGATGGAGAAAGTGTGCCCTAAATAGCTTTCCAGATCACATCTGTGGCAATCCGCTGCCATTTTCCCATCCTGCTCTAAACATGCCAGTCTGGAACTACATTTATAAACATGTAGAGCAACCCAACTACACAATCCACCACAGTGTTCCACATTATAAAATGTAGGATAGGACTGAAGATTTTAGAAAAAATACAATTGTCTAGATTAAAATGTGCATCTTTACAATAATTACCAAAAAGAAAAGGGGAAAAAAATACTAGAAAATTCTAAATACCCATTCATGTTCTTTGTGGTAGAGATAAATTTTGATGTCTTCACACTGTAGAGCTGCAAAAAAAAATCCTTTAGTGCACAGATTCTCACAGTCATTGACTGTGTGGGCAGATACAGATGGGGTTTTTTTCCCTTCATTGCAACAATATTACTAACAGCATGAGCCGAAACATATTATGTCATGTCAACCTGAAACAAATTAGGGTTTAAGAATCTAATGAAGTTGGGATGGCTCAGTAGTGCAATTTGCTAACAGAATGTCATTGTGCACAAATGGTGTGTGCATGGAGCTGGGTAGCTCTGGCAGTTAAAATCGCACATCTCCCCATTGAGCCAAAACACTGGCAGCTACCCCACTGTGGGCTTTGGTGTGATTCATTGATCCCAAATTTTCCTCGGCAATCACAGAATGTCAGGGACTGGAAGGGCCCTTGAGACACCATCTAGTCCCAGTCAGAGCAGGAACACCCAGATCAGGTCACATAGAAAGAAGTCCAGGCACACCCTCTCTGGGCAGCCTGCACCATTGTTCTGTCACCCTCATCATGACGAAGTTTTTACTGCTACTTATGTAGAACTTCCTATGTTCCAGCTTTTCCCCGTTGCCCCTTGTCCAGTCATTGGAAGTCACTGAGAAGAGCCTGGCTCCATCTTCCTGACACTAACCCTTTACATATTTATAAACATTAATGAGGTCACTCCTTTGTCTTCTCCAAGCTAAAGGGACCCATCTCCCTCAGCCTTTCCTCCAATCCCTTCATCATCATTGTGGCTCTGTGCTGAACTCTCTCAAGCAGTTCCCTGTCCTTTTTGAACTGAGAGCCCCAGAACAGGACACAATGTTCCAGTTGTGGTTTCACCAGTGAAGAGTGGAGGGGGAGGATTACCAATCTTGACCAGCTGACCATACCCTTTCTAATACATCCTAGGATGCCATTGGCCTTCTTGGCCACAAGGGCACATTGCTGTCTCATGGTCATCCTGTTGTCCACCAGGACTCCCAGGTCCCTTTCTCCTACTCTGATAATGTATTGGATAGTGAGAGAATTGTATGGCTGAACAGTTGAACTGAACTTGAGTTGCGGTAAGGAAAATACCTGGAAATCTGTTAAAACTGCCTAAATCAATGGTTACCATACTGTGAAACACAGAATTGCAGAGACTGAAATAAAAAAATATTGATATAATGTGTTACAGTTAATGAAAAGATTTTATAAATACCCTATTAGTTTTTTTCTTAAAGGTATTGATTGTATCTTATTGGTTTTTAGTTATTTCTACTACTATGAAAAAGAACACAAAGATGCAATGGGCAGGCTTCTCATTTTATTACCAGGAATTGTAAATATTTGCATTTTTCTTCATATATAGCAGGACTAAGAAATACTTAAGAGCTAAGTAGCTCCCTAAACCAGTGTCTTAAATCTGATTTGAATGTGTGGTCACAGGCATGAATGTAAAGTCTGAAGGAAAAATCTGGACATAAGGGTGTTAATGGCACATACTGTCCCTCTTGGGCTTTTAGTGGAAGAAGAAAACCCACACAAGTATGTGCTGTGTCAAAGGCAGACAGCTGATGCAATACCAAATTTAGAATACTCTTTAATGAATATTTGAAATACAAATCTAAGTTATCCTTCAAAAAATTGTCTGTGCTTGACTTAGGTGTTTTGTGAGGCAGGACACAGAACTCCTGTTCTCAAGTGCGAACAGTGCATGTTAGAGTCATTTGTACTGCCACGGCTCCTCAAGCAAGGGTAGTATCAGTTTGACCACCTTCCTGTTGTGAAGATACACTTTAAACTGCTGTGTTTAGAAGCATAAAGATTGTTGCATGTATTAGGTGCTACTTTCTTAACTACTTCAGTAAACTCTTTCTTGAGTTAGCTTAAAAATATGAGAAGTATTTTAACATCACAGTCGTATATAAACTGAAGTAAATGTTTTTATCTACTTTTTTGCCCATTAAATAGAAAGTCACATTAAATCTGTGTTATAAAAACTGTAGATCTTCAGGGCCTGGTTGACTGATGTGGAAAAACATCTTTTTATTTTGTTCTTTGCTTAACCTCCAGAGTACAGGTTTGTGCTCTCTTGAAGCTAATTAATGATATGACTGATGATGCTGTATTTTCCCCCCTATTTTTATGCCTGACCAGACAACTGGACTTCATTAGCTTCTACATATAGTCGTATTTCCACAAATTTTAGCACTATTAATTGTCAATTTCAATGTATGTGAAAAGATTTTGGAAAGAAAAAATAAAGTGCCTAAAACTTATAAGGTTTTCTGTACTTACCATTGATTGCAATTTGGAGGAGAAGCGAATTCATCTCTGCTACTTTTGTGCTCTTTACTAAAGTAAAAAGAAGCAGCAGAATTTCTATTTGGAAGGTGAATATTTTGTTTGTAGACTAAAATCTAAAGTAGACTATAAGGAAATGCAGATATCCTAGTGTTTAACTGCATAAAACTTCATGCAACACATGTTTCCCAGACCAAATCCACATTTCAGTGCTCCTTGGGGACATTTTATGACACCAGTTTCTCGAGTCATAGATGCTGCTAGCCATCTTCTGCCTACACACTCCAGAAAGCTGTCCCAGGACTGCAGTGTTCTCTGGCTAATTGCTTCTTCTCTCACTAGATCTTACTGAGTTACAAGCTGGCAACACCTCACTTTGCATAAATGTATTACTGTTTTTTCCATGTCTTTTCATCTAGTAATGACAGGACAGTATTATTAGAGCAGATATTTACATAGGGATTTCTTATTTTCATTTGGGGAAGGAACGAGAGTTGGAGTCTTTTTGTCTTATTTTTTTCTGTGCCCACTTTGAAATGGGAATTTGGGTATCAGTTGATACTTGAAGGCCAGTTTGCTCTGAATATAGCTTAAACAAAGACTTTACAAAAAGCAAGTAATTTAATTTTAATGTATTGGTCTCCGCTTCCAGCAGTGCCAAATGAATCTCATTGTCACACTGTTTCTTGCTGGATGGTCTTACTTCTAACCTTCCATCTGAGTTTCAGCAATAGCAAAACTTATGTTGTGCAATGTGGTTCAAAGCAGATCACATGTAAATATTCATAGTTATTGCTTAGTACTCTGCCTCTAGAATTGCATGAATTCTCATAGTTATCTCATTTCTGAAATTTTATTACAAAGATTTGAAGTGCCTCAGGATTTCTACATGACTGTAGAAAACCTATGAAGTTCTAAGAATGAGACGTGACATTCTGCTCCCTTGCTGTTACATAGTTGTTGGTGCCATACATTCTTTTTTTCATTTATTTTTCCTTTTTTTAGAGCAATTTCTTTGCTATTTAAGATGTAACAAGTTGTTACCTTTACAGAGTGGGATTTGCTAAAACTATTCATTTCAGCAGCTGCTCCAGTCAAGGCACCTCTAAGGGCTGGACACCCAGATTCAGTCACCACCTGGTTGGTCAGATGCAGGTTTCCCTTCCAAAGGAATAGTCACCAGCTCAAATAATCTCCTGGCTGTCTTCTCTGGGGTTCACATGGCATGAGGTGATCATAGAGGGTAACTTACCTCCTTTTTTCTGCCTTCTGAGTTCAAACAGGGCTTTGGACTGTCTAGGTTATGCTGAATCATCACAGTAAAATATGGTATTGTTTTTTAATGTTTTGATGCATAGGGAGCTACCTGTAAGTTAGTGCAATCAGACCTAGAGAACAAGTATTTGACTACCCACCAAAGAAACAGGCAGTAGGTGTGTGTTAAATGTGCAGAGTTTCTAATTTTTACTTCATAGCCTGTCTTTTCATGCAGTTTTTCCTTAAAACCCTTACTCCAAGACATATGGTAGACAAGGAGAAGGTAGGCTTGTAGCATTTCAATAAACTCTTAAGTTTAGGGAGAGATTCTTTGGCTTTTGAGTTTTACCGTGAGATGAAGATAGTCTCAGGAAGACGTAAGAGAAGGCTTCACAGGATAATAAATCCATTCTTAGCTATTACTTACCAGAACTGTGGTAAGTAATGGTAACTGTGTTACCAGTTACTTACAGGACAATCAAAGATGGGATAAAAAATTCTGTGATTAGGTGAGTTACATATTTCCTGATTTAGTGTTCAGTAGCCCAAAGCACTTCCTTCCAGGATCAGTTGAGACCTCATCAGACAGATTTCCAGTTCCCAAAAGTCTGTCCCAAAGTAAGGGAAAAGTATGTATCATATTGCTTGTTCTCTCTCATTTACATTGTGCTTTCCTCATGAAACAAGCCCCTGAGAGGCCAATGCTGTTCCTTGTATGGTTGTATGAATAAAAATAGATTGAACAAACTGCACTGTCAAACTCTAATACATAAATTGCAATTAATAAAATGCATGGCAGTTGATTTTAAAAGAAACTCTTGATAATCTAATTTTGTTGTAACAGAGTCAAGAAAACATGGCATGTAAGTATGTGGCTTAATGCAGAAATCAAAAGTGCTGAACAGTAAATCTAGGGCTGAGCAATTATGATGATAGCTCAAATTTTGACAGTTAAAAGTCTTGTCGTTTTTGTCCTGTAAAGAAACCAGTGCCCAAGCTACCAGCATTGTCCAAATATGGTTGTTGTGAATGGTGAAATTATTTTTATGAAAGATGGTAGGAGTTGTAATTGACATGTATTGACAGTTGGTAAACAGTTACTGAGACAATCAAATAGATGTTGTTAAAAAAACTCCTATAAGTGTTGGTGAATCGGGTGAGTGGTACCAGATAAATATTTGTGTTGGCACATCCCAGAACCACTCAGGATTAGACACAAAATTGCTTTTGAGAGCACAAAAAGTAAAACTCAGCTTTTCAGGCAGATGAGTCTTGGTTTTGATATCTTGATACTGATGAGTCATTCTATTATCACATTAAAAACCAAAAGCAAGTCTAATTTGCTGTAATAGTGAAACCTGCCTAAGTGTTACGCTGTTAGAGGCATTCTCATATTTTATAACAACTTAGGGAACAGGTAATATGCTGGCTTATAGTGTCATCTTATTGAACATTGCCCTCAGTAACTGTTTGTGATTGTTCTTGCAACTGCATGCACTTATTTTTAAAAATCTGAAGAGTAGTTTTGAGTTTCTATTTTGTCCTTCTTCCCTTTTTATGTATACATATTCTTCAGTCAGCATCAGTTCTCAGTAGTGTGATACAAGGAACCTATTCCAAGGAAATTAAATTTTTAGGGCAAGAGAAAAACAACTAACAATGAAAATGAAAAACACGTGAAACAAATTGCCTTTTATTAAGGTCCCCTCATCTTTTTGTACAGTGCTTGTTTAACAAATTGTCGTCAATAACC
This sequence comes from Turnix velox, assembly GCA_013400935.1. Taxonomy (NCBI): domain Eukaryota; kingdom Metazoa; phylum Chordata; class Aves; order Charadriiformes; family Turnicidae; genus Turnix; species Turnix velox. The sequence continues at coordinate 195,628 of VZTY01015119.1, forward strand.
TACCCCCAGATGCTTCTTTTTGTCATAGATCTTTTACGCTCTTAAAAACCATCCAAATATCAATGTCTGCTTGGTACTTTTGTGATAATATTTTGCCCTGGAGTTAATGATTTTTACAGCAAGCTTTCAAAAACCTTTTGGAAGAGCCTTTCAGAAGGACCTTTTTTATAGGTAAGAAAACAGATGTATAGAGAGATGAAATGATTTGGAAAGGATGATACATTGATGCCTACCATTTCCTTGTCTCTTGCTGTGCTTACTCTGCATGATCTCTGCCTGACCTACAGGTGGTTTTTTTTTTATTTTGTTTAATACACTGAATTTGTGGCTGTGAGTATATTGCTCTGCTTTTGTCTCATGTCTTCAAGCTTCAACTCTTTATTTCCTGACACAGAGCTGCAGGACTGAAGGATGAAACTGAATTTCTTTCTTCTTGATGCTCTGATGATCTGGGAGGAAAACTGGCAGAGCTAAATAGCTGTCAAGGAGAAAGAACAAGATAAACATAGCAGACCAGGATTTTCAAAATTAGCTGGTAATTTTAGGTGCACTAATTCTGGGTGCACATTTTGACATAGGAGACTCATTTGCAGCCAAGGCTGCTAGCAAAAAACATGAGCATCTTTTGATAATCTCAACTACCTTAGTGTTTTTTTAAATAACCTGATTTTAAACAGATAGGTAAGATGGAATTGTATTAGAAAAAATAATTTTGGAAACAATGACTGATTTTATTGCTTGTGTATTCTGGTCTGAACTACAACAAGAAAAGTTAATCTTCAAGGAAAGGTTATTACTGGGCATGCAACAAGCAAGCTTTTAATTTCTGACATGATTAATACCAGTTTAAGGGTTGGCTTTTAACAAAAGACTCATCTGCTTTTGGCCTTGTGTGGCAAACTGGATGAAACCTGCAAACCTGTAGCTATAAGCAGACCTGAATGGTGCTGGTCTAGAATGGGACAAGATGCCTGTCCCAGGCCAGGCAGGTTTTGCATGTACAAAACTGGGTGGCTGTAGTCTTACTTGCCTGTCTCCCTGCTTCTCCCAGAGAGAGGCTGCCCTGATATCGGATTGCATCACTCCTCAGGGCAAGGCAGAGCAGCTTCCTGGAGCATCTTCTTCAGTTTTCCCTGTGCTTTTGAAACTTCTTGAACTGGCTATATTCATACAGTCTGGGGACAGTAGCTGATACATGATTTATATCTCTGAATAAAAAGTTACTTTATAACCTCTTTTATGTTGTATTTTCTTGTCTTAAATTCTAATCAATCAGAGTTTGAATGGTTGTGCATATTCCTAAGAAAGCAGCAAGTTGAAGTGTTACCAATTTGTTTTTTCTCTAAGAACTGATATTATTAGTTTCCATTGCTTAGAATTGTTCTTGAGTTTTTAAGGCATCTTGTTGTGTTTCATCAGTGGGACTCAGTGACTGGTTAGTATGCAGAGATTGTTCTGGTCCTGGTCTTGCTTAGTAGCACTAACGCCAAAATAAAATGGGACCCGGGAGTCCTGGTGGACAGCAGGGTGACCTTGATACAGCAATGTGTGCTTGTGGCCATGAAGGCCAATGTAGTCCTGGAATGTATTAGAAGGAGCATATTCAGTATGTGGAGTGAGGTTCTCCTCTCAGCTCTGCACTGGTGAGACCACATCTGGAATATTGTGTCCAGTGTTGGGGACTTCAGGTCAAGAAGGACTGGAAGCTGCTTGAGATAGTCCAGCACAGAGCCATAATGATGATGAAGGGATTGGGGCATCTCACTTAAGAGGAAAGGCTGGGGGAGCTGGGTCTCTCACAGTAAAGGGTGAGTGTCAGGAGGATGGAGCCAGGCTTTCTCAGTGACTTCCAATGAAGAGACAAGGGACAATGGGTGCAAGCTGGAACACAGGAAGTTCTACATAAATGTCAGTAAAAACTTTTTCTTGTTGAGGGTGCCAGAGAGGGTGTGGGGTCTCCTTCTCCAGAGACAATCAAAACCCACCTGGATGCCTTCCTGTGTGACCTGATCTGGGTATTCCTGTTCTGGCAGGGGGATTGGACTAGATAATCTCTTGAGGGCTTTCTAATCCCTGGCATTCTGTGATTCTGTGAAAAAGTTAATTAGAGCAAGTAAAGTTACTAAAAATGCCTGCTTGATTTAAAAGTTGAGGTCTACATTTTCAGGAGAGTCTTAGTCATTAAAATCTTTTATGAGGTTACAGGAAAACAGGACTTTTGCTTTAAATGACCTTTGTGATTTTGAAAATCTTGATGGATGCCTTTCATTGTTTCAAATAATAAATGGTCATCCTTCTCAGGTGAAACTATCTGTATACTATTCTTACCTATGGAAGAGCACAAGAACATCATCGCTAGCAGCATATATTTAGTCCTTCACAGAACACAAGAGCAGTTCAGAAAGCAGTTAACTTTAAACTACCAGTACTAAAAAACAATCAGATGAAGACCTAACCTTTTTTTTTTTTTTCATTTTAGTTCATCACTATCAGAAGAGGCTTGTGTCTGTTAGTGTTACAGCAGAGGTTACATTTTGTAGCCCAGACCTTTAAATCAAATCTACAATAAAGCCCAGGGCATCAGAGGCTTAGGAAGGAGAAGAACAAGCTGAGGCAGAAGGAGGTTGCTGAGGGGAGGCAGTGGCTTTCCTCCAAAACTCCTTCTCTGCATCAAAAGCACAGCAGCAGTACTCAGGTTCTGTTATCTACATGCTACCACATACATGTCCTCATACCTTTTCACCTTAGAAAACTAGTTAGGTGTCATCAGCCTAAATGCCATGGGAATAAAGTGACAGTAAGAGGCCCAGTTGCTATTAACTGGTACTCACTTTCTTAAATCCACACCAGCAAACCAAAGACTAAATGAGCCTGGAGATACATATGACTTTTCACCTATAGTGACTCTCTTCAGAGGCAGTTGATTGTCTGTGCTTTGGTAAGAGATGCAAGACCATACACATTTTCCACTTGCACAGAATGGGATAATGAGTAATTCTCTGGCTTCCCTTGGTGAGGAGGATGCAAAGCAGCAACGGGATGAAGGAGCTGCAGAGGACATGGGACCATTTCTAGTGAGGTGGCTGAAATAACATCTTGGGCCCTCTTTTGCTGATCTTCAGCAAAAGCATCTTGTGATAGTTCAGACTGTATTGAATTTGTATTCTGTTTTATGTATACTAAATAATATGATAGATGTTTACTGCAGCTCTGCCTATCTCTCTTTACAATACTTGTCTAGAATGTCCTTGTTATTTAAGACAGAGCCTTATGTCAGCTTCTTTATTAAAGTATGTGCTGTGGAAATTATGCTAATTTAGCTGGAGTGTAATTATGAGCTAGAAAGATTATTTCACAGTCAGAATTGAATTATTGTAGATAAATGTGCATTAACTTAATAGTGTGCAGCTAATTAGTTTTGCTATTTACCCATAAAAGTTAGAAAAAAAAGGTATTCCATTATACAAAGGCTTGGGAAATTAATGGAAAGCCAATGGGAAGTGTACTCTGAATCTCCCAGCCTCCCCATGTGCATACAACACAAATGAAAAATCTGTGAATTTGGTGTGCTTGAACATGACTTTGAAGTTCACAGCAAAAAATTTTAATACAAATTTCAAAATCAGGCAGATTTTGTCTTAAGGTGACCAAAAATGCAAAACTATAGATGTGAAAAAATTCCTATTTGGGATTGTTTTAAAGCAAAATCTAATTTCTTAAGTCTAGTAAAAAGCAACTAGATGAAGATAGGGAACACATGCTGCATGATTTGCATATACTATGGAATCAATGCTTAAGCCCTTAAGTACAGTTTAAACTACTTTGGATTTTAAGCATAAGAGAAATTATTTTATAAACAACTCTGGTATGTAACCATGATGTGAGCATGCACACTGAAGACTGAGACAATCATTCATGTTAGTTCTGTAGACTGTAAATACTGGATGTTTTTACAGCTAAAGTCAACACTGTGAGCTGAACACAGAGGGGACAGTTTCAAACTCTTGGGGAGTGATGTTGTCCTTTTGGATTAAATAAGGAAATGTGGGGGGAAAAAGGTTACCTGAAATATGAGAAGGAATTAGCTCTGAAGTCTGAGAAGGGCAAGGTACAATTCACTGTCTGTACTTCTTGCAGTTGTCAGAATACATTGCAAGCTATCATATACCACCTAAATTCTTGTGCCAGTGAGGGTTATGGGTAGTGGAATTCATTATCTCTATAAAAAGTCCCACCCAGAACATGTTGCATGGAAATTAGTCCCATACAACTAATAGTTAAGTAATATACAGCTAACTCATCTTTCTTCTCTAGGCAACTGTATTTCAACAAGCAGAGGAAGATCTTTGATAGGATGAGACACATCTTTTCCCTTAATATATTCTGGTTCCAAAGGCCTCTTTAAAATATTGATTCTGATTCCTAAATGATAGATCCTTGGCAGTATTTCTTTCATTCACTAATAAGGGCAATTGCCCTGAATCAATAGGAGGATTATTTTCTGCAGTGGATTTATTAGATATATACAGTGTTTCACAGTTCATCTGGAAGCATTTCTGCAGAAGTGCTGCACAGATCAGTCTGCAGCCTCATTTTTTTTTTGTAAAGGATAGAAAAGTCATCCCATAGTGGTAGCCTGATACGATGGCAGCTAAGAGAGGAGCTGGTTTTCCCCATTCAAATTATGCTTTTCTGAGTTGCGTTTTACAGAGGTAAAACTATCAAATACAGCCCGAGATGTCTATTTTGTGCTTATTTAGAATTCAATGACTACTTCTGCCACATACAAATTCAATGTAAAAATTCTTTCTCTCATTTGACTTTTACAGAATTTTTTTAGTTAAGGCATGCTATTCTTGGCTAAGTTTTGTTGGTGACAGCAGATGAGGGTTGTGAATTTCCCTTATGTCGGACTGGTAGCAGTGGTAGTACTTTCTGTTAGTCTTACCTGTACTTTGATGAGCTCGTAATTCTTCTTTGCTTTTGCGTCATTGTTGAAACTCCGCATTTTCCCAAGGCCCAAACAGAGAAGAAAAATGTAATCCCACATGAGGCGCCCCACCATATGAGAGACCCCTCCCCTTTCTTCTTTTACTCCCTGCAAGGGCAGCAGTACAGTCTTATTTTCTTATGCAGTGCTCTGAAAAGGGTTTTTTGGTGTTCTGAGTAAGGGCATGTTTGAAGCGCCCTGTTGGAAAGAGTAGTAATGGAGCAGCACCCCTTTGGAATAGGTAAGTGTGGACAAATCTTTCTTAATTATTTCTTTATAAACTGAAAGTGTGGTTTGGGTCAACAAAATCTGAGATTTATTATCATTTCCCTACAAGAAGCCATTTGTGACTATGATGTAGCATACATGCCAAATAGCTGGAGACTTCTAATCAGAAATTGACTTTGATAGCAAAGAGACCTTTGAAAGTCACTTCTTGTCCTGTGCTCCTCTGAAATGGTTCCAGATCCTCTGCATTTTTAAACTCTTGAAAACCTTTTGCAGTCAACTACCAGTGAATCAGTGTCTTCAGTTCAGGGTTGAAAACTAGGGATGAGAGAGGCATGTAAGATGATAGTATCTGTCTAGTGCATCAGGATTTCTACTATGTTTTGAAGCAGTTGAAAGGCATGTGATGGTAAGTAGCAGTAGCATTTGAGGGTCTCATTACTGTTGGATTTTTTTTCCTTCCATTCAACACCTTTCCATTTGACCAATTTTGTTATTGATCCCATTAACTTTCCAAATCCTGATTGTCAAGTGTATCTTCCATTATTACATTGTTTTGGTGTTTACACATTGAGATGCATCAAGCTAGTTTTATTCATGCTAATTGAAAACAAAATAAAGGCATCAAAGAAATCCATTAGTCTCTATTTCCTTTTGTCAGGAAGATCAAATTCAAGTTCATTTATAGAACTGTACATCTTGCAAGTTTAATGAACAGTTAGTTTCTCTGTCTCTCTAGAAGATTGAATAGAAGTCTAGCTGTAGGAAATGAAAATTAGAACTGTTTGTTCTTTAATTTTTTTTTTTATTCAGTAATTCTTGGCTTTCCATATTTGTTGTTCGAATATTTTAGGAAAAATTCTGTGGGTTATCAATTTGTATGATATTTAGAGATATTTGGAATTTTTATATTCAGTATTTAAATATTAAAAGATTGCTTTGAAGAGTTTACTGTGCTCAGAAAGACTCAGAATGCTGCAAAATGTTAGATAAATAATACAATGCTTGTGCATGCGTATGTGAAGATAAGGTGAGAGATGCTCCCATGCAGGGACAAAGTATGCCAATAATACAATCAAATGGAGTAATTGTTGTGGAATCACAGAATCACAGACTAGTTTGGGTTGGAAGGGTCCTTAAAGATCGTCAAGTTCCAACCCCCCTGCCATAGGCAGGGGCACCTCCCACTAGATCAGGCTGCCCAGTGCCTTGTCCAGCCTGGTCAGAAACACCTCCAGAGAGGGGACATCCACAACCTCTCTAGGCAATCTGTTCCAGTGCTTCACCACCCTCCCTGTAAATGAGATAACACAAGTTATTTAGGAGTAATAGTTACTGATACTTCAGATGGTCACTTTTGTACTTAATAACATGACATTAAAGGCTTAGACTAAAGGGAGGTGAAGTGCCTCAAAAACTTTTGAGAACTCCTGTGGTGATGGTTATTTCAAAAAATACTGTGCATGCTCTGAGGGAGTATTGAGTGCAAACTTCCTCTCCTTTAGTTAAGTGTGGTTTGAATTGTTAACGTGGCTGTTAGACTAATGCTAACTTGTTCCTGCTACTTTTTTGTTTACTTGTTTGTTTTATAGCTGTAATAATTAGGTATCTTAATCTATGAGTAAATATCTTCCACTCTAAGTCAGTCTTCCCTTTTTCCTAGAAAAATCAGGTTTCTGTGGAGTGACATTTGTTCTATGGAAAGCATATATCTCTACATGGCCAGGTAGAAGCAGGATCTCAAAAGTATTTTCTCCATGTTGTTGAAATACAGAAGGGTTTGGGAATCTGTGAATGGAAACACTAGTTCTAGAATTGGAGTTGATTTTGATTTACAGGTCTTCAGAGACAGAGAACCTATCAAACCATGGAGAAAGACATTAAAGTAAATAACTGTTTGTGGCAAAGGAAGTCAGTGACAGAGTCAAGGCTGGAATCCCTGAGGTCTGTCTGCTGTTTAAATCTCCATTTCCAAGTTTCTGATGTATGAAGAAAGCATATCCACATCTGTAACAGCTATTCTGCTGCTGAGCAACATTTCACAGTTTTCTGAATTCTTCTCTGTGAAGTGTACCAGGACAGAAGGAAGCACAAGCTGATCTCTCCAGGAAGAGTTAACTTGGCCCATTTTTCCAGCTGCAGTGTAGGACCCTTGTGTGGTAGGGGATCACAAAAATCTTATGCATTGCTGGGAGAAAGAAAATAAATTAGGCAGTTTAAAGACATCTTGACAGCTTACCTAACTTACCTCTTAGTTGTCATTGGTGAAGCTGTCCCTCTATATGCAGATGCCTGCAGAGAAAGGGATAAAACAAGGTTTTCAAGACTATTTCAGATCAACAGCCCCAAAAGATGAATGTTACTTTCTAACAAAAAAACCCCAACCAAACAAAACATTAAGCAAAACAAATGGTACCAAAAGCAAAATTAAAGATATCCCAAAGCAGTCAAGTCCCTAATTTTTCTCTGCTCCCAGCCTTACAGTCTGGAGGAGAGATAACACTGTATCAGCTACAGCAGGATATGGATGCCTCAGGACACGGGCAAATTTTTTTCTTAAAAGCTCCTTCACTGCAGCTGAGGGAATTAAGTATTTATAGATCAGTACAGATAGTATGAAAGATTATTTCATAAAGGCTCATAAATATATTTCAGTTAAAAAGACATTTATAAATGTAATCAGGTTAACCTTGAGCAGATAATAGCTCTATCTCTGGATGTAACCTGGAGCTGTAAATAGTACCATGTGAGCCAGTGTCATTAGGTAGTCTTTTCTCAGCTCTATCATGGAATCACCTTTAAATTATTTTCTTCTTAAGATGTTCAAGAAATCTTCAAGTGCTTCCAAGACCAGACCATTTCTGTTACATTAAAGTTGTTCTCATTTGCCTCTCTTCAAGCTCACTTCTTAGGCTTTTTTTAGCTTTAAAATCTGTATCACATGTAGTAATGTAAAATCAGAAAAATGATACCTTACTGGAGAATATATATAAAGGGATACAAAAGCAGGAGTGTACATTTGCTATTGTACAAATCCATTTCATCACTTTGCTCTATCAGACAAGTGAGTATTTGGAGTGCTGGATTTGCCCAGAGTCCACAGGTTAGTGGTTCTGTTGAAGACCTGAGACACACTGAGCATCTCCATTGCTGCTTAGCAGATCTGGGCAGGAACCCTGTGTACCTACCACAGCACATCTTCTGCACCTCATTAGCAGACACAAGTACACTGTAAAAATCACAGTTGTGATGAATCTGCCTAAGCATTACACAGTGGTTACAGGTTAGATCACATGGAAGCATAAACCAAGGAAAAATTTTATAACCCAAGAGCAGCAACCAAATTTTTAGCAGAACTGCCAAATGTTTGTAGAGCTGGTTTACATTCATCTGTGCTAGATTTGAAATCTAGGGAACATGTAAGTTACTTGCTTAAATTGAAATAAAGTATATATGTAAGTGAAGTTAAATGTTGTTGCCTGCTCATGTATTATACTGTAAATGTTGCCAGAATGCAAAGTGTTGCTCATTTGTATCAGTGAATTCACTGACCCAGTAAAGGTCTTGAAATACCTGAGTAAGTAGGTCCAGTGTGTTACTCACATGCAAACCAGTAACTATCAGGCCAAGCATTATGTTTCTAACATTTGCCTCCTCAAGTGTTGACAAGCTCTGAAACCAACTTCAGCCATACCTCAAGTGTCATTAGTCTCTGTAATGGAAAGCTTTCTCCTCTTTCTGGTTCCATTTGTACCATTCATACAATATTTTGCCTGGAAACTAAGTTTACAGTTGTGCACACATTAAAAGAAATAAACAAGCAGCTCAGCAATGAAGAGTTTTTTGTGATCATTTTTACATGTTACAAAGCCATTTGGCTCTAATAGCGGTGGCGCTTCAGAAAGTGTCAAGAACTCTATCAGAGGAAGAACAACATAGTGAAAATTGGTGAGATTCAAGAGTTGCAGGTTTGGTGAGATGTGCACATTTCCTCTGATTGTGTGATACTGGATGCATTTGCATCAGTTACACGGAGCACCCTACATAGGTTGTGGTTTTCAGGTGGAAATATAGTGTAGCATAGATGGATTTCTTTGTTTCATGATTCTATGATGAGAACTTTAGTTTTTGTTCATAGAAGGTGCATCTACAGCACCTTTTCTCTGTTCTTTTTTCCTAACAATGTCAGCTGGCTTTGTTCCAAACTTTGCTAGTAGTCAGGGTTTGGTTTATCTTTCTTGAAAGGACAAAACACAAGTATGAAGAGTTTTCTGCTGATGGGGGTTTGTTATTGTCCTAAGGGCATTGTATTAGATGCAAACCTGTCAAAACTACATGATATGTAACAAAATGTTGTGGAAAAATGTTGTTCCATATCAGCCTGGGGTTAAAGATGGAAGTGATTTTGCTTGTTCTTGTGCACTGCTTTGGCTAAGTCTGACTAGAGGAGGATGTGATGAAGGATTTTGAGGGTTTTCCAAGATGAGTGGAACAGAGAATGACATCGCTGTGTTATGTTTCCTAAAACTTAGTGCTAAAGTTTCCCAACAACCTTAACATTTTCAAAGCAAATACAGTAGTTTTGTCTCCTCTTGAACTGTGGCACATCATTCAGACCAGGATGATAATCTGTATATGTGTATGTGCTTACATAGAATCATAGAACCATATAATAGTTCGAGTTGGAAGGGACCTTAAAGATTGTCGGGTTGCAATCCCCCTGCCACAGGCAGGGACACCTCCCACTAGATCAGGCTGTTCACTGCCTTGTCCAGCCTGGCCTTGTATATATAGTGAAGCGTGTTTGAAAAAAGGAAAAATAAAGGAGAGACTCTAATTTATCTCCCAGTAAATTATGTGTAATAATCATATATTTATAGAAAGAAAATGAAGGAGCAAACTAGTAGATGGCTTCTTCCTCTTTATATCACAGTCCTTAACTATGTGATTACATTTAGGTATTTTTCATTTTTTTATCTGATTAACATTTTGTCTTTGCTCTTTTTAAAATGTACTGAGATAAAGTCCTCAGAGAGGGACTTTATTGGTATATTATTGGTAAATATACTACTCCTTCCAAGTATTTTTAATAGGAATTAATTCTCACTTTTAAAATGGGAGGTAGTTCTTTTTTTTGATCCTCTCTTGGCTCTTGATTGGTTTGGCTCATTCTTGATCCTAAGCTACATATAGTTTGTTTTTTCCTGGTGATAACAGCTCTTCTTTCAGAAATTAGGCAAAAGATATTTTGGGGATTTTCAGGTTTTATTTACTGAATTGCTGGGAGCAGGAAGGAAAAAGCAAACAGAAGGGCATATCACTGTAGTCATAAGTGCAGCAAAAATCTTCTAGACTGGCACTAGCAACAATACATATGAGTTAGAAATCTAAGAAAGATTATCCTTATCTCAGATTGCATGGTGTTTACTGTTGAGGACCACTTCATGGATGAAAGCCTCTTTCACTAGTCTAAGACTGTCTCATGTAGATGCATGCATATTAAGACAGGCAGGTACAAATGGAGCTATCTGATTTACACATACAGTTTTGTAATGAATATATCTAAAAATTGTGCATTGTCTTCCTTTGATAAATTTTTGGTGGTAGTTGAGTCTTTGTCAAGCATATGGCTCTTTATAGCAGGCATCTTCTCAGTACTGCCTTCAGGGAATGCTGGTGAGACAGGAATAGCTCTGTGTGTCAGCGCTTGTCCATGCCAACTGCTTGATCAGATGGGAACTGCCTTAATAATGTAAATCAGATATAAGAACTCAAGCTCTCATGAGGTTCAGTGTGACCAATGGGTGGAGAGTAGGCAGAGTCATCACATACCTGCTTCTCCAGTGTTGTGTAGAAGCGATGGGTATCCTTAGTTACCAGCTGGAGCCTATGCTTTTAAAATTTTTTTTAAGCCCTTAGTGCAGATATAGATGTAACAGGAATTTTAGTTTAGCTTTTCTTTGTGTCAGCAGCATTTGCAGCAGCAGCAGCAAAAGAGGATTCTGGCATAATTCAAACAAATACACAGTAGATGTAGTAGATGTTCCATATTCAGCAGCACCTTTCAGTGATCCCATGCAGCCTGTGCACTCAGCTGTGCTACATTACATCTTCTTTACTTTCTGATAAGCATGTGTGAGTTGATGGCGGCAGGAGCAGGAACTTGTTTCAGCCATAATTGCTGTACCCATGTCACCTGGATTTATTTCTTGGTGTGATTGCTTCGCTTCTGCATTTCAGATCTGTTGTGTCTCATGTCCCACTCTATGCTGATTCTTTTCAGTTGTTCACAGAGAAATTGTCGCCTGTAGTGATAGTCTAGGCACACATGTTGCCAGCTTACATGCAACTTGGCATTACCCTGGGGATCCTCTTTCACTCCTGAACAGTAGCTTCATCTACTCTACAGAACATCTGCCTTAGTCACTACTTCCAGCTAAAACTTTCAGTGAGAATCAAAGTGAGATCAGTCCTGCATTCCTAGAGCAACTGTGTCTATCAAGGAAAGATGGGGGAACACCTTGACACGCTTTGGTCATTCTTCTCAGATGAGGACATTCACTGAAAGTAATGCAATTTTACAACCTACCAAAGAGTTTGGAGCACATAGAAAATGCCGCCTTCCAGCCAAAGCTGTGAAGTTCTTGCCCCGATGTGATTCTGAATGTTAATTCACTATCTGAGCAGCTTAGTTTTTGTATTACAAGGGGAATTGAGGAAGATCATGAGTGTGCTCCTCATTTTTGCATCAGCTACATGAGTACTGTTTGATGGCATTCTCAAAACGGCATGACACATGCCTTCTCAGATTCCACCCTTCTGGCTTATTTCACCATACGTATGGATTGCCTCACTCAGATTTCTAAGCATGGTACACAGTCTTAGTAGTAGTTTAGGATATTCATTGTAGTTTCAGATTTTGCTTAATTCTGTTTTATTGTTTAATAGGGATTGGATCCTTGTGTGTTGTCAATTAACTAATTTCCATAAGACACAATATCACACATTTCACAGAAATTAATGTAGATGTGATTTTCATTATCCTTCTCCCTTCCTTAGACCTTTGTCTTCATCAAGTACCAATCCTACTGCTGCTTTTTGTTGATAAGCAGTAAAAGATGTTTTACTATCTTGAGTTATTTTTCCAAGGTGCAACCCCATTTATTCCAGGTCTTGACTTCTACAACATACCTTTCTTCCCTACTAGTTTTTTCTTTGGTTCTCTGTTTTAATATTCATTTTTACCATATAGGTATGCTTGGAACCGTGGTCTAAAAGGTCCCCTATATCTGTGCAAAATGTTCCAGACAGTTTTGTACCTCTATCTTCAAGAAATTCCCATCTTCCTCTCTTCTGAAGTCCTCTGTCAGTTGACTTCAATAAATAGCCTTCCTAACTTTGTCTAATTAAGCCAAATTAAAAAACCCTCAAACTTTAAAGTGAATGTTGCTAATAGAGCTGCAAGCTTACTATTCTTAAGAGGAGAATTTAAACCCCTGGAAACTAGTCCTTCCACCCTGGAGGCTGCTAAAATTATCGCAATTATTCAGGCAGCTTTAACTGTTGATAGAAGTTTTCATTTGTTTTATATAGCTACTGTATTTCATTCAGAAGCCACTAAAATATAATCATCTTGGAGACCATCTGTTTGAAATTACATGCATACTGGGGCTAAATTTTAAATTTTTTCCACCTGTTTTGTACATTATCTCTCCTTAGAGTGGTTACATAAAAAACTCAAGTTTCCAATGCTAAGGGTTTAATTTTTTAATTAATTTCCTATTTGTTTCCAATGTGCACACAGACATTTCCAACAAGCAATCATACATCACTTGTTTGCTAACTTTTCTTCAGGGAAATCAGAGGGGAAAAGTAGACACAGCCTTGTTTTCTTAGGTAAATATTATGTCAAGACTGCAGATTCAGCAGAACTGTACCTCTAATGAAGGAACCTTTCCCCCCACATTATTTCTTCTGTTCAGGATTCCAGGACAAGAGGAAGTAGAAACTGATCTGGTTGTCAGTCTCCAAAGTCTGTACATAACAGACTTTTAAAATATTTCTATTTTGGTCAAGTAATATATATATATATTATGAAGGAGAAAATATCCTTTGTGGACGAAATCTGGTGATAGAAGTTCCAGCACTTTGAAATACAGTTCTTTGGTATAGAACAAATGATTTCAAATGTTTCTCCTTGTGGTCATACAAGCTGTTTTCTTCAGATGCTCTCCATTTTTTTCCAAGTACCAATACCTACACTTTGAGTCTAGGTTTGAAAATGAGAATGAATTATAAGTGGAGCTTGAATAATTAACTTGACCTCAGAAAGTTTGGTGGGTTAGTTCATTTGTTAATTTATTTTTCTTTTATAATATTTTCTGAAAGATTATTTCACTTTGTAAATGTAACATTAGATGGTAGCTGATGAAAATATTTTCATGGCACAAAAACTTAGTTCTTAAGTAAAAACCATGTGAGAATTAAGTATCCCCTGCAGAGTGACTGTGTGCATGCCTGACTCTTGGGATTCAAAGTCCAAAGCCATTGTCATGAAGAATTTTACCCTTAAGTATTGGTGTAGAGGGGAATTATCTCAACAGTTTAAGTTCAATTCTGGAAGCTAGTTCAATACACTGCATTCAGTTGTTTCATCTGATTTCATTTGATGCTAATGGTGTTTCATGCTTTGTTGGACTAAAGAAAAGTGGAAAGACTTTTGTATTTGCCTCACTGCTTTAGATTGAGTATTATGAATGAAAATTTAAAAGTAATCTGATGTGTGGATATTGTATGTTGTAAAATTACAGTCACAGAAGGGAAGGGCTGGTTGTTAGGACCTCTGGAGGTCATCTGATCCAACCTCTTATCTGAAGCATGGCCAAAAGTGTACAATAGTTTTACATTGAGTATGGACTTTTCTCTCTTTTCTTATGTTTAGATTTTATTTTTATTTAGGAAACTTTATAAGTTAGAGACCTAATACCACAAAGTTATTTAGTGTGGTTATAGTTTATATAACTGCTCTTTTTTTGCAGGGAAGTACAGTCGAAAATAAAAATAGCTTCATATTTGATTTATGTTTGCTTTGAAAACAATGAGAAAAAAAAATCAAGATTTTACTTTGAGACATCTTTACTGTCCCAACTGTTGGTATGTGTATCCACTAATAGCAGACTTTTTGATTAATCTTTTTTTGCTTGTTTTCACACAGAGAGTTCGGATGGCGAGATCCAGAGCTTCCAGAAGTTATACAGATGTTACAGCATCAGTTTCCCTCAGTACAGTCCAATGCTGCAGCCTATTTACAACACCTCTGTTTTGGAGACAATAAAATAAAAGCAGAGGTAAGATTTACAGGTCCTTTTTTCAACACTGATGCTGTCCGACATTGATCACCACTAGTTATAAGTGTTGTTAAATCATCTACACTGTTTTTACTGAAGCTTTCGCTGAAATAATTTACTGCAATTAGAGAAAGTAAGAAATGCATACAATTTTTTTGTCACTCTGTTTTTGTTTTTTAATATTTTGATTGTATCCATGTAAACATTATATCAGAAGTTGTTCAGACTTGATCCCACTGAAGCATATGATCATTTTCTTTGGATTTTCAAAGAGCAATGTATAGACACTAAATACAGAAAATTAAGCAAAAGGATTCTGAATCTAAGCCTGCCTTTATGTATAATTGTGTGAATAGAGTTTAATTTCACTGGGTTTGCAGCTTGAACTACGATCATTGGTTCTTGAGATTTGGTGTAGATTGTATCTAAAATGTAATTCAAACAGCAGTGTAGACTTGGTTCTGTACCTATAGCTTGTTTGCTCATTCCCTCTGGTTAATAGGACCGCTTCAGCTTTTGGCACAAGTTAAAACAGAAGGAAGGCAGCTCAGAGGAATCCGACAAACACATAGGAGTCAATTAAAATTGAATGAGTGAAGCTGTTATCAGCCCCGGCTGCCTCCCCTGGCCCTCTCAGACAGACTGCTACTCAGGAGCATGTGGGTGCACATAAATTGGTGCCTCTGCTGGCACCTTTTAACCTGGCATGCAAAGGTGACCTGAGATCAGGATCTGCTATTGCTTATTTGTCACAATTGTGCAGTGGTGCTGGCTTGCTGTTGCTTTGTTTTCCTCACCCTCAGCACATATTGCTCCGTGGGTCACTCCACCTGTAGCAGCTTTGCCTTCTAGGCTTTTTCATGCTGAGAAAATTCCAGAGTAAGTATGTATATGGTTTGCTGGACCAGGCAAAACTGCACTGGTTGCATACACCATCCCAAGTGTCTTAGAAATCATAATTAATAAAATGTTTACATTGATTTTAAAATTCAGAATGGTTGTGTGCTGGAAAAGAGAACTCTGTTACAGGTATTGCTGAAAATTTTAACAGCACAATCTTTGCATCCTCTCTTCTCATCCTTGCTCACAAATTGCTTTTTCAGTAAAAGAATTGATTAATCCCTGAGAAAGACACTTAAATGATTAGGGCAATTTATTCATTGTCCAATCTGTGTTTCTTCCTGTTAGCCATAGATTGAGAGCCCTTAGGAACCTATCACATCTGAGGGAAGAAGATGGTTTGATTTTCGTTGCTAACCATTTAGGGAAAAAGAAGACAGATTGTTGTTAATCTAACTCATCTCACTAGGACATCAGCTTTCATAAGCTTCAGGTTCATGACCTGGAAGGGTGAAGATAAGCATATAAAAGAGTACTAGGCAGCTCTCTGAGATCCTCCCCCAAAAAGGGGTAACAGGCAAAATGAGGTTTTTCCCCCTTAATTTGGTATTATTCAGGCATTTGATATTCTCCTCACTCCATAATATGCAAGCTGTCTTTGGAAACAAGCCAAAATACATTTTTAATACTCCACCTGAGAATATGCTTTTAAACTTCTGGTACAGTGGATTTTTCTGAGACAATGAGTAATGGGATGTATTATGTACTTTTCTGATGCCTTGTGAAGCTTTTGAGACTGAAGCATCCAGTGTTAGTGAACTGGTTTATCTCTCATCTATCTACCAATCTGTAGTATGTAACAGTAAATCCTGTTATATATTGGCCATAATTCAACAGAGCGCTTGAACAGTTTCTGTGTTTGTTTATAGGAATTAGGGAGCTGAGCCTAATGGGCTCAATAGTGTGCTTAGAGTCTACTTGAGCTCTAACCTGAATAACAATTTCACAAGGAATCTTTTGTGTAGGAAGCTGAAAATCCTTTCATTTAGAGAATATCCAGCAGATATCCCAGATTTTTACTTAAGCCATGGCCTATGGGAACTTGGGTGATGTTCTTTAACCTACCTGGGACAACTCATGTGCTAACTTTTAAGGATGTGCTGGAGCTGATACCGAGGTTCACTCTTCTGCAAAGTAGTTATGTTGCCATTGTGTGTTGTGGCCAGTTCTCTGTCTGAGAGTGACTACATTTAATATCTTGTTCCTTCTTTATGGAAAGCAGAGTGCAAGTCCTGCTGCTCCCAGTCATAGAACGATAGAGCAGGTTTATCTGCAGCAGGTTGAATGGGAACACTTCATGGATTCCTACCCTTAGTAAAGAAAATGGCTTGAACTAATGAAAGGGACTGTCCTGATGGTCTTTCAAACCCTAGACAGAGGAGAAATATGGAAATATGTGAGTTAGGAAATCTGCTGGTATTTTGAATGGCTGGCTGTCACTGAGGAAAAAGCAAATTGAGTCCACTATATAATTTGTTTAACATAACACACATAGAGAATGAACGTTATTGTGCAACAATTTAGTTTATTTTCTGGTTGCATTGAATTTGAAATGGAATGCAATAGTTAAATTTTCAACTCTGGAGTTATCAGACAGAAAAAAGACAATATTTATCACTAACCACTAATGAGGATCAAGTTGTCACATTGTAATTAGAGCCTGTTTTATACTGAATTTCTGGAAACAGAAAATTTTCAAGACATTTTCTGTCTTTGTTTTAAACAGGATTTATATTGTACTGTGTATCAAAAAATACTGCTGCTAAGGTGTCAGAAATACTTTTTTACAGAAAGTACTTTTTTACAGAAGTGCTTTTTTACAGAAAAACTTCTGGAATTAATCAGGGGCACATTTCTGATGGAATTTTGGTTTTTCCCCTTGCAGCCCTGAGCATACCAGTACAGGTGATAAACACTGAAGGTTAATAAAGATGGTGGTATTATTTCTTGCAGATGCTGCTGCTTCTATGCTATTCAAAACTATTCAGTGCTAGTCTTTATTTTAAAATATGATTTTAACCACTTCTCTTATCTGAAAGTTTTCCACAAATGCTTCTTCTGAGCCTCCTTTACTATTTGTGTCTTCAGGGCAGGCACTACATCTGCTATCAGTAGCAAATCTCATTCTCTGTGCTTGGTGCTGTGCAGCAGACAGTAGAATGAAGCTGAAGAAATTGGATTGGTTTTGGTAATGTCTGATAGTTGGATTTTTTTATCTCTTTTTGTGCAATCCTCATGGAAGGTCTCACTTATGTGAAAAGTGACAGAAGGAGGCAGAAAGCTAAAGGTTGTAAAAATTAGCAGGCAGCACATTATAATACAGCATCATAGTGCTGAAATTCAGAATGCTTAGTTGTTAATTATATAAATAATTCTATTGTTGATGATGGTAAGGAATGCAATTAAAAGGAAAAGAATGGAAAAAGTTTTGATCAGTTATTTGGAAGCACATGAAAAGTTGGCCATGCAGAAGAGCACAAGAAGCTCCTATCAGATGGTGTTTTATCCTTAGGGGAAGGCTTTTACATCAACAACGGTGAGATTGTGAGCAGAGCCAGAATAAGCTGGTCCTGGATGCCAAGTAGGAAGAAGCACGGGATATAGGAAAAGAGGAGCTTTTTAAAATAGTCAGAAGGGAACATTTCTTTGAAGGACCATATTCTGTTTAACACAGGATTCATTCTTCCACAGCAGTTTTTCTTCCTGTAATGATAGCTTACTCTTTTGTATGAGGTCACCGTATAAAAGGATTGAATTGTACAGTTTCACACTCCAGCACCATTTTGCTCTCATGGAAAATTGAGAGCCCGTGATTAGCTGCAATGGCGTAACAGGTCATTTGGGGGTTTGGTCATCAATAACTCCTTTCTGCAAGCTAGGAAATTATTTTTTGCCATCAAGACCATGTCACTCAAGATTCTTGTCACAGGGAAATCTTGCAAAGATGCCAACTAAAAGAACAGTGACTGCTGAACTTTCTTGCCTGAAGCCTTCCCTTGTATCCTTAATAAATCTTGCTGGATCAAGCAGTTTCCTCTTTATCTTGGAAAGCATTCCCACATACATGTATCACACAGTCTTATGGGAAAAATATCAGTTATTGAATGATGTTCTCAAAATATTAGTGATTGCATGCTGGAAGTGTTCTCCAAACTTTCTGAAAGCCATTATTTGCATTTATTTTGTCACTAATCTTAAAAGTTTTTCTGCATCTCCTTCTATGAGATTTTCCAGAATATGCGTGGAATACTTTTAACACAATAATACCACTCTTTCTTTTGTGTGTCAGGCAACATGCATATAATGTACTAACCTTCTATTTATTGTCACTATTTTTTATATTTATGTTACTAATTATTATTATTACTCAAGGCTTGTTGAATGTACCTCTTGCTTTCTCATCCTCAATTCTGTTTACTGTGTGATAGGCCATGAGATTGAAATGGAATACGAACATGTACATCAGTAACTAAAGCACTGGTTTTACATGTCTAATATCTGCTTTGGATATCCCTTTATGCTATCTTCATGATACCCTCTCTCCTCTTTTAGTTTAAATTGCATGAAGCAAAGAATCACTAACTTATGGATGATAATACATCCCTGGGTCTGAACAATTTATCTCTTTAGTGTAGTGTAACGAAAACAGGTGAGGTGGAAATGGTTGCATCTATGTTAATGCTGTTGTTAGAACCACTTTCACTCTTAAAGGATTTAAAAATTATAATTCAGAATAACGATAATAGAAACCACAGTCTCATTCCCTAATCTCTCCCAATATTGAGTCCAATGCTGAGTTACTAAATAGTATTTATCAGAATATATCAGTTTGCTTTTTCTTGCTAATAAACTGTCTTTACTTTGCTGATGAATTCCAGAAACATGGTTAATTGTGAAATGGTAGGCTTTTTCACTTTATTTTAGACCTCTTCACTTTGTGTGGGTTTTTTTAAAGAACAAAACCCACCTTCTATCAG
This sequence comes from Turnix velox, assembly GCA_013400935.1. Lineage (NCBI taxonomy): Eukaryota > Metazoa > Chordata > Aves > Charadriiformes > Turnicidae > Turnix > Turnix velox. The sequence goes on from VZTY01015119.1 coordinate 215,070, forward strand.
GGAATTGAATCTTAATCTTATCATCTTGCTTCAAGAGTATTTGAGTGCATCTCTCTTGCTGCACTGTCTAATTTTATGACATTTATCCCTTCTGACAGTAGTGTGCATGACTTTTTTTGTGCACTGTCTTTACAGAATTAATGAATGTCACCAAGTGTTATGCTGCGTCCCAACAATCCGGGGTCCTTCTCTAGAAGAGAATGAGAGTCATTTTACTCTCTAGGTTACCTCTGGGGTCATTTAATCATGGTTATTTTTTATTTCATCATCAGGATACTTCCCATGAATTATAATAATGTTTTACGGTGCACCTGGCATAGATTTCACTTGGTGTATGATTAGGAAACTATTACAATTGTTAAATTATGAGAAGTCCCACCAGAGTCACATTCAGTTAAAAGAGGGACTTGAAGAGTCAGGGTGTTAACTGAAGGCTGCACAGCAAAGTCATAGCAGATTGGGGAGGGCAGTTCTTGTCTTCACTCCTCTGCTGTTGATTAATGCTCTGGGCTTATTGCATTCACATTTCAAAATAATTCCTTTTGGAAAATAGCTTCAGCTGGAAAAGATGTGTCAGTCCCGCAAAGTGCAGAGGCTTCAAAATTAAAATAAATATATTAATTTAAAATGTAATTAAATATCTAGTTATGCTTGCTTTTTCTGAGTTAATTCTAGACAAGCAAAAATTATACATTTTACTTGTTGCCTTCCTGCTGTTTCCAGTCATTTTGTAACATTACCTCATTCGCCCATCTTACAAAGTGATTAAATTGAATGAATTTGCAAAGAGACTGAAAATGTAATTATTTTGCAAAATAGTGCCCAAAATACAGAGAGTATGTACGTATGTTTTTACTCTTCACACTGTTTTACGTTTGCATGTGCTCTCCTCTTCCCCCACATTATTCCCTCTCCAGAGAACAGCCAAATGTTATGTCCACTCTTCACAGAAGTTCTGCTTTAAGAAACATTCTTCAGTGATCCTAATAAATAGTCTACAATAATTATTTAGAGTCAAGGAAAGATAAAAGATTTTTTTTACATTCTAACTACTGTCCATGCGTTGTACAGATAGTTGCAGCTTTGCTGCAGCTCTCTGGACTGTCTTGTTCATGCACTACATTGCAAACTGTTAACATCTCTGGGCTCCTGAGTCTGACCGATGTTTTGCTGCTATTTAGGCCTTCTTGTGGGCTGAAGGAACTAAATGAAGTCCTGATCGAAACCTGTCCAGATCTCTTGTTTATCTGGAGGTGTCAGTCTTGCAGGAGGTGGGGATACTAGGCTAAACAGTTCCTTCATATCTTTTTCAGCTCTGAGCAGCCAGAGTTTGCCTCTGAATGAGTAATTGCATAGAAGATAAATTTAGGCAATAGATGCAATTAGCCAGAAAATTCATATGTGAGCATCTGGTAGCAATGCTTTTTATACAGTTAGTAGGAGAGGAGAAAACCTCAGTTTTATGTGTGCAAGATGGATGAATACCTCCATGCTAATTTCTGTGGCATGCAGCAGATGCAGGCAGATCTTGCTCTGTCTCATGGATCTCTCTCCACTGTTCTGAGGAAACAGTGTCCTGATTGTATTAAAATATTTGTAAAATCTTTGTCTTTTTGTATTTGAAATTTTCAGTCAGTAGGGATGGAAAGGTAATGCATGTTGAAAGGTGGTTTCACTTGACAAAATTAATGTTATTTTTGTGCATTTTGGATGGGTAATAAATGTATTTGCAACACTTCCAAGCAGTGTAGTATATATGACATGAAGTTCTTTCTATTCATAACTCTTCTGTCAGTTGCATATCTGATTTATTAGGCTGATGTGTGAGTGCAGAGGATTACTTTCCTATTGTAGAGCATAATTTTTTATTACTGTACTCATAATCTGGAAAGCCACTGTAAGACTTTGCACAGTATATCTGGAAATAAAATAACCTAGATTGTATCAATATCTGTAACATGATGCTTTCTCAAAACATCTGTACTAAAAAGGTTGGCAACAAAACTATTTCAGTAAGGCGAACTGTGGTCCTGATAGAAGGGCCATGCCAGTGAAGCATCTAAGGTAAAGTCTATCAACTGATCCCTAAAATTTATTTAAAAATATGAAGAGATGGCTGTTACCAAAAATGTTTGCAACATACAGCACAGGTTTGTAGAGGCACAAGGATACGTAAGGCTCTAAAATTAAGATGCTTTATCTCTCTACCCAGCCACTGGAGAAAACTATTTGAAGTTAATTGAACCAGAGAGTCCTTAATGTCATCTCAGAGTCAATTTATAGCAATGTAGCTGAAGCTGATCCTGCTGTTCTAGAAAAAAATTATCCATTTTGAAATTGAAGGTTTTTTAATGATTACTGGCCAAGTTCTCTCCTTTTCCTCATCCCAGAAAAGTACTAAATATTGATAAATAGCTGATATTTCTAAGGTGGCTATCTTGTAGAGACCTTGGTTCACAGAGATATGGCAATGTAGTAGATCAGTGAGATAGGGCATAAAAATTATTTGGAATATAATAACATTTTATATTTTCACAGAGGTTTGTTTTGTTCCTGTATACTCATCTGTACAAAAGATGTGGATTAAAATGCCCACTATAAGGATGATTTAACATCTTTAAAGTAGTAGTTAATACAGAATGGTAAATGAAGCAATAGGTGTGAATTAATCCCTTGGATTTGCGCTATTGTGGCTACTACAGTTGCTGAAGATCAGGTGGGATTCTAGACACCAATGTCAGCAGCAATGCAGGACCTAGTGCTTGGCTGACATGTGGCCAGCATATTGTTAACCAAGCTAGGCTCTAAAGAAAGAGACTCACTCCTTACTCCACAGGATTAAAAAAAAAAAAACAAAAAGCAAAAAAAACTATTACAGGGGTTTAGGTGCTGCTACTTTGCTATTCTTGTGGCCAGGAGAAAAGGAAAAATACTGCAACTCTCAAACTCCCATCAATTAGTAAACAGAGTTACTCCATTTGCAGTGAGGTGGCACTACATAGTTATTTTACTAGTTCCTCATTTCTGTATGTTTTTCCCTGTATTTTACTGATTGAAAAAGTCTTGAATTTTGCTGGACAGCTTTTTGAAATTATCATCTGAGTCTTACTGGCAGTCCAACAAGCAAATGGAAGATTAAGTGTAGATACCAAGACAGACAACATCACTCAAGCATTCTGCAAGTCCATGACAACACATGTTCTGGATACTGCATGAAGTTCTTCTGGTCCTCCTGTATTTCCAAGAGTGCAGGAGATTTAGAAAAAAAAATCAGAAGAAAGTTATGGATTTTAGAAGACAAAAAGAACCTGAGTTAGATAAGGGGGAAAAAATAATATTCAAACCAATACAAGTATAAAAGTACGCTTATAATTCATACTTGTAAATATATATATAATTTTACATATTTAATCATGAGCATTACAAAGTGCATCAGATATGGGGCAGGTTTACTTGTGCTGACTCCTACTCCATTTATAATACATAATGGGGAGACAGATGAAAGCTTCTGCAGTACAGCTTTGCACTGGAACTCTTTATGATCATAGGCAAATAATTTAATTGCTTGTGCGTGAGTTTCTATTAGTTAAACTTCCTACCAGGGAAGGATGTTGTGAGAATGCATTCATTACCTTTTGAGACAGTAACTGGCCCATCAAATATTTCAGCTTTAAGACAGAAGTTTCTCCTGGGACTGAGAAATTCTTTGCAGGGTAATACATCAGCTACAAAGGGAGGATATCTCTCGTTTAATTCACAGTAGAGAATGTCATGGGTGCAGAGGTCATCAGGGTGCAATATGATGCTTCATCTAATAAATTGTAAATGTACCTCTAATCCAAAAAGTCATGTGTTGCTTGTACCATCTGGCAAACTTTCTGAGATAGCTACCTGCAATAAGCATCAGAACAAGATCTTTTTTAATTTCTAGGTGGAACTGAATTGTCAGTTGTGCTGTTTGGGCTTAAATGACTGACCACCTTGTTCCAAAATCCAAGATGGTATTTGTGTTCACATGTTCACGTTGAGTAAATGTGAACTAATTATATGCTCAACTGAATATAGTTAATTACAGCTTCAGAAATTTTCATCTAACACTGAGATCATATCCTCTGTTACTCTTAGAAGATTCAAAGTACTGACACACTGTATTTGTCCTAAAAAATGAGGAATCTAGTTATAAGAACATGAAGATGTTCTTAGGTTAAACATGTATGTTGATCTTTCTCCCTAGTAATAAATTTAATCCTTCATTCTCAAATAGATGCATATTTGATTTTCAGTGCTGGAAAGTATATGATCCAAACCCTTGCTGTTAATAAATTAATATTACCATTGTATTATCTATGAAGTGCACACTGATGAGCCTTCTAGAGTGTTTTTTAATTTCTGACTGTTTTGGAAAGACCTTGAATTAAAATCAGGTGATTACAATGCTTTCTAAAGGCTTTGGTTTGTGTGTTAAGTTTCCTAATTCATGTGTGTTCCTCAGTGTTAGTTTATACCCCCAGTGATTCAAAACCCAGGTCAATGCCAATCTGCTCATTTTAGGAGATACTGCTTTTAACAGAGGTATTGAAAATAGCTTTTTTCATACCTTCTCAGTCAGACAAGCACTTTAGGTCAGCTCTGCATCCACAATTAGGAGTCCCATTTGCATGATCCCATTAATACTTGGTGCGTAGATTTAGAATAAGATACTTGTGTTAGCCTTTAGATTAATGATTTTTAAGTGTATTAGGGTAAACTGTTCTGCAATTGTAGATAACTTATACCTAGACAGTGATTTTTAAAATGAAAATAAAATAATAAATTTTTTTTGAAGTAAAAAATAAAATAATGCTATAACTTTGATAATCATAGCTTCCTTATCAAGCATGAAAATCATAGTGTTGTGCAGGATACATTACTGACTGAGGAAGCAGCATATTTATTGGTTTTCTGTGTGATTCTGGAACACAATTTTGAGTCTTCTATACGGAACATGCTTTCCAGTCTCTGTTAATCACACTAGGATCTGAAGAAGTCACTTAACAAACACAGGGAAAAAACAAACATATACTTAGCATCAGAAATAGAATATCCACTCCAAGAAAGTCTTTGGCTTATTGACCCCATGTTGTGTATCCTCAGTTGTCACACAACTTTTCATCCAAATGCCTACCTCATTTGTACAGACACAGAAAAATGATCTATGACCTTCTCCAGTGATTTACAGTTTAGCACACAGAACACTGTGTATGTATAAGTTGCTGAGTTTATTTAAATTATGCCTTTTCATATCTTTATGTTGCCTTTGTGTCTGAGCTAGAAAGTCTTAGTGACAGTTTTACAAAACCATTCTTAAGTGTGACCAATATCCCAACCATGATTTAGATTCCTCAAACAAATTAGACTTTCATAACATTCTATTATATTTTAAGCTGAAATTGTTCAGAACCTTTTAAAACTTGTAGCAAATTACTTTGCTGATGAGTCTAAATTACCCTATGATGTTGCAGGTAATTTTGTTTGCAATAAATCTCATGTGCTTTTGCAATGTATGGCTTTTTTATTGTCTACTTGCTGCCCCATAGGCACCTCAGAGAAAGCTGTTGAGAGGAATTGAACAGATTAAATGGATTTCACTCAAGAGACACGTGGTACTAAATGCTCTTCCTATATTCTGCTTTGATGCAAATTTGTTTTCTTCCCTTTGTACCTATTTTAAGTTGTAGGAATCAGCCTTCTGAAACTAGCTAGCAGTGAGGCTGCCCATCTTCCAGACCCTTCTCTGAGAAATAGAGTGGGTTTTTTTTTCCACTTTAGGTGAAAATTATTTTAATAATGTAAACAAGGCAAAGATAAGCAACAGAAAGGCCTCATAGGATTTGAAACTGCAGTAAACAATAATCTAGAAATGCACTGTATATAGTGGGTCAGTGTGGTCAAGTTGCTGTGTGGACAGTGCCCTCTTGGACTTTCCTGAACTGTGTGGATGGACCAATCTGCCCAAAGGGTGAGCCTGAAAGGAACAGGGTGGTCACAGTTCAAATGTTTCAGAATGTGCCTGCCACTTTTTTCAACTCACTTGTAGCTTCTCCTTCCCATAGCCCTGGAACAAATTTGTTTGGAATCCATTTGTGTATGAAATAACAATAACTTATTCCGTTAGTGAGTAAAGCAGCATCTAAGAACATTAAAACCAGTTATTGCTACAAATTTACAGAAGTAGGCTTAAATGGAATTATCCTTATAATTTGGAGTTTATTTGGTGTATACCATCACTTGTGCTAGCAGTCAGTTATTTTTTATTTCTGTTCTGTATATAACACAGTAACTTATTAATTATTCAGAGTAATTCCACGTATTTAAACACTTATATTTTGATATATTGAAGTATGCATTTTTAATAATGGAAATGTCACTGAGTTAGTTGTGGATTATGCAGCATGTTACATCAATTAAGCTGGCAGTTAATATTGATGATGTCTAAAAAGGCTTGATTGTTATTAGATATCCTTCATGGAGGGATTAGATATCCCACATAGAGGGTGACACAGAGGCAACCAACATGGCTTCACCAGGGGCAAATCATGCCTGACCAATTTGGTGGCCTTCTATGATGGAGTAACATCATCAGTGGACAAAGGAAGGGCAACTGACATCATCTACCTGGACTTGTGCAAGGCATTTGACACTGGCCCGCATGACATCCTGGTCTCCAAACTGGAAAAGAATGGGTTTGATGGATGGACCACTCTCTGGATAAGGAGCTGGTTGAATGGTCGAACTCAAAGAGTTGCAGTCAGTGGCTCATTGTCCAAGTGGAAACCAGTGAGGAGTGGTGTTCCCCAAGGATCAGTACTGGGACCAGTGCTATTTAACATCATTGTTAAATGATGAGATATGGACAGTGGGATTGAGTGCACTCTCAGCAAATTTGCAGATGACACCAAGCTGTGTGGTGCAGTTGATACACCTGAAGGAAGGGATGCCATCCAGAGGGACCTTGACAGGCTTGAGAGGTGGGCCCAAGCCAACCTCATGAAGTTCAACAAGGCCAAGTGCAAGGTCCTGCACCTGGGTCGAAGCAATCCCAAGCACAGATACAGGCTGGGTGGAGAGTGGCTTGAGTGCAGCTCTGTAGAGAAAGACTTGGGTGTGTCAGTTGATGACAAACTCAACATGAGCCAGCAGTGTGCACTCGCAGCCAAGAAGGCACCAACCAAATCCTGGGTTGCATCAAGAGGAGTGTGACCAGCAGGTCCAGAGAGGGGATTTTACCCCTCTACTCAGCACTGGTGAGACCCCACCTGGAGTTTTGCGTCCAGTTCTGGAGCCCTCAACACAGGAAGGATATTGAGCTATTGGAGAGGGTCCAGAGAAGGGCCACGAAGATGATCAAAGGGTTGGAGCAACTGCCCTATGAGGACAGGCTGAAGGAGTTGGGGTTGTTCAGCCTGGAGAAGAGAAGGCTCAGAGGGGACCTCATAGTAACTTATCAGTACCTGAGGGGGTCCTACAGAAAGGCAGGGGAAGGAATTTTTAACATAATATCGGATGGGAGGACTAGAAACAATGGATATAAATTAGAGGGGGATAGATTTAGACTAGACATAAGAAAGAAATTCTTTACAGTGAGGGTGGTGAAATACTGGAACAGGTTGCCCAGGGAGGTTGTGGAAGCCCCATCTCTGGAGGTGTTCAAGACTAGGCTGGACAGGGCACTGGGCAGCCTGGTCTAGTGGGAGGGTTGGATCCCGATGATCTTTAAGGTCCCTTCCAACCCAAACTATTCTATGTTTCTTGGATTGAGAGTTATTCAAAAGTGATCAGTAAGAAAAGTGTGAAAAGTAAGCATTTAACCAGGAATTAATGTTCAAATTAGTCCTGTGGAGTTGTTAGTACTGAAACATTTAATATCTTTCTGGGAAGAGGAGATTGTGTTATTTCAGAAACACACTTTATCATTTTGTCAGTCTCTAACAGTTTCAGTCACATATTGTTAATCCTGTTCTGTTCCCATTGTATTTTACTGTGTAATTCAGGGTAGTCAGAATGAAATGCGAAAGGCTGTGCTGTAGTTATACCTACTGGCAAAATTTGAACAATATCTCAGATATCCACTTGCTGAGTGTAAATAGAAGACGAAGGGTGTTTTCATATCCATCACAGAATTATTTTAAGGCTGTGTTAGAATACTTCATTATCTAACAGTCTTTGGCTAAGCTTTTTAAATCTTTGAAGCTTTGCTTTTCTTCCTGTAGAGCTCTGAAGTTTACAGCTTTCCAAGGGGTAGAAGTGGTGATTTCCATTATGCAGTGATTGAAAGAGAGGGATTTGCTTCTCCTCTTTGCTGCTGGGAGGAATAGAATAATTTTTATTTCAAAATCAAGTTGAAAACCATAGTAATAGTCAAGACAGCTAACATCTAATTGGTTTGACTTCGTTTCTGCTGTTGCAAATCTATGACCAACAGCTAGATACCCAGTTTTCTGGTGCCTTGATACACAGAAAGATCACTTGGTTGTATTTTGTTCATGTGTAAGAAGTTCCCTGTCCTTCTAACTGTGAGAAAATAATACTGTTCATTGTAAGTCAAAGCATGAGTTCTTCTCATTAATGTAGTCCTGGTTATCCTCATTCTTTGGGCAAACCTTCAGCATCCCCAGGGAAGCAAGCCAGTCAGGTTTTCACATTCGATTGCTAGACTTTAAACAGAAAGCCTGGAGAAACAGCAAGTCTTCTGTGCTGAAGTGGTGACAGGTAGCATGTTTTGTCAATTAAGGTCATGGACTGTAATGCTGTTACTGCTTACATCTGACAATAATTCAGTTTCAAGCTGTGTTATGATTTGTGCAAGCTGTGGCATGCATTTGTCATGAAAAGTAAAAGGTAAATCAAGAAGTCTGCTATATTCCCTATGGGACTTGCACTTGTTGGTTGTTTTTTTTCCTGAGAGGTTCCATATTCATAAGCTGTTGTTCTGTCAGTTCTTTTCAGGGTACAGAAAATATCCTTTGACCATAGTAGTCTCAAAGTGAATAAAGGTTATGTTTAACTTGTGTAATGCAAAGCAGGAAGACAATACTGAAAGCTGTAGATCCAGACACATTTTCCAAAGGAGAGAGATCTCCTGGAGTATTTTTAATGGAGCTTTCTATTTGATCCAATGGCTCCAGCATATGCTTTATGTAAGAGAAATGCTTGATGCTGCATAAAACATCTGTGGGATTAACATTAGTCATCTGGAGAGTAATTGGGAGCACACCCTTTACTGCATCTTGGAAATGGAGTAGGGCATGTTGTGGCATTTCTCAAAAGGTAGGCAGACAGAAAGAGAAGATGATGGAAAGAAATGGCATAAAAAGGTGACAATATATTCAAAACAGGAAGAATAAACTTTATTATATGACTGGTTAAAGTCAATTGAGCTGCAGAGCTGATGGTCATTGTATTGACTTCTGAAGTCACTACTCTGAAATTGGTCTGTGTGAGAAAAGAACTGGTCTCCTGCATCTCTTTATGAATTGATATTACTCTGATTATTTGATTGTAGCAGGCAAGTAGGTTCTGACACATTCTATTTTCTTTTTCTTCTGGATGTAGCGGGGAAGAAGCCACTAATCTGTCAATAGATTAAGAGATGTTATCTTCCTGTGAAGTCAAGGGAGAGACGGAAGTGTCTTGTCAAAAGTACTTCAGAAGAATGGGATTTGATGCCCCACTGGTGAAAGCTACTGCTTATCCAGCCTTTGCAAAGACATTTGGCAGTAGCACTGATGAACTCTTTGGAGCCATGATAACTTAGCTAAAATGAGATCCACCCCAAGAGACTCACTGAGTCATAGTTTTCCTCCAGGCTGCTGCTCAAGCTCCATAAAGGACTTGCACAAATAATCTAATTTCCTTGCCTTGGTTTCTGTAAATGTAAATAGGTGCTGATAACGTTCATCACTATCTCACCATTTTTCAGACAGTTAAACATGCTCTAGAATATGCTATTAAACAGCTGTATAGATATTTGATGGAAACTCGGAAACATTAATGAGGAATGGACTGTTGGAAAAAGAGCAGCACGGTATCCAGATAAAGAACAGCATCAAAAACTGAGCTCCCAGTTTTAAAGAATAACTCTCATGCCTACCTGCATGACACATCTACTTTTGCCAAGTATCTGTGGTTGGAATTGCAAAGTTTGCACAGTAAGTCTCGTCTTTCCCAAGTAAGAATAGATTCATTCTTCAATAGAATCTTAAGAAATTTTGTCAAGTTAGGTAAGGCATTATGTAAGATTTGTTTCATTTTTGTTGAGTTACCCATATTTTTTTCTGACAGAAGTGCATTTTAGATGAATATTTAATGTCCTCACTTTTAAGAAAGTGTCTTTGAATCACTTCAGTCTGCTGCTGACTTCAGGTTCCTGGGAGAGGAGGAGCTGCATGAGCTGAATGCTGGTGTGCAGTCAAGTACCTTTGCTGGAAAGGGAAAGTACAGCTCTGGAATACCAGCTCAGTGAGGCACAGATATGCATTTTCCTTTAGAAAGGAACGGAACATAGCAAAAGCTGTCACCTGAGAGTGTCCACAAAGGGAAACTATGAAGGAGGCCAACTGTGTCCAAGAGGAACAGTGGGGAAAAGGCCCAGCTTGCCTCCAAGCAGAGGCAGAACACTTGGAGTCTTCAGACAAATTGTAGCACACAGAATGATTTTTACTATGAAGTTAATAGTTTTTCTCATTCATAATCCTTTTATACCAGTGAAGCAATTAAAATACTCATTCAGCATCAGTACTTCAAAAACAAAACCCACAAAGATCAGCAGGTATGTTTTCATTCTGTCATTCCTGTTACTGATCATCATGCTATAACAACTCTTGTATTTTTTAACAGCATTCATTTTTCCATCAGATCTTCTTTTTGGAAGTTGATGTGTGAAGTTCAGCTGTTGTTTTACCTTTTGTAGAACTGAGGCATGGATTTTTGTTGCTATGCTGTTTGATAAATGTCATCTGTTTTGTTATGTATGTGGCTCTTCATGTAGCTCTTACACTTGGTTTTGAGAATTTTGTTGGTAGAGGAAGTGAACATATTTTAACCTTACAAAGAAGCATCCTTAACCTCTACCACTCACAAATAAGCTTGTTAATTTCATCTTCGCTCGGAAATTAGCAAATGATTTTATTGTAAGCAAATTATTTTATTGTTCACAGGGGTAAAGTTTTGATCCATGAGATGTATTTCTCTTTGGTCTGGCTTTCTAGATTCTGATGTCATGATTTCTCAGTAGAAGAATGGGCTCTCAAAAAATTTAATGAACTTTTCCACCTGAAGTTGACACATTGCACCAATATTTCATTCAGATCTCTGCACTCTACATGTAGTGCCAGCTGCTGGATATTACTCAGATATTTGGATGTGATACACTGATCAAATGTCTGTTTAAGTGAAATGTCACTGTCACTACATTCAGCCCAAACCTGTGTGGTAACTGTATATGCATTATAACATTTAAATTTAACACTGCATCATCTCAGTATATACAATTTTAAATTACTCTTTCTAGATTTATCTAGATTTATTAATTGCTTTATTACTGGATCTCACCTTCGTTACAAAAATAGAAATATGTCAGAGAAGACAACAGAGGAAGGAGAGAACTTTTGTTTCATCAATGAGTCATTTTCTACAGCTTGTTTTTGGAAACTCAAAGCCTGAATCGTTTTTCAGTCTGTATTTGCAGTGAAGCTTGTGTTAGATTCATGAAATGCTATGCATCAATTGTACTTAAATATTTTGTAAATAGCAGATAGATAATTCCTAATACAATTCAGTGCACTTCATATAACCATTTCTTACTCCCTAGTCTGCCTTTGACAAAAAAGTCCCCAAAACACATGTCCATGCAAGAAACAACTTCTCTAAACTTTGTCATCATAAACTTTGATAATAAAATCAATGTTTCACCTTTCTCTGCAGTTTCAGAAATATTCTGTAGGTGTTTCTCTGTTAATATTTTATGGAAAATATTACTAGAGGTGAAAAAATGGCCAGCTGAATTGCCTGGCTTGCTTTGTGCTTAGCCAAAAACATACATGGAAAAACTTCTTGACAGAGATGTCCATATAACTGGAAGCTAACACATTGTATTCCTTGGATATTAGTTATGAATCAATGTTGTCTCTTAAAATTAGATCCAAGACTGGTTTCTGTTTAAGGAGCAGATAGTGACAAATAACAATAAAGATGGAATTGCTGCAGGTGAATTTTATAACAAATGGTTTTTGTATTTCTTGACCTTGATCATTGTTCTCTAACATTTTAATGCTTTTTCATGAATGATTTTTTAAATAAGATGCTGCATTAGAAATTTAATTTGTAGGCTACCTTAGAAATGAGGAAGACTTCTGGTCTTGCATCATTTCATGATCTCCCTCAATTATAATAGATATCAAACTCCTGAAAACTTCATTTCATTGAGTGCCTTTTTTATGTTTGCTGTAGTCTTATGGGGTTGCCTTTAGCTAGCTTGCGATGACTTGCAGTTTGAAGCAGATGTGTCTTGCACAGGAAACTTGCCAAGGCAGAGAATTGCTGAACCTTGAGATATCCTGATGAGGCAACACTCTTGACTACTGTTTGTCTGCTCTTGCAAAGGTTCAGATTTGTTGCTGTGCAGTTATGAGTTATGTTGCCACTGAAAAAATAACATGAGGTATGAAAGCAGCTTATCATAGCAGCTTTGTTGGGCTACCAACCTACCTTTGTTGGAGCACAGCCTGCATAAACCACAACATAATTATGTTGAGTAGTATATATAAGGCTGATGTTCATTCCCTAACTTTATGATTATCATTTTGGCCTATTCCAGATAAGAAGACAAGGCGGAATACAATTACTGGTGGACCTATTGGACCATCGGATGACAGAAGTCCACCGTAGTGCCTGTGGAGCTTTGAGAAACTTGGTATATGGGAAAGCAAATGATGACAACAAAATTGCTCTGAAAAACTGTGGTGGCATCCCAGCATTAGTACGGTTACTCCGCAAGACAACAGATTTGGAAATCAGAGAACTTGTCACAGGTTTGAATCTTTCAAATTTGTACTTTGTGCTTTGCAGGTACAGTTCTGTGCTGTGTGCCATTTGCTCCATCAGCAATTCTTTATTTTATTATCATCTGCTGTTTTGTAACAAAACAATTTTCAAACCCTTTGGATACGTGGAACATATGAAGACCTGTAGTCAATACTATGCAGTTTGCAGGTGCAAACATGATTTATGTTTACAGCTGCTGGTCACTTTGTTTAGCCCTTAATGTTCTTGCAGGAGATGGGCTACAATCCATCCATTGTGGTGGGAATCCTGTGCTCTCTCTCTTGACCAGTGTAGAGCTGCACACACTGAAATTGTGTTTTACTGATTTTTCATGCAAGCTGTTGCTTTTTCTGTTATAGCCTACATAGTGAGAAGTTGTGGGTTTTTTTAACTTTATTGTGGTTCTGAGAGGAAAATGGAGAGGTGTAATCTTCTGAAGCCTTTTTTCTGAAATTCGATAGCGTGATGTGTGTTGGACACAGGACATGCAGGTAGTGGTGGAGTCTTAGTTCTTTTCTTGATGTAGTAGAATCTGATATTCTTAAGAATGTTTGGACTTTTTCCTTTATGAAATTCAAGGTGTTTCAGGTTATTTTCAGAAGTACAGCAATGCTGTCAAATGATACTGAAATGTTTTGAGACTTCTTTCCTCTTTCCCCTAAGCTGTTCTATTTAAAACATAAAACAGAAGCTAGGTGGGATTTTTTTATTTTAAGCTTTATGATTTCATTCTATTTGATAACTAACATTATCATGATGATTAATTTAAAACTACAAATAAAATATTGTAAGATACTTTCATTATCCTATTTTGCAGTGCCTGTTACAATTTTCATTCTAACTAAGAAAAGTTCGCATTTCTGTTGTAGAAGCATCAGAGTACACACTATCATTTCTGCTTCTACAGAAATTACTTACTCTTGTGGGTCAAGTCTCATTTAGGATACAGTTAATAAGATTATCGTCCTTTGGTTGACCTCACATTCCTTCTTTGAGGCTATCTGAATATATATTTATATTAAATTTTGTTTCTGAGTTACAGCCCTTCTCATCTCATTAGGTGGGATTAATGGGGCAGAAACACCGGGTTACACAAGTTCAAATGGTGCCTCCTGCTGAGTGATAGAATTTCTGACACCTCTAATACAGTGTGACCACTGCTTTTGAGTCAACTTACTTGTTTGTTTTTCGTTTATGTTATCTGTGGCTTAGCTCCAGGGAACATTGTTCCTATTTATCCTGAGTAGCAAGGGGCAAACTGCAAACGCCTTAGCAGTTGCAGTAGCACTTCCATTATGCAAGACATAATGTCATGAAGTCATTTAAAGAAGAGATATTAAGCTGTGGTTTACCTTCCTTCCATTGCACAAGATGTTCTGGAATTCCCACGGAAAGAACTGCATGGATGGTAAGTGTCAGGAGATGTACATCTATGGATGGGGAGCAGAGAAAGATAGTGACCCTGAGGAATTGGATTGAAGACACTGGTATTTCAAAATATTTCCTGGATCTGGTTTTCCTATTGGATTTTTTCTTTGTTTTTAATAGTTAGTACATCCCAGAAGACCACTGCTTACCCTGGCTGAGTTTTCTGCCTTTCAGGCTGCAAATCAGGCCTTTGTTTGAAAATGCAACCCTGGTAGTGTCAGAGTTCTGCCAATGTCCTTCAAAAAGGACACCTCTCATCTTGCATCTCTTAGGAAACAGGCTGGAATCACACATCTGAATCTGTTCTCATTTGGATTCTTTTTGTGAAGTGTTGTATTATGACAGCTGTCCCAGTTAAATTTCTGCCCTCTGTCCTTACTGGACAAGGAAAGGTAGCTCCTGCAGCTAGCTGCCTTGAGAATGAAAAAATGTGACTTGGTGGTAGGCACAAGGGAAAATAAAAGGAGTTCCTTCTGCTTCCCATCAGACCTTCCTGAGTGAAAGTGGCAGGAAGATAATTATTTTAGTGGTGCCACAATAGCCTGAAGGAAGCACACAGAAAACAGCGAATACGTGTTTTAGAAACAAAAATTGTACCTTGAGCATTTCCATTTGATGTTTATTGTGCATCCTGTCTGTGCAGAAGTTGCTCTTGTTTTTATTACTTTTAGAGGGGGCACAAATTTCCTACCTTAGGAATTCATATAGACTCTGTTACCACTAAATACTCCTCTAGTGTCTGTCCTGGGAGCACTTCTCCTTGGTGGGGAAGTGTCATTATCTCAGAGGTACAGATGGAGAACTGAACAAGTCTAAATGACTTGTCCAGGAACCAAGCAAGACACAGGTGGGAAGTCCTCTGAGTAGGTACATTGCGAGAAGGAGGAAATGGCAGGCAGGAGAGGTTTTCAGCAGATCGACTTGTCTGAACAATAGCAAAGGATTCATCACCAGCCCCCAAGTACCATCAAGCATGTGCTGGCCAGGGATAAAGTTATTCATTTCTTCCTGCACATTTTCTTCCATCTTGTTGCCTTTCCCTAAGGCGATTATAATTTCAATTTCCAGTTATCTAAAAGATGGTTTTGGAAGTGTGTATAAACCTGCTGCCCAGCTGTCTAGCCCAGCAGCTCCTTTGGTGCCAATTGTGGCTTTTCCTCTTCTCCAGAGATTTCTTGCTGCCATAATCTCTCCAAAACAGATTTTTTCCATTCTTCCTGTATCTCATCTTTCTCCTCTTTGGCAGCAGAGGACTCAGGCGGATGTTGGAAAACCTGAAAATGCTCAAAATTTTGGATTGGGCAAACTGAACCTTCCTTAAAAATGAAACAGATGCAAGGCTTTCTCACAGGGGGCAAATGGTTTCTGGTGCAGGCTCCCATGTGGAAGCAGTGAGGGAAGTTTGCAGCCTGGTTTTCACAAAATTAAATGCTGAAATATCAGAAGATTACTCTTCTACAAACACTTCCACAATCACTGAGCTTTGCTGGATAAACTAAGTTATATGAGTAAATATTTACATTCACACAATAGTGAGATACTCTGATGTAAAGGGATTTCAGCATGGCCTACAGCCTCTCCTGATTTGCAGAGTCAATCAGATCCTGAATTAGAACATCTTCTTTCAGGTAAGTCTGTAAATGGGAAGGAGTCAGTATAAACTGGATGCCTGATGCCTAATTTAACCATCTCTTCACCCCGGAGTTGTGCTGCTGTTTTCCACAGTGCTCCTGTTAATAGGAAAAAATCAAAGCCTTCTATTTTAAAATAATGAAATGTTAATGCTTCTCTAATAAATATAGACTAGAACACAGTACAAAATTAGCACAGATCATGGAGATGGTAGAAAAAAATGTTTTTACTTGCTGATAATGATAATCAGTTGCTGATTTGTGACTACCTTGCCTTTCCTGAGTTAATTATCAGTCATTCCACAAAATTCAGTTTTAGCATTGTTTCTATTTGTTTCACTATCAGGAGAAAAAAAAAGAAAAGGAAACCAGCATGAAAAATGTGAATTGTTAGCAGGGAATAACACAGAAATCCTGCTGATACCTTGTGGAGATGAGGTCAAGTAGCTGTTGCTAGATTCAGCACATGCTGGTTCCTTGTTCCATAAGCTCCATCTGATAACTGGCTACTTATTGCAGACAAAACTGCTCTTCTTCTCCACTTATACAAAATCCATCACAGCTAGAAACACAGTTTCTGCCTGGGAACAATAAGGCGGCTGAATTAGAAACTGCTCTAAGAGGCCCTTTGTATGACCCATTTTTCAAATGTTTGATTGAAAGATAGAAGTGGACAATCCACTTTTTCGAAAGCTCTCAGTGGTAAAGAAATATAGCTTGCTATAAACAGTATCAGGAGAAACTGTTTTTTCCTGTGCTGGCAGCCAGCCTACTACTTGCTTTGGGTGACATTGAAGTGTGAGAGACCTCACTATCATTTACTGTAAATGTGTAAATAATGAAATTGAACACATCTACAAAAATTTTAAGAAGCATAAGCTCTCTCATACAATATGTATATATGACATAAATTGGTAGATACAGGCTCTATTTCATTCATATTTTTGTTCCATTCCTGAAAAACATTATAACACATTTTGTACATTTTGTTGTGTTGAAAGAAGCACTGCTGCTAGTCCACTTGTTGGCCCATGGGTGTGTAGGACAGTAAATACTTTTCATTTAATTCACAGATTCATTAGTGTTATCTTTAATTTCAGATATGGCCAGTTTGTGGTTTGGCTTGACTGGTCCTCTGTTGTTACCTGATGTTATGCAACATTATCTTGTAGCTGGTTTACATTTATGTTCCGTTTTTAGTAAATGCCACATGTTTATGTTGAAGTATTTATAACCTGCCAGTGGTGTAACTTGTCTGTTGGTGTTACTGAAAGCAACTTTGTTGTCCTCCTTACATCTATCAGGTTCGAGGTTAACCACCACAGTTAAAACCTCCTTTTGATTGCATACTGCTTATAAGTACGTGCATAAATTGTTGACAGATTGGTCAGGATGCTCCAGAAGTCCCTCTGGGACTTGCATGTGTCTTTACTTATCAGTGTAAGTGCAAGTTCATGAGCTTGCTGTGATGTGTAAAGCAGATTGAGGGAATATTTTATTTAAATGGACCTTTTGGCTTACTTTTATATTGAATTTTGGGGGGAGGGGGACAATGTTGTTTTGTTGTGGATTTTAGGTAATTCTGGTAATCGATTTAGAATTTGCAGCTTCTCAGAAAATGGCAGTTCTTTTGTTGGAATTTTCCAAAGTTGAAATCACATGCCTATAATTGTTTTGTGATGTTTTTTTTCTTTTCTGATTTTTTTATTTGTTTTTTTCTTATTGGTCTTTGTAAGGTATTAAGCTTGTGATTTTTTTGTATAGTAAGTCATATGGCATGACTTATATATTATAGCAAAGGGGTGACTGTGTTACTTAGGATCTTTAAGCAGTGTATCAATTTAATAATTTTTTGCAAAAGTGCCCTTGACATTAGCTTAGTTACTGGAGTGTGTAAACACAGATGTGAAATTTTATTGTGATAAAAGCTTTTCATTTAGAGGAGGAAACTATTTGTAGCCCAATTCCTCTTTGATTTGAAAATGTTTTATCTAAGTCTGAGGTGACTTTGCCACAGACAAAACAAGAAACAAACTCTTCCATGAGCTGCATTCTTAAAGTATTTCACGTTGACGTAATCTTAAAATCACTCGTAAGCCTCTTTTAAAAAAAAAAAAAATTATATTGAATCTCTTTCCAGTGTTGTTCATATAAAATATCCCTTTTCTTAATTGTATTCAAGTTTTGTAATGGAGTAATGCATGTATAAGGAAGCCAGTGAGAGTCTCAATTAATTTGCAGCTTTTGATAATTGCAATAAAAAGATTGTTAGGAAGGTGGGTTGCTTTGGGATTCAAATAAATTATTTCAGCATTATGTTAACCAAATATTAGATTACAAATACATGGTTGGTTCAGATATATATCCTGGATATCACAAACTTTGCAAGAAGGCAACACGAAAATCCATAAATGTGCTTAAATTGTTGTGATGGTGTAACTATGGTAATATTTCTGCTACAAGATGGACATAAATTTGTTTCAGTATATACGCTGAATATATATGCTGAGAAAATAAGACTGTCAAATGTAATTTTGGGCACATAACTCAAAGTAGTTAAAGAAACTGGAGAAATGAGATAAATGCAGAATGTATACAAATGCCTTTTAAGATGCAGCTCTATGAATTAGCTTCTCCACTGCCTCCAACATCCAGCCACTTTATCCTATCGAGTCAAGGAAATTGTGAAGGTTAAACATGGAGACAGATAACTGCTATCAGAAAACACAGCTTTCAGAAGTGCTTGTTTTGATTTTGGCAGGAAAAGATGTTCATTTATTTGTGTCTAATTTCTCCTCTGCAGATAAGCAAATTCTCTCTAATAAGTTTAAACAAGTGCTTTGAGGAACTTGCCAAGCAAAGAGGCAGGTGACTCTTTTGAAATAATAGATTTAAAATAACATTCACAATTTTCAAATCTATCTGCATAGGCACTAAAATTTGCTTGTATGTTTCAAATGCTTTTCATTCAAAAGGGAGGTTCGAAAGGTACTTGCTCTAATAAATCTTTCTTGCTCTTTCTTTAAATGGATGCAATTATAATATCCTTCCACAAACAATTTTTAAAATTTATTTAATGTTTTGTACTAATTTACTTATGATTAGGTGTTTTAAATAACAGTTGTTTTCAACAGTAATGAAATTATTTGTGTGCTGAAAATTTGTTGGCTTCTGTATTGAAGTCAATGGCTAAACGAGGAGTTACATTTATAGTTTCTTCAAGTCCAAAAGCCAAAGGTTACATGAGATTTTTACTACCTCCCATTGCCTGAGACACTTCTAATGCTATGTGCAGTCACTGTTCTAGATCTGAAAACAGGAAAAGCCACTCATGAAGAGTTTTTCTCAACTTTTTTAATGAATTATGAGATTAACTACTTCACCTCTGCTGCTCCCCATCTGATAGGGCAAGATTTTAGCATGAATGCTTTCTAAAATCTTCTGCTCTACTCTCTTAGCAATAGGCTGTGGCACCAATGTATTGTGTAGGGTGTTATATTCAAAGTATTGTTGCAGGTAAAGGGGAACATATTAATAAAATGGTGATACAAAACCTTCCTTGACCTGACAGAGTCTGTTTCTCTGGAGGTTGAACTGGGGAGAGTCAGAACAAGTTGCCAGTATGATACCCTTGAAAGGGGAGTCCTCCTCTCTCTTAGGGGTTTGCTTGGGGCTGGTTTCATCAGTTTTCCCATCATAGCCTACCTCCTTCTCCTTGCCTCCTAGACAAATTCCCATTCAATACATTCAGTCACAGCACAAAAGCCAAGATGGTCCCTTTTTTCTCTAATTTTCTCTCTGGCACTGGGGTTACTCCTGTGTATGAACCGTATCAACTTCTAAGTATAACTGGAAGGAGCTAACTGTAAGATGCATCTTCTTTGTAAAATTCATTCAAGGCATCTTGATTCATATGGCAATGAAACCAATTTCATGATTTCCTGGTTAATATACTACATAAATTACTTTTTTTCCCAGTTTTGCCAAACCTAAGTTTAAGAGGAAATATCAAGGCAATCTGGAGTAATAAAGAGAGAATGTGTTGCAGCATATGGCTCGAAACAGCAGCTGCATTGAGTTTTTTCAGCAAGTAGTAATCCTTCAGAAAAATTCAGCTAAGCATATAAATTTCATGGCCCCACCTACGTGATGGATGATTGAAATGCAATTTAAAACAGAATACTTAAGTTTGTGGGTTTTTTTAATTTTGTTTAGAAACATATCTTTTTTTTTTTTTCAAAAAATAGTTTGGGGATATACTGAAACTTTTTAATATTTTATGAGATTATTTTTTTCACCATAGCCTCTAATCTTTATTTTTTCCTTCTAGGATTAGGGATCAACCTCTCATCCTCCTTCTCAAATAATTATATTTTCAGTGCTGTCTTTTTCTTAGATTAAAATTTTAAAATACGACTACTAAATAAACCTTTACTCGTTTTCTGTTTTTGGCAACTATACACAGTGCCTTTCATTTTGCATGAAAGTTGTGTGGACACAACTTTATCAATAAGACTAACTTCCTAATTGGTTCTCGTGAGCAAGAAGCTTGGTACCTAGATTTTCATGTTCACTTTAAAGTATGAAATCCTTACTAGGATCTGTTACCAAACATATGTTTTGATTTTGGATGCTAGAAAAAATTGTTCAGTAAAGGGCATACGTGTAAATTCTACCTTGATTTCCTTGTAATAGTTTAGACTTTCCTGATTTTGCATGGAGTGTCTTGATAAAGTAATGAGAGTATATGAGCTTTATTTTCTTAACATCATATGGATAGCATGTGGCTTATTAGGTCTTAAGTTGTATTTGACTACAGATAAACAAGTACTAGTTCTAAGTAAAACACTGGGTAAAAAATGCATTGAAGAGTTTAATCAGGATGAGTTTGAGCTCCAGACCAATTCAGAGATGATGGGATCATGGCTCAGACTGCTCCATTAAATGGAGTGACTTCACATTTTTCTATTGTTTTGCTTTGCTTCTGTAGGCTAAATGATGCAGTATGTACGGTACTAGTTTAAATGAACTTACGTAAAAGCAATGTCATTTCTAAGCTGAAAGAATGGTGGATAAGCTCTGTCTGCTAAGCATTGGTAACATCAACCTTGACTGTGCTTTTAAAAAGGATCGGTCTTGTCTTTAATCTTCGGGACTATGCCTAAGAGAAAGATAAAGATTTTCTGGTCTCTTTTCCTTCAGTTTCCTCTAAAGTGGCAACAAATTTAAATTGCCTTAACAAGGATGTATGTGTCATTTTCCTCATGAACTATGTCTCCAGAACCATGTATACAGCTATGCCCATAGAAAGTTTGAATATAGTCTTTTTCTAAATGTCTACCCAGTTGTTGAATTTGATCATCATTACCTGTGAAAGGCCTTCTTAGAAAAGAAGTTTTGACATTTCATATGTCAGTAACCTGTTGAACCTAGTAGATGCATGTCCTCCAGTAAGCTACTTCCTTTCAGTACCAGTTTGTCCTTAGTTTTAATCTTAAAATGAGATTGCAAGGTAATCTTTTCTGCGTGCTTCAGTTTGTTGTATATAAGCGTGAAAAACTTCAGCCTGCAGATAGCCAAGATCTGGCAGTAATGATTTTTCTCTTTCTATGCCTACTCTGACTGCATCACAACCTTAAAAGCAAGAATAAGATTGAATGGAAGTGCTGGAGTAAGACAAGTTCAGCCTGACCTGATTAGTTCCTTTCTTCCCAGTCCCTCTCAAGAGTCAGACAGGAAACTGTTGAGTTGGACTACTGAGTTGTTGGATTAATAACTTTCCTCCAATCAATATACAACAGAGTGGATCTCACTAATAGTGTTGAATCACTGATATGCTAAGTTGCTCCCTTCCTCTGGGCAGCTGATGACACACAAATGATTTAGGGGGCACTTAATGCACCTCTGAGGCTATTCCAAGCCTGTGCATTGTGCTGAGAAACATGTTCAGTCAGGGCTTTCAGAGTAAGGTAGCAAATTATTTCAGTGACCTGGCTCCTTGCTGTAGTCTTAAAGGGCTTGTAATGTGTGCGTGCTTGAAAAATGTGTTCACAGTTGTATGGAGAAGAGTGGAGGCATAGCAGAAGGTGCCTCAGGTAAAGATATTTTTAATTTTATCACTTTCCCTTGCAAAGTTAAGAGAATGGATTACCTTCTTAGGCCTAACATAAATCTGGCTTCAGGTCATCCTCAGTAAAAGTAATGGGAAGTGAATTGCCAGTGCCCTTTAATAACTGCAAATTCTTAATTAAGTAGGGGTACAAGAAGACACTTAAAATGCCAACCTCAGCAAGTAGCAGACTCCATTCCTTGTGAGAATAAATTAGAACTTGTCAGGAAAACTGGGGTTTTTTTTCATTAATGTGGTTGGTAGCATTCAAAGTCTTAAAATTAGATAAAAGGTGTTATTCTGGGGTGGAGGAAGATGGCCGTAAAACTCCATGTGAGGCTCCAAAACTTTAAAGACTGTATCAGGCTTACTGGGCAGTACCATTTTGACTGAATCTGTCTTGATTTACAGTCATTCTGGGAGAAGGTAGAAGAGCTTATTTAGACTAATTGTGAAGGTTTAATTTCCCATTAGTGAAGCCGGACCCCACTTACTGGCTCTTAAGTGAATATGTAGGTTGTTATTTGGATTTTTATTTGGAGCTCACCTGTTACTATTACAGTTTATTGAACAAAAGATCATGTGCAGTGTGAATTTCAATTAGAGGAAAAGGGTTTAAAAGAGTGTTTCTGACCATCTCAACTATTGCTGAATAACAGCTTATCATGATGTTTATGTGAGTTTACTTCTGATTCTCAAGAACCTAAAGTGAAGAAAAAATTTTGTACACATGCACACTTTTAAGCAGTTTTCTAGACAATGATCTTATGTTTGCCTCTTGCATTTTTTCTGCCTTTTGCGTTTTCGTGGAGCTCTAAGTGCTATTTTGTTGCCAGCAGAACAATCTTTTCTGCTTCATTTTCCTTCACAAAGGAGGAACATACTGTCTTTCACGAGAATTAATTCTGACCTTCTGTATCATGTGCATCACTTACTCTCTTCTTTATAAATGTACAAAAGTGGCAGCCATATTGGGGTTTGTGCTAACTAAAATCAGCAGAATACCAGAATTCCAGAAATAGTAGATGTGCCAGTAAATCTCACCAAGAACAGATCACAGAAAATTGAGTATAGTTATCTGTACAAAGGTTATTGTTCTTTTAAATGGAGTACTAGTTTTCATACAGTCATTCAGAGTAGAATTCAAAGACCTTTTTCCCTGTAAAGCAGGAGTTCTTAAATGGAAAAAAGAGAATAGTATTCTTATCTCTGCTTATTTTTTTAATGGATCTGTTGCTAAAATCTATCACTTTCTGCCTGTTTACCACATACTGTTTTAAGTTTTGGGAGTTCTTTATCAGTATGCTAAGCAAATTTTTTTACATAACTGCATAACTGTCTTTGCATACAGTTCCATTTAAAATAATTAAAACATGACATTGTATAACTGCCGCAGTCTCTCCATAAAGGTAATTAATTTTAAAGGGAAACCCAAAAATACAGTTTGAGTTCTGTTAATTACATGCCTCCTTCAAAACACAGCATGCTAAAGAAAGCCTTGAGCAAGTGATCTTATTGCTGCTTATATGTACATATGTCTGAGTTTACACTCTTAAGGTATTTAACAATTTCCTCACACCATTGCTCACTTTGGTTTTTCAGTGTTATGTTCATATGTTTAAACCTATGTGTACAAAGATGATAATAATTATTCCTTATGTTGGTTCAAAACTTGATAGCCCTAAAGGCAAACCTCACTTTTGCCTCTTAAAGTTGGATGTGGGGCCAGGTGATTGTCATTACAGGCAAGTAAGAACTAAGAAGGGGTAGGGTGGACGAGGGCAAGTTCCATGGGACAGGATGCTAGAAGGTTAGGAAGCCCAAGAGAGCTGGTTAGTATTCAAGGACCACGTTTTCCAAACTCAAAATCTAAGTATCCCAACAGGTAGGAAGTCAAGAAGGGAAGCCAGGAGACCTGCCTGGTTAAGCAGACACCTACTGGGCAAACTCAAGTGGGAGAGGGGAGTCTATAGATTATGAAAAGAGGGGCTGGTCACTTGGGAAGAGTATAAGACTGTTGTCAGAGGATGTAAGCAGACAACTAGGAAAGCTAAGGCCTCCTTAGAATTAAACTTTGCAAGAAGTGACATGCAGTGGTAGGACAAGGGGCAGTGGGTGCTAACTGGAACATAGGAGGTTCCACCGAAATGCAAGAAAAAATTTCTTAATGATGAGTGTGACAGAACACTGAAGAGGCTGCCCACAGAGGTTATGGAGTCTCCTTCTCTGCAGACATTCAAAGCCTACCTGGATGTATTCCTGTGTGACATGATCTGGGCATTCCTGCTCTGGCAGAAGGATTTTACTCGATGATCTCTTGAGGTCCCTTCCAATCCCTGATAGTCTGTGATTCTGTGACTCTAGAGAAGAGGCCATGTGTTGTCAAGGGGAGCAGTAGGAAGGGGCAGGCTTACTTGTACACCTGCTGCTGTGAGTACCCTGTGCCGAAATATAAAACACTGCTCAGAGCAGACTGTTGCCCCTGGGTTCCCCTTACACTAGTAGTTGCTCTGCACGAGCCCAAAAATGAAATGTAATTTTCCCCAGCTCTGATACAAAGATATAGGAAAGAATCAAAGCTAGGGTCTCTTTTGCCCCCAGCAATTTCATACGTACTCTCTCTGTGGCACATCTGCAGTGACCCTGATCCTTGAGGCTGTGCTCAGAAAGCTTTGGCTCTTGATTGCTCTTCCTTTTCTTTGGCACATTAAGAACTTAAATAGAAGTGGATGTTTTTTAGATTTCAGTAAACATCTTTGTGAGTTGCAGCATTAAGTTTGTTGGTTTTGTACGCAAACAGCAGTACTCTGTGACTTTTAATAGTAAAACAATTACAAAATTGGAAACAACTTGCTGAAGGCCAGTATAATATCATACTACTGCATCAAGTTGTGAAGGATGTCTTGACCAAAGATGTGGCCTAGCTCACATCAGCTGCTTAGTTTTCAGGCATAACTCAGAGAAATTTCCAATATTGCTGTGACAACTTGTTGCATATTCAAAGCTATATTCCTTCTTCAGAGCTGTGTAGGTATCATTCATCTCCATTTAAAATGCAGTACTTTTTTCTTGGCAGAAACATCTTTATCAAGTATGTCAATACCATGATATATTTTGAATTTTTTTTTTAAATGAGAACTGTTCAGTCTTTTTTTTTTTTTTTTTTGCACAAGTGTTAATTATTAGTCTATTTTGCTTTTTTTGGTAGGAGTTCTCTGGAATCTATCCTCCTGTGATGCACTGAAAATGCCAATCATCCAAGATGCCCTTGCAGTGTTGACCAATGCAGTGATCATCCCTCACTCTGGATGGGAAAACTCTCCACTCCAGGATGATCATAAAATACAACTCCATTCATCACAGGTGCTGCGCAACGCCACTGGGTGCCTAAGGTGAGTTCTGCAAGACATTTACTTTGCCTCAATCTTCTTGCCTCTGCTTGAATTGGAATTTCTCATTTATAGACATCTGTAAAGTAATTGGTTTATGTGTCAGCTAAGACCATGACTTTCAGTGCTGTAAACTTTAAAGTCGAAAATAAATTAGAAAACAAGCTTCAGGGCATTCAAAAGCAGTCTCTAGAAGCGCTGCTGTAGATTTTTTTCTTTTTTTAAGAGCTTTGACCAGTATCCTCATCCACTTATATGCAGATGTTTTTCTCATTGTGAATTTGTCTGGTTTCTCTAGTTGCTTAAGTGAAGTTGATATAACACTATAACACCAATTTAATCAGCTCAAAAAATAATGACGATGTTTACAGAAAGTAACATGCCTTATGGCTTCTAGAAGCAATTGCTGGAGTTATGGTAAGTATATATTTTTTTCTGCACTGTGAAGATGAAAGATGGATTCCAATGAGAGAGTAACCAATTTAACATTGTGCAACTAGAATACTTAAAAAGGTCCTTAACAATTATGATGTTGTGTATATTTGTATGCCAGATTTGTATATACAACACCAAGGTGCATGTACAAAAATATTTGCAACATCTATCTGTTCCTAAAAATCACTGTGAATGTGAGAGTGAGGATCGGATGAGTAGGAAGAGTTTCAGTTCTGACAAAGACTTACAAAATGAGTGAATCAAAGCACTATTTGAATTCCAATCTGTAATTTTTTTTAAACATTTTGAACTTATTAAGCAGATTCTTTTAAGTGTGGTTAGTTTTTTTCTCAAGATCCTGTAATCTGCATCAGAGGCATGAAAATCGATTAGTTAATATTTTTACATGCACCACAGGGAAATTGTTAAGTGAATAGAATATATTAGTAATACCATCTGTGTTATGTGCTGTATCCAAAGCATGTATCCATGAAGGAGCTGAATAAAAACCCACCATTGACTAGGAGGCAAAGTAAAATAGCAGTGTTTTTCACAAATCTAAAGTAAGCATATTTTTGTCTTTATGCTGTTTCATCAAATGAAATGTTAGTCTTTCAGAAGTACTGCCTGAAATGTTCAAGGGAGAAAGTAATAATAATTACTGATTGTTGATGTGTAACCAGAAAACAATGAAATGTAGAAGATGATAGCTTCTGTATGGCAAATATGCTTACTTCATAGCTGTACTTACTTCAGGCTGTGGTGGGATGTCTGGCGGAATCTAGATATTTATACCTGAGTTGTGTTGATTTTGAAAATGATTGTTAGTGTTGCTTTATGTTAAAATTTTTTAAGGCCAGGCTGGACAAGGCACTGAGCAACCTGGTCTAGTGGGAGGTATCCCTGCCTATGGCTGGGGGGTTGGAACTAGATGATCTTTAAGGTCCCTTCCAACACAAACTATTCTATGACTCTAAGGCATATACCATGTCATAATTCTCACATTTCTGATGTTTAACTCAAATTAGTTGAAGAGCTGCCTCTGAAAGAAGTGTCCATTATAAACTTGAAGCTTCATAGTGCTCCTACTCTAATAGGGCATGTCCAGTTTTGGTCTCCTCACACCATAAGCTCTATCTACCTATTACTTTTTCCCAACTGCTTCTCAAGGACCATGTCTGATCCACACACCTCAGTTCATCCTATCTCATAATTGATGAATTTGTTGCACATAGGTCATGAAATCTTTCTTCTTTGTTTCTTTATTCCTTTGTAAGTGTAACCTTTGTAATGTAACCCATTTTCAAACTGATGTGAGTTTACTGTAGCCCGCACTGTGAGTCAGCCTGAGGACTTGTGGCCACATGAGAATCACAGAATCACAGAATGACCCGCGTTGGAAAGGCCCTCAAGGATCATGTAACTCCAACCCCCCTGTCTAGCAGGGCCACCTAACAAACACATTTACTAGATCAGGTTGCCCAGGGCCCCGTCCAACCTGGCCTTGAACACCTCCAAGGACGGGGCATCCACAACCTCCCTCGGCAGCCTGTTCCAGGACCTAACCACCCTCCTAGTAAAGAACTTCCCCCTAACATCCAACCTAAATCTTCCCTCCTTCAACTTGGATCCATTTCCCCTAGTCCTGCTATTGTCAGCCCTTTCAAAGAGTTTACTCCCTTCCTGGGTGTAGGTTCCCTCATGTTACAATGATCTAACATGCACTGCTTTGCAGCAAAGCTTACTACCGAGTGCTTGATGGTACACAGTCATAGCAGCTTCTGGTCAGCTAGTGCAAAATTAGCTCTTATCTGCCTGCAAAAGACTGTGCATATTATAGCTCTAGTGCTCTTCCCAGGCAGCTCAAGTGGCTGTCCTGAGCAAACTGGTCTTCCCTCTAAGGCCAGGCCATTCAACTGTAATATGGTTTCTCAATATCCTTCTGATATGAAACCCTGCCTATTTCCCAGGTGCATCTTGCTGTCCTTTCTAACAGCTTCAGATATTTATTTGGCTTTCATCCAACTTTTTAGATAATTTCAGCCTATTTAGTCTATGTGGATGCTCTTTGGCAGAGCCAAAACATTTGCGAGGGTTGAACAGACTTTTGGTTCACACCAGTGGTAAGTTTCTTCCCCCACTTGAAAATCGCTTTGTCTCTGAACAAAATGTCAAGTTTGAATTTGTACAAGGGAGAAAAATTAAACTTGGCCTCTGAGATGATAACTGGGTTCTTGTCTGAAATTCTTGTGAGATGATGGTGCTTTGAAATTGTTTAGATAATACAAAGCTCTAAATAGAGCATTATAGCTATCACTTAGAAATTTAATCTTAGTATTCGACTTTCTTAAATTACCCGACCTCATTGTGACATGTATTAGAGTAATCAACCAATTTACTTGGCTTTCCTCTGAGATAATAGTACTGCACCTCATTAAGCTCTGACTTCTTGTTATCCTTTTGAATTTCAGCATTGACTGCTTTATTTATTTTAGAGAAATACTATGTATTTATTGTATAGTTTCTGATTTATTTAGACTTATGAAGGGAATTTAAGTGAAAACTGAATTTAGAATTCCAGTTATTTATAGTGGGGGGTTTACAGTCTCTAATCTGAAATCTAAAAATAGACAGGAGACACACTGGACAGTCATATGTGCTGTGATGGGCTGACCCTGGCTGGACACCAGGTGCCCACCAAAGCCACTCTGTCACTGCCCTCCTCAGCTGGACAGGGAGAGAGAAAATGTAGTGAAAGTCAAGATAACGTCATGGAGAGATCACTCACCAGTTACTGTCATGGGCAAAACAATCTTGACTAGGGCAAAAATAATTCTTATTTTGTCATTTAAATCACAGTAAGGTAATGATAAAAAATACTTGATCTTAAAATACCTTCTCCGGACCCCGCCCTTCTTCCTGAGCTCAGCTTCACTTCCAGTTTCTCTGCCGTCCCCCTCCAAGTGGCAAAGCTACCTTGATCACAACTTCTACATTTTATCTTTCCGGGTTGAAGCTGAATGACATATTGTTTACTTTTAAACATAATCACTCAGAATTCCTGTATTACTTTTAGATGATGAATTTTGAAAATCTGTCTTTGATAGGCTTGATAAGGCCTCCCAGAGTATTGTGCAGCAACACACATCACATCAGGGAAAATGAAATGAACTGCTGTTTCTTGTCTTTTGTAACAATATAGAAAGGACTAAATTCCAAGCTGCATTTATCTAATGCCAGGCGTTCTAATCAAAGAGTAGGTGTCTATATAAGAGGCTGGCTTTTAGAGGATTTGAATATTTCTAGATTAACACTGACTCAGAAGCTGTAAAAATCATTTATAGTTTTGATGCTTATTTAAGTGTTATTTTAGGCATCTCAGCTGAAAACTTTCAGATGTGGTGCTTTCATGGGCAAGAGCTATGCAAAAGGTATTTTCACAAAGCACTAAAATTTTTCATTCGCTTGTATGTAAATGTTAGCGGCCATATTCCTGGTCTTCTAATCACAAACCAAAATGGGAAAATTGCAGGAAATTAATAAGAAAGGTCTACTCTAGAAAGAGGTCCCAGATCACTCTGGAAGGCCACAATGATTGTATTCTAGTCAAGCATAAAGTTTGGAAGCTGAATTTCTGCAAGATGTAAGAGAGATTTTACCTTACTGAGCACTATGATAATTCAGAAATGTATCCGAATGAAAAATTTAGTGTTAACATTCACTGGGAGAGGGAGATTTTAGTATGAATATATCACCATCCTCTGACTGCTGCAATAATATTTTTATTCAGAAGATACTTGAGGGAAAAGTACTAAAAGAATTAAATGTGTAGCTGTGTTACTTACTTAAGCACCCCACTTTTTCTTCAACATGCAGTTACTTCCACTTTGCATATTTATGAAGGTTTGCATATTTGTAAGGTTTATACAAGATCATACGTTATTAATTATTGCAGTGGTATTCAAATAGCATGACAAAGTTAATTCTTTTTCAGCATTTCTGGTAAAAATATTCCTTCAGCCTGTCAAACTGATGCTACAAATTCCCTTTAGCTCTAGAACTTTTTTCTGGGCTTCTGTTGCTCACAATCTCAGCCAGAAAGTTTGTTTTTAAGCAATGCCTTATTTATGTTTTCAATGCCTTATGTATTCTCCTTTTGTCTGAAAAATAGCACACCATAATTCCAGATTCCTCTTCTATACGTAAAAACATGTGACAAACTTTAGTGGTTTACATCCTTTGTCCATCATTTTATGTCTTTAGAAATGCTAGGCTGCTCTACTTATGTAGGATGTCAAATGCAGGATGAACTCCCAATGTATAGATTTGATATAGCCAAAAAGAGATCTGTCAGCACCGAACTTCAAAATACTATTTCAGTAATCCCTCTGTAAAAAAAGGGAATTCTTTCATATTTCAGTGGGGCTTCATGTTTGGATACAAATCAGAAATACTGGACCTATGTGCAAGAGTATGACAGGGTAGGACTTAAATGAAATTTAGGTTCCATTCTTCAACTAGTATCCTTTAATCTTTTTCACATGAATGCATTGGAGTTTTTAGGGAAAGCACCCAACAACTTACTAGGTGTTACAGTTACAAATATTGTTGCTATGGAAGGAGTGTGTTCTTCCTGTGATTTACTCATTTACTGTTGCTGAAAATTATACATGCACTTATGAAAAGAATAACTGTGCTTCAGTACCTTTGCTTTCATATTATGATATTTAAAGTCTCAGAAACAATGGCAAAACCTGGTGCATCTTAGGTTTCTGTTGTAGTTTATGTTGTACCCTAGCCTTGGATTAGGGATGTGTTGAGTATCTCAAGTATGTTTTCAATTAATTATTTTTGCTGCTTTTGGTGGTTTTAATTCCTTTCAGATTGAATGCCTGCTGTTAACTAGTGCCTAATGTGAAAATTAAATGTCTGCTCATATTTGCATGGTTAGCCTTCTGTCAGAGGTTTGAGTTTTGTGGATGTGAATGCTCTGAATAAAGTGAAATTGTTTGCTTTTAGAATGGCTTAGATTCTTTGGGGTATTTTCATTGCAGAACAGTTGTTACTTATGTAGTAGTGAGTGTTAGCTTGGCAGACTACAGTGGACCTCCTTCTCACTGAGCAGCTGCTGGGCCAAGTGTCACACTGGCACAGCTGTTTTCTTTTTGAGTAGATTCCCTAAGCCTGTGTGGCACCACATCTGGTCTAGAATATGTCAGTGTGTCTATGCAGTCACTGTGTGATAAGCTTCAGTGACATGGAGCCAATTCTGTCAGAACTGTCTAGGCCTATTGGAAAGAATCACAAGGACCACCATTGTCAGTGGGAAGCAGTGTGTACCACTGTTGTTGCCTCGAGGATTATCC
The DNA here is from genome assembly GCA_013400935.1 of Turnix velox. NCBI lineage: Eukaryota > Metazoa > Chordata > Aves > Charadriiformes > Turnicidae > Turnix > Turnix velox. The sequence continues at coordinate 246,508 of VZTY01015119.1, forward strand.
AAAATCCTGACTAGTCCTTTCCAAGTGGGTATTTTGAAAAGCTGTTATAGTCTGGATGCACAGAAAATATTCTTTGTCACAGCAGGTGAGAAAAATTCTATAGCATCACTCATGATCATGGTGGCAGATAGAAGGTGATTTTTCATTTACCCAAGGAAAATGGGAGACATGGACAGTGGGATTGAGTGCACCCTCAGCAAGTTAGCAGACAACACTAAGCTGTGTGGTGCAGTTGACATGCCAGAGGGAAGGGATGCCATCTAGAGGGACCTTGACAAGCTTGAGAGGTGGGCCTGTGCCAACCTCATAAAGTTCAATAAGACCAAGTGCAAGGTCCAGCACAGATACAGGCTGGGTAGATAGTGGCTTGAATGCAGCCATTCAAGGGGTGTCAGTGGATGAGAAACTCAACATGAACCGGCAGTGTGTGCTTGCAGCCCAGAAGGACAGCCAAATCCTGGGCTGCAATAAAGAGAAGTGTGGCCAGGTGATTTTACCCCTCTGTTCAGCTCTGATGAGGCCCAATCTGGAGTATTGTATCCAGTTCTGGAGTCCTCAACATAAGAAGGACATTGAGTTGTTGGAGCAGGCCCAGAGGAGGGCCACAAAGATAATCAAAGGGCTGGAGCAACTGCCTTATTGAAGACAGACTGCAGGAGTTCGGGCTGTTCAGCTTGGTGAAGAGAAGGCTCAGGGAGGACCTCATACTAACCTAGCAGTACATGAAGGGGGCCTACAGAAAGACGGGGGTAGGACTTTTTAATAAGATATGTGATGGGAGGACTGGGAATAACAGATGTAAATTGGAAGGGGGTAGATTCAGGCTAGATATAAGAAAGAAATTCTTTACAGTGAGGGTAGTGAAACACTGGAACAGTTTGCCCAGAGAGGCTGTGGATGCCCCCTCTCTGGAGGTGTTTAAGGCCCTGCTGGGTAAGGCACTGAGCAACTTGATCTAGTGGTTGGTGTCCCTGCCTATGGCAGGGGGGTTGGAACTAGACGATCTTTAATGTCCCTTCCTACCCAAACCATTCTATGATTCTGTGCTTTTGAAACATTTTTGCATTACTGGGCAATATGAGAAAGGAACATAGGGCCTTGCACATTGAAAAAAAGGCTGGGAATACTTATGCAGCTTTCTCTCATTACCTTATGATAGACTGCTTCAAATCTGAAGGAACTTCCCCTAGGAGTAAGAAGATCCTTTGGTCTTTTAGCTCAGTGTGAGGATTTTCACTGGAGATATCTTTTTGAAGTATGCTGAGTTTGCTTCATCCTTGTGGATAAGCTGGCCAACATCACAGAGCAAACATTTTATCTACCCTCTTTCAGAATGTTTTGAGCATGTAAACTGTCTCACTTCAAGCACAGGAATAATTAATGCCAGCAGCTCAAGTTGAGCCTGTGCTCAAGTCTCTTGATGAGAGAAAGCTTTGATGGCATTCCACATTTTTGCAAGTTGGTGTGCTGCTGAGAGCTGGTTAGAAATGTTCCTTAGCACTGAATCACCAACACCCATGGTCTCCTTCAATCGCACTTACAAGCTTTGTTTCTTCTGATTTGGAAGTTTTTTCTCAGGAAGCCTCCTGATGAAGTAAATAAATAGAAATAGAGCTCTTTGGGAAGTGTGATGAAATGGGCTGCAGGCTGCTGGGGCATGTCTGATGTTTGAGCAGTGTGTCGTTTCAAGATGTCATCTTTTGGTGTAACTTTGCCCTATGAGCATTGTGCTTGTGTTCGTGTAGCCACTATGCATCTTCATAGATACTGGTACTTGTAAGATAGACCTGTTACTTGCAATGGAATGGCTTTCCCTGCTTCTAACAGGATCAGTAAAATTGGCAGTTAATCTGTGGGCAAATGGAGGCTTCTGTAAAGACTGAAATAAAAGGCATGTCATAATCATCACTAATTCAGTTTTCTCAGTTTTCTCCAATGTTTCTGAGAACCCTTCCACTCCTGCATGTGGAGTGGGGGTTTCAAAAGTGGGGCAAGGTGCAAGGTGATACCAATTTACAGCTCCCTGGTACGAACAGAGCCTTGCAGGCACTGCCTCAAAACAGTAGGACAGGATGAGATGATTTTCCTGTCTTCTGCTAGCAAAGACTGGTCAGGATGGGAGACTTACTTCTTTCAAAACGATTTTTTTTACTAGATGTTTGTGGGTTTTAAGGTGTTTCCTGTTGCCTTCCCTAAATTAAATTCATATTGTACTTTCAAGTTCTACAGTACCATTGAGAAAGTTTCCATTGGAAGAATAAGTTCTGTTTTTTGAAAAAAGTTAAATGAATCCTGTATTTTAGCTGCATGTATATGTACAACGTAAAAACATTTAACATCTCCTTGGGGCTATTTTTAGCTGGGATTGCACACTACCTACAGAGGATTTCTTTGACAAAGTACTTTTGAAATATTCATCTAATTGTAACTTTTTTACTTTCACAGCTCATTTATTTTTGTCAGGTACTCATTTATTACAGTTAGCGGATTACAGGTTCAGCATTTTCTCTTGAAGGACAGAAGCATTTTGAAATACCTCCTCCTCTTCCCCTGTTCTCATTCATCCACATTTATATCTAATTTGTTGTGTCAAAAGGACAATACTTAAAAAGTGTGCCATAAGTGTTAGTCATGAAAGGGTGCAATGTAGCTATTGTGCATAAGCAAATATGGGTGTTTTTTATCCCCTAATGAAAAGAAAAAAACAATTTATTTACCAAAAAAAAAACCACCCTAATTTAATTCCCTGGGCTCACTTTATATAATTAGTTTGTCTTCAGCCTGTTTTTCAGTAGGCTGCTCAAATTGATTTATTTTGATTGATACCTGCTGCCTTTGGTTACCAGCCTTTGTGCTAAGAAGGAGTGTCTTCTAATCTATGCCAGTATTAGAAAGTACACAGTATCAGCTGTAGTTTTGGTGGTTATTCATGTGTTCAGCCAATGGTAGGCCTGTGGCTGTCTGGCCTTGTGTCCTCACTAGCATTTAAGTTTTGTAACCACGCAGAAACAACGGAGATCTCATATTTAGTTAACAAACTAGGTGATATGTCATCCTTTTTATAGGCCAGGTGATAAAAGCTCAACAGAGACAAATTACACTGTGTTCTTTGACCTATAATGTGACTAAGTGGCAGAAACACATATTTACACTTCTGTACATGTATGCATGCAAGAGGATGATCAGTCCTGGGGAAAAATATGTGAAGGAAAATTCAGCTTTATTAACTTCACACTAAGAACAGTGATGTAACTAGGGTAATGTCTTCTACAGCAGCCATCATCTGTCTTGAAAACAGCATGGTTGTCTTCACGCCTTTCCTTGCCACAACTGTGCCACACTTCCCTGTCATGAGGTTGCAGAGGTTACTGAGGACAAAAAGCTCAGTAACAAATCCACACGAGGTCCACCAACAAAATCAGCTAGAGAGTGGCTGCTATAGCAGTGGCCAACTGAAGTGGGGGAGAGTGAAGTTCACATGAATGATTCATTTTTCTGAACTAAACTTATACATCATTTACAGGAACAGTGCTGGAATTTTAAATTGTTTTTACAGGAAAAATATAATTGCTTCTTTAGTTTTGGCCTTACTTTTATAAGGAATGTCAATTTTGGGTTCGTTTTCAGTTAGATTGTAGAAAAGTGAACCAAAAACATTTTGGGGCGCTGTAACTTCACAGAAATCAGGAGGCTTTTTAATCAAGGCTGAGGGGTTTTGTTTGAGTTCGACCAAGAAAGCTGAGGTATCCCAACTTAAGAGGGCACATCTGAGCCTTGCAGGAGTTTAGGGATGTTTATCACCTTCCTCCAATTATGAAAGCAATTTACAACTTGTTTTAGGAGGCTTGCTTAATTAGGCACACGAGTGAAGTACTAGTTGAGTAGAGACATAATACTGCTATAGGTGGCACTAGTGTTTGCACAGATGATCTGTAAATAATGCGTTTCAGTTATCATGGGCTCATCCAAATGCACTTGAAATACTTTGATATTATTATGTATCATGAAAATATATTATTACTTGCTAATAAACCAGAGAGAAAGATCTGTGTGCATATGTGTGGGGCTTTGTATGCCTTTATATAGCTATATACTTCCTTTTTCAGTACTCTGGCCTTAATAACAGCAGTTGGTGGTATTTTTTTAAAGTAGAAAATTACTACAGTAGCACAAACATTTTATTCTGTAATTGTGGCTCTGCATATCATCAAACACATGGAAAGCACTGACTGATAATTAGGACCTATAATTCTCTGACATATCTCTGTCTAGACTATTATGCATGCAGTATTGCTTCTGCCAGGATTACATTTTGTTTGACCTTATGGCAGACATATAATGTAATGACTAAAAGGAAACAAACATTATATTTTCATAGAATGAACCCTATTATTACGTTACATTGCTAGTGGATATGTTATATAGCAGCCATTCTTCAAGGGCTTGGGTAGATCATGTTGAAGGATGAAGTGGAAAGATTGAGGAGTAACAGGGAATGTGAGATAAAGATTAGCATGAGGGCTCTCTCCCTGAGAGAGAAAAAACAGGCAGAGGACCAGGATGTATCAGATGATCACCTCCCTTCTTGTCACCAACAGGAAGTGGGGGACCTCAGAGGCTGTGAGGAATGGAAACAGGTCCCAGCTCAAGGAAGCAGACAAAAGCCCTCTCGACCTCCCCCACCTTCCAAATTTCCATTGCAGAACAGGTATGGGGTCCTGAAGAGGAACTGGCTGTTGAAGTGGAGGGCAGGAGACCTATTCCAGAGGACTCACTAAAAGCAGATAGGCCCTCTGGGAATACAACTACCACTTCTACGGGGAAGGAGAAAAGGGTCCTAGTTGTAGGACCTGCTCCTAGGCTTCTGTATATTCCAGTCTGTTTTAGGAAGAAGGAGAAATTGAATTTACTCAAGCTGGTCCATATGGCTGTGAGGCTCTTACCATGCTGGTATTTGGGGAAGATGACTGAGGGCTACAGAAAGGCTGTAGAAAAAAAAAAGGTGGTCTGGGGACCATCTTTACCTCCAAGCATGGAAAACAACATGGAGCATGGGGTTTTCTAATTAATTTCTAAACATGGGAAAGAAGAATAGTCAGTATGGATTTACCAGTGACAAATCATGCTTAATCAGTCTGGGATGAAAGTGACCAGTCATGTAGATGGATGGAGAATGCAATATCCTGATATAATATACCATCACTTAAATTGTTTTACCAGTGCAGGCTGGAAACTTGATTGAGCGGCACCCTTTTTGAAAAGGAATTGGTATACATAGGGAATACCAGAGCAAATATGACACAAAAATATATTCTCACCATGAATCAGGCAGACTGGGGTGCTTCTGTGTCCAGTAGGTCCGTAGAAGATGTTCCCCCTTTAGTTGGTTCTTCTATGGCCCCATCTTGCAACACAGTATCCAGCTTTGGGCCCATTCAGTTCGACAAAGATGTTCCGAAACGGAAGATGGTACGTAGAAGAGGACATAAGTTTCATCTTAGAAGATTGAAATTGGACATTATACTTTACCTGGAGGGCACTGCATCACAGGAACAGAGAGGTGGTGGGATGTCCATCACACCTTTGATAACTTTGGGACTTTATAAAAAGACTACTGACTTTGTCTTGTGTTGATTGGTAGTCCTTCTTCAGGCAGCTGGGCATACTTGTGGACTTCCTACTTCTAGACAGCATTTCATAGATTCTGAGAGAGACTCCTAGAAAATGAGGAATACAGAAATTGTGAGTTCTGAAGGAGAATCTGAAAGACAATTAAATTCCCTTACTTCCTTTCTGTTCTCCGGGACGTTGTTTCTCTTCCATGCATTGCTCACAGAGTGCTTGCTGAAAGAGACAACCTGAAGAACAGAAAACAGCCCCTTCTTTAGCGTAAGTCTGATGCTCCAAGTAAGTCCAACTGGTGAAGTGGAGATGAGGTTTGAGTCCTGCGACTGCCAAAAGTGACAGTACAACAAAGATATCATTATCATTCTGTAAAATGAGTTGGATAAAGGTTGCAGAGGTTAACTTGATTTGGGTATTATTTAATTTTTCAGTGTCTGGCTTTCTAACCATACGGTTGTGGGAAGTACTTTGTAATTCATAATGATGAACTGATTAGCAGTCAAAGAATAATTACTTTCAAATGTTAGCCAAGCATCTAGAGAAAGATTTGTATTTGAAACATCTTTTTTAATTACATTAGTGTAGGTTAATGAGTGTCCACTTGGTTACTCTTAATTTTGTTTAGGACTAATTCTAAATCATAGAATAGAATAAAGTTCTGTGAATTAGCAAGTGGTATTTAGATGGGATTTTAAATTGAAATGCGTAGTTATGTCATTGGACACATGTTGTATGAGGTTTATTTAAATAAACTCTGTCCCACACTGCAGAATTAAATAATCATCATGAATTGACACACTATGCAGACAGTTTGAACACAAGGTATTTAGGTGAGATTTAATTGTCGAAGTGGGGGAGTGGGCAGCCTGATGCACTCTGCAGAAAAACTTTTTCACTTTGTTCATGTGGCAGCACATGGGCTTGGTTGAATAGACTTATTCATCACATAAGCAATCTGTGTTTTTCTTTTCAGTAAGTTTCATTCTTGGCTGCCTGTCACACAGTGGAGGTAAACAATACAGCATGACAATGGAAAAGAGAAAAGAAGGATTAAAAAAACCCAGAAAGATATTGATGAGGGAATTTTTCTGTAAGAAAAATACTGGAGGTGTTGTCAATTAGTACAGTTAGTAACTACTGCTTTTTCAGATACATATTTATGATTAAAATACCACAATCGCAGAATTGCATTTACAAGCCGCTGTTGATAATTTTTGACATCAAGATGAAATTGCAGTGAGAAAAACATATTGACACTGTCATGGTTCTTTCAGTTAACAGGGGAGATTTCTAAAGCAAGTTTACAGTATGACAAGCTGGCTGAGTTTTCTGGAGGGGATAGTAATGCCTGTTGTTCAAGTGGAGTTGTGTAAAATTGTGTTGTGTAAATTGAAGACCTAAGTGATCAAAAACAGTTTTTTGGAGGAAAGGCGGAGGGAGGCATGTCATGAAATTATTACTTTAAGAGACTACTCAAATGGCAAATGCAATTGATTTTGCCTTCTTAATTATAAATTTTAAACAGCTCAGTCTTATTAGGCATGTCCTGAGAAAAGATTTCATCATGCAGCTTACAATTCCAACATTCTGTGCTAGTTGTGACTGGGCTAAACTTGTGTTGTAACCAGGAGTTTTATCTTAGGGACTTGCCTATGCAACAGAAGCAAAGAACTGCAGAGCAGTTTTTTTAATTCTGTTCCCAGAGGATAAATGCTGCATATGGAATTCAGGTAACTTTTCTGTAAACTTCCCTCAGCAATACCTGGTCTGTTCAGTGGTTCCCACCAATGACAATGTTTCTGCAATGCTGGAGTGCGACTCTTCCCTTCACATTAATGATTGTGGGTATTCATACAGCTGAAGAATTGTTCACACAGCTGTTCTTTGAGGGACTCTTACCTACTGATGGCATCTGAGGACACAGGGTGTGGTGCTTGTATTCAGAAAAGCCTGAGTTGTAGTCTGATCCTGATTCTAGTGAGGGGAGGAGTAGAGATTGCTCCTTGGCTGAAGCCTCTCCAATACCTGTATCCCATATGGCAAGGGAGGATGTAGGACTCTCATCAGTATAACCTCCTAAGGAACAAAATCCATAGGATAGAGAGGAAAACACAGGACTGACATGACTCTCTTCTGTATATATACATAGAATTATAGCAAGGATTGATTTTAAACTTACTTAGCTGTGGATTTTGATTTATTGAGGAGCTGAGACTTAGGAGATCTCAGGTGGAGACCATAGATTTATCACTTGTGGAGGCCAACAGATTTCTGTGTAGTTCAGTAAAGTACGCAATGCTTGAGTTGGAGGTACAGCAGTGGTTCCTGTTGGTGCTCCATAGGGCATTAGGTGATGTCAAGCCAGGTCCAAAGCTGAGACATCCAAACTATGAGCCTGAAATGAGGCTGGGGGCCAGCACTGCTGCAGCATTGTTGGGGAAGTTGCAGGTGAGTAGGTGGATATGTAAAAAATGAGGTAAATCAAATAATACAGAAGTGGTAGAAATGTCTTCAAGCACAATTAATAAATTGCAGGGTAGTTCTCTCTTCCTCAGTGCAGTGTCTGTAAATGCAAATCTTGCACAAAAGTGACAGGTAGTTTATCACTAACTATCACGTGAGCCTCCTATATCCCTCCTGCTCTGGGCAGAAAGATAACTCAAGCACAAGGAACTAGAACGTTGTGGTACTTTTTTCATGCAGTAATCATCTTGATAGAGTGGCATTTTAACAGAGCCACCTGTTCAGGAAGGAGAGAACAATCCACTAGATTAGCATATTTATTTCACCAGGATTTGGCAGTAGAAGCCATCTCTGAGTGGGAGAATAAGCACTGAGCTTCCTAAAGCTGTATTAAATAATTTATACTCTATATACCTAATATAGAAAATTTAACTGTAATTCTGGAAACTGTGTTTGCACTGTACCAGAGGAAGCTATGTTGCTGATTAACTGAGAATGGTAAAATAATAATTACAGAATTAGAATGAGGGTTTATTCATAAAAGAACAGACACCTTCATTAGTTGTAATTATCTTTTTGCTAATTTGGTCTGTGACTGGCACACAAAGCACACAAAAGATTACCAAGCAACACTTAACTAGAATTTTCTATGTGGAGTGCAGTGTTAAAGCAGGTCACATAGGAGCAAGACTGAGTATCTGTCACTCAGGGAATATTATCTTTCAACTAAAAAATGGTCAGAATTGCAGAAATCTCTTAGAGTAGAAACAATTATTGAGAGGTTCAGGTTGAAGGCTGCTACAGCATCAGTCACTTAGGTCTTGAAAACAGCTCTCGACTTTGTCTGGGAGTTCACTTTGCCTGATTCCCCTTTGACTCTGTTGTTCGTGAGCTGTGGTTTTGTAGGACACAAATACACTCTTTCTTGGCTCAAAGATCATACAGTCAATCCCCTACGGAAGGTGTGACTTGGTGGAAAGAGGATGCACCTATATAGGTGTTATTCAATTGGATGTGATAATGGGAAAACAGGGATTCTGCAGTAGCCTTTGCTCAGAGTTCTTTTTTTGGGGAAACAGAGTATTGTCATCTTCTTTCACTCTATCCAACTCAAATTATAGGAAGAATCAAAACGAAACAGGTGCAGTAGCATGCTAGAAGTATACATTTGCAAATGCAAGGGGAAATACTTAGAAGCAAGCAAAATAGTACATTTCATGGTGAAGCATTTGACCTAGTGGAAGAAGAGAGCCTGCTCTTCATGCAGCAGTTTTATGAGCACCTTGAGGCACGAGTGGGAAGTTTGGATTTGGTCCTTTGTTTTACAGCAATGAGTGAATTTACTCAAAGAATATATGTTAAAATGCACAGGGAAAAATTTAAACTTGGGAGAGGTGGTTCTACAAATAGTAAAATACAATCTCACATGAAGAGCATGATAGCAATGAATTATGTGACTAGAGATAAATAACATGAGCAAATAATAAGGCAATTTCAAAATGCCTAACTACAACTTGTGAACATTCCAGATATAAAGAGCATTTCTGGTGGATAACGATAGTACAGCAGATAGAACTAATATACTCATAACTAGTCGTTCTAGAAACTGAAAGAAATGGCATATAAGACAGCATCTATAAACATTTTTAATCCAATAGAGTAGAAAGACACCTCTGGTTTGGAGAGAGACTTCAAATGGTGAAATATCCATAACAGTCAATTCAGCGACAGTCTCACGGCGCAGACGGGTGAAAAGCATTTTATTTCTGCTTTGCTGTGCTATGCTGCAACTTAATTTGCTTCATTGAGAGTAGTGCTTCATGTGTTCTAATATTCTAACGAGCATTCTGCTTTGTGACTTTTTATCCTCTGTATTAAAATTTCCAAGTAGCTGATCAGAAAGAGATGATCCTAATAATCTAATGAACTGATTTGTGTTGTAATTAATTGTGCTCATCTGATTAATCAACAAGCAAAGCTCATTTACCACTCTTTCTTCTCAAGGCTCTGCACTGATAATGTGTTTTCAAGACTGCAAAATAGATGCAGAAAGGCACTTGAAACTCAGATGTGACAAGGAGATTGCTTTGTAGGGTATTGAAATCATCTTTCTTAAGCAATCACAAGCCTGTTTGTTCCTTCAGGTTGATAGAATTCCTCATTGCAAGTCTTTTTTTGTTTTCTGGAACTTAATCTTTATTCATAGGATTTTCAGACTGATAACTTGGCTAAATAAATATTTACATTGTCTATGGCCTGGTTTTGATAGCTATCTTTTCCACTTGATTCTAAAACTAAAGCAAAGAAACTGTAAAACTTCGCAATATTTTTGTGCATGACCTGAGAAGAATTGCATAACTAATAATACTTTTGAATGTTTCAAACTTAGGGGCAGATGCAAGAGAATTACTGAGTTTAAGTATCTATACAACTACATGAAAGGAATATGCAAAATGTTGTAATAATTGTGAAAATTTTTCACATATTTTTTTGTTTGGGAGTTTTGTTATTAAGAAAACTACTCCATTTGGAAAAGTGCTTATTTTAGCAGTTATTTTTATGTGATGATCTGATCCTTTCCTATTACTGTAGACGCAGGTATATCTTCTGTAGCTAAGACATCCTGCTAGTACTAACCAATTTTGGCTAAAATTTGGAAGCAGTTCAGAAATGTATTTTGACCCCATGTTGGATTTTGAAGTTTTAGTTTTATCATAATCAACTCAGGCATTTGACATAATTCTGATTGTATGTAAAAGAAGCTGGTGTGTATCTGTGAAAAGCACATAAGCTATGCTGGGAATAAGTCAAGAGGGAAGAACAGTCAAAACAAACTGTTTTTCTGTGTTAGAACTAGTTGTTCTTAGGAAAACAAGGTGAAATATTTCAGAGGATGGTGATATCTGCCAACTGCAAAAAAATATCTGCAAAAAAATTTCAGTCTCTATGTGAAATCAGATAAATTCCTTTTCGCAGTTTCCGGGTATGAGAGAAGATCCATCCTCTCCCTGGCTGTTGTATGTGTTAAAATTTTTGGCTGAGGGCAAGTGATTTGCTTTTTGTTTTTTAACAAAATTAAAATAGCATTACGAATAACATTCTAAGGATTTTATAACATGATCTCAGCAGTGTAAGATAAATAATATTTTTTAATACTTGGTAAATTACTGATTTTTATGGATATTATGTTTCTTTGATGCTTATTCTGAACCCCTAAGCGTTTTGCCCACTTAATTTCAATTTCTTTTACAAATGTAGTTGTTCCTCAGAACATAGCCTACAAGTAATAAAAAGGGAACATTTTTCTTCCTGTGGAAGTATTCTTGATAGTGTAGCTCATGCAAGACACTTTCCCACAGGACTAAAAAGGACAAATACAGATACCGTCTTTTACTAGAGAAGCAGACACAGAAATGAACAAATAACATGATTTTTAATACTTTAGGAATTACTTGAAGAATTAATGTAGAAGGAGGCAATTAAAAACATCAAAACAAACCAGTTTGTAAGCATTTGAATGAAGGAATATCATAAGTAAAAGGTATGATGAGCTTCATTGAAAACTATTTATGTCTGATCAATTACTTTGTTCTGAGTAAGATAACAAGCTGGGAAGGAAAATGAAGTAGCAGGAGAGTCTACTTGACAACACTGAAGCATCAGTGTTATCAAGTTTTGGCAGTCACCAGAGTAGCTGACCTGGGAAGAAGAAATTGGATTAGTAATACTTCCTTGGAGTATACTTTCTCTGGCTATGGAGGTGTTTCTCTGAGTGCTGGTGTCAGTGAGGTGATATCTGTGTTTAACAGCCTCATTCTTCCATATGGATTTATCCTGGATTCATGCAGATAGTAAAACCTGCAGTGTCCTCCAACCAGAAATTCTGTAGGTCAGAAGTGCTTGATCTGAAGCTGTAATAGGTAGTTCAGGTGCAAAGAATAGCACAGTGGTACCTGTGGCATTTGTGCTAAGTTGGTCAGCCACGTAGAGAAGCAATCAATGAGAAGCTAGTGAGAGGGCCAGTAGTAGGTCTTTATAGCTCTTTGTCTTCACTGTCTGCTCTAGTGTACCTTGCAGGTGTTCACCTCTATTTCTTCCAGTGGTAGCAGTGTGGGTACCAGAACCCCCTCTGGCCTTGTTCACATTCTTTTGCTACTAGTGGTAGGTATGGAATAAAAATATTTAACAAAAGTTAGGAAGTGTATGTCTCTAAGCCCATCAGCCCTAAGAAAGCCATTGCTGAAATGTTGTACATCTCCCCTTTCTTCTTTGGCTGTTGGACAGCTATTCGCATTGCCTCCTCTTTGCAGGAGACTGAATGACACCCCAATGTTTCATTTGTATGTAAGAACAAAATAAGAGACCCAAAGCAGTTTTCAGGGTTAAATCCAGGATTCTGAATTTATGTCCTTTCAGGTGTGCTTATCCTTTTTGTCCTACAAGCTTCTTGATGGCTCCTAGACATCCTCAAACAGATGAAACTTCTTTGGTTTTAGTAACTTTTAATAGATTTCTTTTCTATGACCTTGCCTTCTTTTGAGCTCATATACATTTGTCAGCCATAGTTTCTTTTGGGCATGATGTCTACAGCTCAGCTTCACTCAACTACCATCTCTTTTTTGCTTTAAACCATCCTTGTCTTGTGACACCCAGTTTTTATCTGAAATTAAAAATCTGTTTCCATCCACCTTTTCCATAACCATGATGACTTCATAAGCTTTTATTATATTTTCCCCAGGCCCATTATTTGTCACTCTTTTAATTTGATGGGTTCTAGATTGCTAAGTTCTTCTTAATGTGGAAGTATGTACCCCTCCTCTGAATCTTTTCCAGTTCTTTTATATATTTTTTTATATGAGGGGATCTAATTTGCACACTGCAATACAGATGATGCATACAGAGATGTACTGTAGTTTAGCTTGTGTTACTTGTTTTCTATCCCAAATCATATATTTTGCTCTTTGGCTTCTATTGAGTATTAAGCTTTCTCTTCATGGATGTCTGCTATAACCCCAGGGTCTTGGTGGTCTGTTCTGAGGCCAACATATTTTAAGGAGAATCAGGAATATATGGGAATTCTTCTCATTTTACATTTTACATTTAAATAAATTAATTTCAAAGTCTTTGCTGGTGACCATCTCCCATTATTAGATCTGACCGTTTATTTCCTACATTTTAACAATTACCTATCTGTTTTCCCATGTTTTCATTGAACTATGTGTGTTAGAGATCTTATAAAAAGTCATTTGAAAAGCGAAATAAATGTCATCAGTCTGTCCCTTACCTAGCATGAGTATTGTTTATATATTTAATTTTTAAAGTGCAGTAGTAGGATTGTGAATCAGCCTTTTCAGCTTCCCCTAGAATATAATGTTTGTTTCCATGTCTGCTACTTCTATGGTTTATTACGGTTTGCTATAGTTCACAGCATTTTTCAATGTTTTAGTACTGTGTTCTCATTCTCCCAGTCTTTAGAGAGCAAGTGGTTATGGCATAGTCAAGTAATGGTGAACAGTTCAGACACTATGATTAGAGATTAAATAAAGGCATCTTAAGATCTGCAAAGTGCTACTGGATGAGTATACGGTGTGTTGAAGCATAAGTAACAGTTGAATTATACCTGATGCCTTCTCATTTAAATTCATACAACTTGGTTCTTTTCAGTGGAAAAGGCAGAACTTCAAAAGTCTTCGTACTGGACAATTTATTCTGTTCCTTCAGATAAGGAGGCAAAAGAAAAAAGGCTTGACTGGAAGTATAAACTCCTCTTTTCCTCATCCCTAGATTTGCAGTACTCTCTGAACATGTGTGAGCAGGAACATGCTTGGCTGGGGCTAATACATCCAAACTCCCATGCCACACCACACCACGCCATGCCACACCACACCAAGTCTGTGAGCAGTAAATCTTTAACACTTGTAGAGCTCCTTTGATGTTCATAGCATCTGACTGAATTCTGCCAAAGAATATAATTGGAAATGCCACAATTCCAAATGGAGAAAAATGTCTTCACATTGTCATCTTTAGACTGTTCCTATTATGGTCTTCAGAGTCTGCACCACAGCAGTTTCTTCACAAGGGTAGTAAGTGTAGTAAGTGTCACATTATTTCAGCTCTTTATGAACTGGAGGAACGCTGGTCGAACTGATTGACCTCCTGCAGGTAGTGCATGAGAAGCAGATATATGCAGGAATGGCTGGGTATTGATGACTTCAGTGATTTTATGGAGACAGGTACTACATGCCAGAGAAGTGAAATACCAAATCAGAAATATACTGCAGGATTTTTTTGCCCCTTAATTTAGAACATTTCCTGAATATACTGTACACAACTCTATGCACAGTATATAAACAGAAGTTGCACTTCAAATGAAAACACATAACACATAGCAAAAGGTAGTGGGAGAGTTAGAAATATGTTGTGTTTCTTTCAGATGAGGCATAGTGAAGGGTTCATTATACCATGAACCCTTGCCCAAAATACTTTATGCCATAAAATCTTGTGTATTTTGTTTTAGGGAGGTGGTTTCCATTAAGATGCTTATTCTAGTTTATGTTCTTTTTCCATCACATTTCAAAACATATCAAAACAGACAAAAATGATGCTATAAGCTTCACAGATCAACAGAAGCAGAGCAGTAAAAACTACTTGTTGAATGCTTGACTTGATGGGCTCAGATATTTTGAAAATGAAAGATATGACTGAATAGTCAAAGCTAAATCACATTGTCATAGCATTTGATAGAAAGCTTAGTAACAGAGAGAGTATCCATATTAGGCAGTCAGATGTTTACTAATTGCAGAGTAGGCTTTTAAAGTGAAATGAATATCTAAGAGATAAAGATCTGGGGCCAAATTGCTCATTGGTATAAATTGATCTTGCTTCTTTAATTACAGTTGAGCTATTCTAATTGATAGGAGACAATTTGCCCTCAAATGTGTATTACTATTAATGCACACACAGGATTGATAAGTTAGTGCTGCTCTGAATACCAACCTATAGGTAAAGAAGGCTATAAGTGGTACAAAGAAAACTGATCAAGAGGAAATCTCACTCATCTTGCTAATACTGTGTTGAGCTGTCATTCAAGTTGGGCAAAATTGTTGGATCTGTGCAGTTACTGCTTCCAAACAAGGAGATGACTTTGTAGTCACTAAAAGCCTCACTCTTAGAAACTTGTAATGAAAATGAACTGTCTTATATTTTCTTATTTTTTGTCTTACTACCCTGTTTAAATTTGTATATTGTCTGAGAAATAGCTACTCTTATCTGCTAGTTTAGTTCTCGGCAGTAAGGGATGATTCCAAAAAGTCGTAATTATTTTAAAAATCAGAATATATTTTAAAGTTAGAGTAGTAACCATAAACATTACAGAACTTCCAAAGTCTGCAATGAAAATGTGGCTCAAGGTCTTTGCTACTATAAAAAGACCTTAAAATTATACAGTTGTCAAGGGACTGCTGATGACTGAATGTATTTGCTGGATGTGTGCATGGTGCTGATTTTCTCTTTCTCCTGTCGGTATTGCTCTATTAGACTCTTGCAGCAAAGAGCTTGAATGCTCATAGAAACAGCTGGAAGTATGCAGAAAAAGAAGTAACTTTTACACGAGCATCTTCTACATTGCAGACCAGCTCAAGAGGATCATCACCACTCACTGCAGACTGTGATGGGACCAGGGATGCCAGCTTGCTACTGAGATGAGGCTCTATCCCTGAAGGAGAATGCTTAGCCAATCGGAGAGAAATAAAAATAGGCAACACATAAGAGAGCACAGATACAGGAGACAAATGTTAAGAATTTAAAAATTAATAATTATATATGTCTTTTCAAAATGAGTATTTAGTTGCCACTTGATTATTCAGTATTCTTCTGAGGGCTTTCCCCTTGCTAGCTAACAAAAATGTTGCTCCTGCGTTAGTGCAATTTCTTGAATTCTTGGGTTATGTAAACTTTTCCCCCTTTCTATGAAAAATCTCATTATAATGATTATTATCGCAAATAGACAGATGAAAAAGATTGAGACTGTTGTGATTAGTCTCTCTTGCACAAAACTCTTTAGAATAAAATTATGCAGTGGACACATCTGAAGTTTCATACCGGAGATAATTTTTAAGTTCCACCTTGTTTAGGATATTCCCCTTCCAAAGTACATCCTTTCTTATGTCACATATAATCCTATCATATATAGTCCATAGCAAACATACTTGATGTTGAACATACCTCCTCTTTTTATCATGAGGCCCTAATCTTTGTTTCATCTTTGCTAAATAGGCATAATTGTTTCTCAGCAATTATTCTACACAATGAACTCTGGAGTCTGCAGATGTGTAGCTGATACAGGGAAGGTCAAAGTATTTGATATGACCTTCACATGATCAAGGATGGCGGGTGCTTCTGTAGATACTTTATTTCTGTCTTTGAGATTTTTAGAACTGACACTGGGAGGATTGTCAACAGTTTACTAACTTTTTGCATAACCAGAGGACATGTGTCCCTGCACACTGGCTTTCTAGATGATCTTTCATAGTATTCAGTGCCCCTTCCCTGAATAAGGCAAGTGGACATAGTTACTTAGAATAGTGCTCAAAGTCTCCCATAGTTTGTGTGACTGTATGGAGAATTACTTTAAAGAAGAAGGAAATTAGTTGACATCACTCACCTTCCCACACCTCAAATTCCTTCAGTTACACTGAATAATTTAAGTGCCAGAGTTGACAGGAATCAGATGGGTATTGCACAGTGCATTCCTTTATACCACCTGTTTCGCATCCATAGAGCATTGGAATGACACCTCTGGAGGGTCGTACTGTCTGTTACTTAATAGTTGGTGACATGTTGGCTGTGACATATTGTCCTACAAAACTGAAGCTGAATTATAGGTCTCTTTCTGTTCCTAGATTCATTAGCAAAATCAATCTTCCGTTTGTTCAGAAGCCAGCACTTTGATGGGCCGTGGATCCAAGCTCTCGTTCTCCCTATTCTTTATATTCTTTTTTTGAGAGGAAGCTATTTACAATAACTAATTTTTGGAGGCCTGATCATGACCTGACTAAACTGAGAATTATTCTTCAGCATTTTGTATTCTTGGTATTCCTGTGTGACTAAATTCCATTTGAAAATAATTTTACTGGTTTATGGAGGTCTAAAAGACTCCTTGTCCTGTTAGATTCAAAATGTCTGTACTTCACATACACCCTGTGAGTAGAGTATCTGCAACGTATCAAAATGCACAAGGCAATCAAGGTTTTCCTGGGCTGCTGTTACCATGGAGAAGTATTTCTTCCCTGAAGACCTGTATTTCCACATCTTTTTCAAGAAACAGAAAATGTGATTTCGCTTGTTTGGAGACTAACACTTGAAAAATATGTGCTTACTTACTGGGATATTTTATCAACAGTAGATACTGCTAATGCTCCAGTTTATGGTTTGTACAGTGACCTGTACACAAATCACATATGATAAATGCCAGGTTTGTATTTTGTCTTGGATTTAAGCTATTTCTCCTATACCTAAACAGGTGGAGCTGTTGTTGCTGAGTCAGTGTAGAAACTAGACAAAGAGTTTTGAAAGGAAAAGCAATCATGGGAATTCAGCAAATTCACCTCTTAATTACAGAAGCAACTAGAGAATAATGAGGAGGGATGATAAGCTGAAGAACTGAACTTGACAGCTCCTCCACATAGGGCAAAGAAATGCATTGTCTGCTCAAGATGTGCCCCTGTCTGTATTACTTCATATATTAGCCTCATGTTCTTTGTTTGGCTGGTAATGTAACAGGCAGACAGCTCCCACCTCAGGGACTATAAGGCTGTCTGTAATGCTGTCTTGGTGAAGAGGATGTTCTGATGAACTTAGAGAGGAGCTCTGGTGAACTTGGAGAACTCCAGGCTCTGGAGTCAAGATTATGTGCCATATTAGAGAGAAGGAGAAATCACCTCAATGAAAAGATCAGGGAGAATGCATCTGTTTCTACCAATGTCTGAGTCTCTATATTTTGAACACTTGCACTCAGTATATGTAACTGCAGAAAACTAAGAAGCCTGGACACATTATGTTAGCACAGCTTTTTTTATTTTTATACTGTGCAAGGAAAGATGGTGTGCTGGGAACACTTTTCAATCATGCGCCTATTGTGTTTATTCTTTTAGGGCTGGATACAACTCTCCCTCTTTCCTTGACTGGGGGAGAGTAGAATTTCAGGTGAAAGAAGTCCACAGATTCTACTTGTGCTTACTGCCCCCATTCAGTGAAGTTTTCAAATTCATGAGTCTGCTTTTCCTATGTGTACCACCCTTTGGAAACTTCAGGTGGATCTGTTAACTTCAACAAGAGGACAATCTACTCAAAACACACGTTAGGCAGAGTACTCAGCCCTACAAATGTAGGGGATGGACACCATTCTGAGCAAATCGTGTTCTGTAATTTTACCTTCTCATTTCTGTCACCCAAAGGGAAATTAAGAGGTTTCTATCACTTTGAAGGAAGAGCCAGTGGAAGAGTTTTACCAGCTCTCGAGACACAAATTCCTGGACATAGTAGACAGTTCCTCCATGAACTGCAGGAAAACACCTTTTCTGCTGCTCTTTTATCAGCAGAAAGAGAAGGGATAGGTATGGCATTCAGGGACTAGAATGATACAACACAAAACCTGCAAGCCATTATGAAAGGAACACTTTTGATATGTAATGTGGAGTGAACTGGGCAATCTAATGAAGGAGAATGAAAGGAATGAATTTGTGTACTAGGGAAATAAAAGAATTCATTCTAGTACTTTATTTGTTGGACTGGCTGTAGAGGTGAAGGAAATTGTAGAGGTGAATTAATTTGTGCAGCTTCTGTGGGGGAGAGCAGAACTTTGTGAGGATGCAAGTATAGATAGAAAATCATGTGTTCAGGGAGCAGAATCAATTAGGAACTGGCATTGAAGGGAGTGGGGAATTGTCCATTTGTAAAATGATAGTGAGTTGGAACAGGATGGAGAAGATAGATCAGAGATAGAATTTAAAAGAGACTATCCTTACGTCCTCTCACCTTCCTGTCTAAAATTCTTTCCCCCTTTCTCTCTTCTTTTTCCTTCTTTAATGCAAAGGCATTTTAAAATAACATAAAACTTCCCTACTTACCTAATCGAAGGGCCAGTGGCCTCCGTTCTGTTTCCATACAATGGCATTAAGAACGTAGGGCTGTGTGCTCTTCTCTGCTTTTCCTTGGTGTAAACTTTAGTAGTAGGGAGAGAGGAGCTACAGAGGAGTCATCTCAGCCGATGGTTGTCTCTCCCTACTGAAGGAGACAATGTGTAAAGTTTTACCCCATATCCGAGATTGCCTTCTCCAAATCCAAACTGTTGTGCAAATTTGAATGCATTTTTTTCAGGGAAGCTTCATGTTAGCAAATATATAGCCTATTTGTATACATTTTTCTTTTGTTATATATCCATATTTTTAACTTTATGACATGCAGTGTTATGCAGTAAATTTTAATCGTGTGCTTATAAAGGTGTTTAGAAATGCTTCTGTTCCCATCTGAGTAGCATAATTACTGTAATG
This sequence comes from Turnix velox, assembly GCA_013400935.1. Classification (NCBI taxonomy): domain Eukaryota; kingdom Metazoa; phylum Chordata; class Aves; order Charadriiformes; family Turnicidae; genus Turnix; species Turnix velox. The sequence goes on from VZTY01015119.1 coordinate 266,145, forward strand.
TGCTGGGGGTTTGAACTTCGAAGTGTAAAACAACTTGTAACTCTGTAAAGGGAAGACTTTAAAGAGTAAAGAGAAGACTCTGTAAAGAGGAGGCTTTAATGCTTTCTGAAATTGAGAGTGAAAAGGAAACACTTATGTAAAATGAAAAGCAAGCAATACCAGGTGTTTTATGTTATGCTTTGATACTATTTTTCTCTCAGGTTGAGTCCTAACTACTGGGCTCTTCAAATCCCAAGAGATTTCTTTGGCAAAACCTCTAGACTTTACAAAGCCTAATTGATATGTACATATGCACATTTTTTAAACACTTTCTCAAAAATGAAAAACCTACTTTTGAAAAAAAAAAAAGGAAAGAATAATTGTCGGCCCTACTCCATATTTTTGTAGCTGCTCGACCTTTCAGCCCTTTCTTATGGAGAACCTGATGACTTGCATTTGTTCCCCTCTGTGTTGCAAGTATTTCCTAAGCTCATTCGCAGCTGTCTTCATTATTCACAGCTCTGAACTGATGAAAGAAGACCAAAAAAAAAAGAATGTTGTTATCTGTATGTTAATTGTGAGGGCATTTGTTTTATGTTGCCTTGCAGGAATGTCAGCTCTGCTGGAGAGGAGGCCCGTCGGAGAATGAGGGAGTGCGATGGCCTGACTGATGCATTGCTGTACGTCATCCAGTCTGCTCTGGGGAGCAGTGAAATTGATAGTAAGGTTTGTCAACTTTGTCTTTTGAGGAGCAAGAAATCCAATCAGAGTACATCAGAACTATTAAAGCGTCAGGTCTGGGTTTTTTTAAAAATGCACTGTGAAGGATGCGTTAGCAGACTGTGATTTAGCACTTTTTTTTTTTCCTTCCCTCCTGTTGAGCTGAGTATTTTTGTGTGGTAAGGGTTGATTTTGTGTCTACCTGTGTAGTGTGCACAGGCAAGCGAATCACCCTCTCACCTATCATATTATGGGAGAAAACACGATCCTGATTTAAGAAGAGCAAATATATCATATTACATGTCAACTTCCTTACAATGGTCTGCAAGGTTTACCTTAAAATTAATTTTCACTACCCAGTAGGAGACAGAGCTAATAGCATTAAAGTAGGTTTACAAGGCAAACAAACCACAAAAAATTGCTCAACAGGCAGTTTTGCAGCATTCTCAACATTATTTTTTCTTTGAAGAGGATCAATTAATGCATTCAATAATAACTAGTACCGGACATATTTTTATGCCAACTTCTCTGAAGTACTAGGGAATGAAAATACTTCTCCAAAAGTGAAAAGCACTGCATAATTAAAAAGACTTCAAGCATTTACAAATTGAAGATTCCATAGAAATTACAAATTAAAATACTGATTAAAGTATTCCATAGAAGGAGAAAAATGCTAGTTTCAGATACACTTTACTTTCAGTATATGGTGCTAAATTAATTACAGTTGCTGCCTTAGGGCAACTTTGGTCTGTTTGCAAACCCCAAAGAAGATGCCTTTTGCATAGCAAAATGTCTACAGGTTTGTATTTCCACAGGATCCTTCACAGATAATTATGGACTTTATAGATTGCATAGGGATAATCTCCTGAACTTGCTGGTTGTTCTCCTGAACCAAACAAGTAAAATGTGCCTATGAATTCAGGGAAAGGAGAGAGAATTAGGAGAGATATGTTGAATGTGGTACTGGGTGTATTTTTGGTTTTTGAGAGGAACAAAAAACAACAATAGTACATGAAAGTAAATGAATCTTCGTCTGTTTGTTTCACTTGTGAATGTGGCAAAGCAGGACAGAGCTGAAAGCCTCACAGTCATTCTTTTCTGAGTTAGTGGAGCAGCAGAGTTGTGACATAGTGGCTACTGGTTTTTATCTCTGTGGAGCACTCTGAACAGTTGAAATAGATAGAGATGCAGACTTGAACCATACTTTTCCTGCCACCAGAAGTTTTAGCCAATATCAGTATTAGGGATAGTGAACCGAATTAACTAACTCAATGAGTTGTCCTCAAGTAAGTCTAAGCTGAGCATACACATGACTTAAAGATTCATTATATCTCAAGTTGAATTATCAGTGATTTTTCCTCCACTAAGTCTCACTCCATTTCTGGATTCCTGACAGAAAGCACAACCTTTTAAAGGGACAAATGAATGAAAGAGAAAAGCTACTCATAAAATATCTGCAAAGTGGATACATGCAGTAAAAGCGTCAAGATTGGTCTTGATTTCTAGACTTCTGGGACTTGAGAATCTTCTGTTCATGCTATGTTTATTCAAATGGAACTTGGATCAGAATTTTCTAGTAATTTACAGAGAATTGATGCCAGAAAAAAGTTATTTCTGTTTTAAAATCAAACAAAACCAGACCTACAACCTACTTCCATTTTCAGTTTGTATTGTTTTCTCTTCACAGAGGTTGGAGTTTGCTGTGATTCTATGAGTATTCAGCTACTCTTTATTGCTTTGTACCTTATTCTCTGTTTCATGTGGGGCTCCAGTGTAAATTAAAAATTACTGTAAAAGAACTTTTAAAAATACAGACCATAATACTGATTTCTAAGCCTCTTAAGCTGCAGTTCTGTAGAGAGAACTCAGAAAAGAGCAGATAGTGTATGTTCAATGATATTTCCTGTGCTATGTATATGGAGTGAGCAAGGCAGGGATTTAAACTATTTTCTGCTTCTATCTTCTGTTGTGTTTGATTTTTTTGTTGTGCTTTTCAGACCGTTGAAAACTGTGTGTGCATTTTGAGGAACCTCTCATACAGGCTCGCTGCAGAAACATCTCAGGGACAGCAGATGGGAACAGATGAACTTGATGGATTACTCTGTGGTGATGCCAATGGAAAAGATGCAGAGAGTTCAGGGTGCTGGGGAAAGAAGAAGAAGAAAAAGAAATCACAAGATCAGGTAATGAAAGTTACTTGCAGCTGTGTTTTGAGTAGCTGAAGTGACTATAATTTAAAGTAGAAATAATTAGGGCACTATATTAGAAATAAAGTGCATAATGGAGGGACACCTGGAAATGGTAGTCACTTGTACCCTGTGAATGCCATAAATATTGCAAACTGGTTAGACAATTGAAGGAAGCTATTTACAAGGAAAAGTTCAGTCTTAACTATCTGATGTAATCTGCATAAAATTTTCACTGTATTTCCACACACTGGCATTGTGTATAGAGAGGTCTTGATGTAGCAAATGTCGAGCTTAGATTTGTATACTTATTTGGTTCAACACTACCTTGCCACTACACATTGAGAAAAAATTGCATAGGACTGAATAAAGCAGTAATGGTGAATGCTAAAATACCATACAGGTTTCCATATATTTCATGTCATTACCAAGCACAGATTGAGAAGCACAGTCTTGATAGTTTCCTCAAGTTATTTGAGGTGCTATGAGTTTTTATTGTACATGGGTTGCCTTTGGAAATGTATTTATTTCCTTGTCTTCCCATTAACAATTAAAATTTGGAGAATACTGACAATGATATTGAGGATAAAGACATTGTTGTAGCTGTACACACACTGCATAGCAATGAGCACAACTACTGATTTATCCATCTCTTCCTAGTCTTAGTCTTTTCCGTTGCTATTTATTTCTGTTTTGGATTCCCGAAAGGAAATACTCATTTGAGTAAAGTTTTGGGTGCACAAGTTATTTGAATGTATTTCTTAAAGCAGTACTGAAAATATTCCTGAGTTCATAAAGGCGAATTGTGTTAACGTGGAAAAGGTACAGGAGCATTAGTAAAGTAAAATTCTAGTGCTGAAAAGTGCAGTGCTCATGGCTATTAAGACTTTAATTTCAACTACTCTTCTAGTTAAATACTGCAGTCAACTGATAACTCAAATTTATTATGGCCTTTTTTTCAGATTCCTATCCTAGGCTACAGCAAGATTAATAAGTGCCAATGCAGTCTGATTTTACCCCATTAAAAATTGTCTCTTTTCCTGAATTAACAGTTCCCACTCACTGCATTTGCAGTTACTCAAGGGCAGAAACAGAAATAGCATGTCTGGATGTGATTGGGTCACAGTGTAAATTCTCCTTCTCTTTTGATGCTCTGTGTATCAATACACACACAGGCTATATGAAGTATTTATTAACTCTTACATTCTTTCTGTGATTTCTGGATCTTAAGTTCGTATCTTTAACTTTGTACCACTGTTTGTTACCATTGTTCAGTCAGACATCTTGACGCTTTAAAGTTCCCCTATAAAAGACCTTTATCCTCCTCCAGACCAAAGAACTTTTTTTGACTTATTTCTTTTCCTTTTGCCTGATCTTAGGTATCGTTTGTAAATCTCTACAAGTTTTCATTATCAGTCAGCATGGTGAATTCTTTTCAGATTTGCTTATGGTTTTCTAATGGAAGGGTTTAACATAAGTTTTAAAATCCAAAGGAACGTAAAACTATGCCCATGTTTTCAAGTTTATGTTGACTAGGCTTTTCTATAGCAAGAAAATAAATTTATCCTCTTCAGAACTCATCTTGAGGTGCAGAGGACCACTCTGCCTTACAAACATTAGAAATATTTTTCTAATGATTTTTCTTCCATCTAGTGTCCTTTAAATCTGGACAGCTTACCCCATCTTGCCATATACCAGTTCTCACCTGTGGCTATGATTGAGTTTGGGAGTTTGTGAGCCTTCTGCAGTGCAAGTTATTCTCACCTCATGATTCTTGTCTGTTGTTGCCCTACTAAATATTTTAAAATATGTTACAAAGTTAACTAGAATGCTCCCAAAACCCAATGTGACTGAGTTCTTACCAGCAAGGTGACCATGGCAGATAGATATATCTCTGCCAATTGGAAAAAGAAAACATAAGGATGTTTTAGAGTAACTATTCCTTTATATTTACACTATAGAGCTTGGCCTCCAACTGAAACTATGGTAAGGGTAATTTTTTATTTGTCCATTTATTTTTCAAAATCTGCTTCCTTAGATCCATCTCTTTTCAATTGCAGTGCTTAAGCTTTTACCTGCTGCTTCTTCTGTCCCTCAGAATAGATCTTGAGCTCTTCTAGGGTTGCTATTTTTGGAATGTTTCTTCCTTTAAGTGCCTCAGCAGGAAGCTTTTATCCTCTGAAATATCCTGTAATATAGTTCTGAAAATCACACTTGTGATGGATAGTGTTTTAGATGTAAATAGCCAGGGCATACTGATGGAGTCTTAGTATGTAATGATTTGCAACACCTGAAACACTGGAAGTGCTGCACACCACCACAGAGTTTGGAACCTTTAGAGAAAAGGAACACAATTAAGATATAAAAATAGTCAGTTACCCATGAGGTAACTAGATTATAGAAACTAGTTACCTATTGTAAAAGTTCTTCAGAAATGAAAAACCAAATCTTTCTTTAAGATCCTAAACCTTGTCCTTTACAAATAGCCTAAGTGACGTTCAGATCAGTATTAACACTCTATTCGTCTACCTGTGTGATTCCTTTAGTACTTGTTAGAATTTAGCTGGTTCTGTGAGGGGTAGCGCACAGACACATCTCCTGAAGGTTGTGACACCTCACTACCGGGAACTAGTTTTCAGTTCTGCAGCCTGCAGCCCAAAGACTACATGTTGAGGGTGTAGGTGTCATTCTTTTCAGGCAGTGCTATGGGGGTTTTGTGTAATAAAATTGACTATTTCAGTCTTCTTCAGAAAATAAGATTCACAAAACAATCTGGGGGAAAAAAATGTCCAGGTTTAAATGAATGTGTTATATTTTCCTATTACTTTTGCTTTGGTTTTCTTTGTGGAGAAAACAGGAGTTAATTTTATGATTTAGGAAACAATTACAACTATTGCTCTAGGTTATATTTCAGTTGTAATAGCACGTAAGTCTCTAGAGGAGAACTGAACTGACTAGTAATATCAAATATGCTTTTCTTTGAAAGGCTTTCCCAGAACAAATTGGAATATATTTTTCATTGATGACATCAGTTGTCTATACCAATGGCAACTTCTCACCTTGAAATCAAATAGCAATTGCTCTTTTTTCAGTTCTTAGTTAAGTCTAATGTCACCTTTCAAATTACTTTACTTAAAGAATTCCTTTAGGTTCACAGTTATCAGAATAAAGGTGGATTTTGTAAAGAGTCCATAATCCTACCTCTGACTCCTTACCAGAGCTCAGACAGATACCTGAAGTCACACAAGTATAATGCCTTAAGAAACACAAACCTGCTAAAGATTTGCAATAAAAGCCAAGTATGGCATTAGTATTCTCTACAGAAAAACAGAAAGCAAAACTTCTTTAAAGGCTTCAGGAGAGATAAGTGAGGCTCACCAGTCTTCATTTCTGTCCCAGATCCCATGGACTGTCATTCACTCCCATCACTGCTGTTCATTATGTGCTCCTTGCTGCTTATCCTGTAACTAGCTGTAACTGACCCCTTATCCCACAAAGCTCCCCAGCTGCATAGGCCCTCATCTCCAAGTACAGCATTGTAGACATTGACCTCTCTGCCTGACATACATTTTTCAGAAGGAAATGGATTTTTTTCTGTGGAAAACTTCATTGCTGCTAGTGCTGGTCCTTACATCTCTCTGGACAGGCATAACTCACCGGCCCAACAGAAAACTAACACAGAACAACATGATCTAGTGGAAGGTGTCCCTGCCCATGGCCGGGGCACTGGGGCTAAATGATCTTTAAGGTCCTGTCCAACCCAAACCATTAAATGATCCCATGATTATTCTCACTGCTTCAAACATGTTTATTATCTGAGCTGTATGAGAAAGAAGGGACAGAAAGCAGTGTCCTGGGTTTAGACTGGGATTGAGTTGATTTGATCAAGTATAAGAATGTGTTGATAACATATTATTTTAGTAGTTGCTAAGTGATTTTTTTATTTGTTGAGGACCTTTCACCTTCCTATATCAGCTGAGAAAGGAGCATAAACAGGACAAGCTGGCCGAGGGAGCATTCCGTACCACAGACATCACAGTCATTATATATCACTTTATTTTCTGTATTCCTTCATGATTTGTTTTTGAATTTTTTTCTTACTGTTCTATCAAACTGTCTTTATGTCAACCCATGCCCAAGAGGATTTCTCCTCCTTCCTTTTCCACTTCTGCTCCCTACCCCACTAGAGGAGAGAGGAGTGAGCAAGTAACTGTGTATTCCTAGTTGCTGTCTGGAATTAAGCCATAACAAGCAGTTAGGGAAAATAATGATCCAATTTCTGTAAAAGAACCAGGGAGTTATCATTAATCCTTATTTTATTTTGGTGTTACACAGCCCATTATATGCATATGTGGCATTTAGTTTCCTTTTTTTGCAAAAAAGAAACAGTTTGACTCCTTGGTTTCCTGGCTAATTCTCCATTTGTGATCATTCTTGTCAGCCCAGAGTCTACCCCAAAACCTGATTTTTTTAATTGAAAGTGGCATTTTTTGCAATGGTCATGATCTTCTCTTTCACTTTCTATCAAGCTCCTTAAAGTATAGGAGCAACACTTCATATTTATGGATTGACTGGCATTCCTCTTTAGCATACTAGCTAAATGGGCTTTAAATTCTTCTATCTAGGTGAAATAGTGGGCTTAAGCCAATAATATTTCAAAAAGAATAAAAATAAAGCTGTCAGATATGCTTTTTTCATGTGGTGGGACTACTGTTTTACAAAGTCTATTTCAGTACTCTCCAATACCCAAAAACAGGAGCTAGGTATGTTTAGCTAATAATCTGACCTGAGATTAGGGATGAAACACTGTGTTGCTGGCACATTCTGTTTGGGAAGGGTGTTATTTCTATGTTTTGCTTCCTTGTCATGCACAAGATGGTTATGTCAAGTATTGATTAGCAACAAGTCAACTTTCTTGAGCAGTTCCGTGAACAGAACTTCTTAGCAACCATTTCCAAATTCTTGCTTGCCTACACAGAAACATCTCCCTGAGAATCTGCCTGAGAATCTCTCAGTATCATCTGTGACCAAATTGTTTTTGAAGTCATAACTTCAGGGTTATTAAGCATAAATTATATTCATCAGTGTGTGAAATATAGTGCAGAGCCCATTGCCTCAACTTCCTATGGGTAGAAGAGGAGGTGAGGAAGAGGAGGTGTCGAGCGATGCCAAAAATTGTCTCTGGGTTGAACACCAACTTGTTTTCTTTGAGAGATGTCTGGTTTTAAGTGAAGACTGAATGTATGAATTGAATGAAATTGTTTTTCTTAGGTAAGTGTAACAATATTACAAAGTTGAATATAGGCATTGAGAATTATTTTAAGAATGTAATAGATAATCTGAGTTTAGGTTTTTCTACATCTCTGATCAATTATAAAGATGCAAAACATTGGAAAAGCATTGAAAGTATTCTTCCCAAAACTGCATCAATTTATAGAATTTGCCCATATTCACGCCGTAAATGTTACCCAAAATTGCCCAGTTTTGTTGGGACTACATGTTACTGGCCCACAGCAGCTCTGCCTTCTCCAACCCTGCTCCTGTAGCCTTTGTTTCAGTGAACGCCTTCAGTTATGTGTACCACCTTTGTTTAGACCTGGATGCCTAAAATGAGATTTTACTTGATTTAAATGGTGGCATTCGTACTTCCTCTGTATCAGCTGCATGGAATCCCATCATCCCTGAAAGCAAGTTGTGTGATTTTGATGAATTTTTGTTGCTGAAATTTAGATTTCTGATCTTGATGGCTTTGGTTGATGCATCTCTTTATACAAAGGCTTCCAAAAGAGGTAGTTGACATGCCTAGGGATAGCTGCCATAGACTACTGCAACCACAGCCTCTAAGATACCTAGAGGGAGAAATCATTGTCCCCTTGAGGAGCCTGTTGGTTTAAAATCACTTAGTCACTGCTGCATTTTTATGTTTTTACTAGATTTTGGGGGTTTTAGCAGGGATATTTTGCACAGACTGGGGAAAAAAACTCTCTCTCATCTTTAATAAATGAAAACACCTTTTGGAAAACCTGTTGTCCTGTGGTTCATGTTGTTGACAAATAGCATCAATTTGACGTTGTTAGTGCAAAAACCAAAATATGGAGAGTGCAATTCCTTACAGAGCCATCCCTGCTAACCAGTAAAATTCACTGTAAGTGTGGATTTGCTTTCATTAAAATGAGAAAGAGGGTGATAGATAATCTGTTGTGTAGCATAGGGGAGTGTCTTGATGAGTGATCTTTTTCTTCTTTCAGAGTTCCTTAGTAATTGGAAGAACTTTGGAAACTTCAATAGAATACTCTAACTCTAGGGTGACTGTTGTTCTTGAAGATATTTGTGTTCAGCTTTTATTTTTCTTGACTTTCATTTTTCCTTGCACCAGTTTCAGGAAATGAAAGATTTGTATCTCACCCACGTAACAAACAGTTTGTCAGCCTTAATGGCAATATATGTGGGTCATTTCAGCCAAGGAGGGAAGCCTAGAAGGAGTATTTGTTTATAACATTTTTTCCTCCGTAGCATAAGCTAGGATGAGTAATTGCATAGAATCATCATCCTCTTTTTTTCAGAGCCTCATAGGACACCACAGCATATCTGGAGTAAACATTGCTGATCATTCCTGATGGTCTGCAACATACAGTGGCTGTTCCAGTAATTCATGGGCCAGAGCTGTTTAGCACATGCTGCTGCCTTGGCTCATTAACACTGAACAATGTTAACAACCTCTGCTATGGCTTAGCTACCCTTTGAGAAAATGAACTATAATATCCTTTTGGGGAAATTTTTTTTTCTTTGACTTAGGCAGTGGTTATTTATATTTATGTAATGCAAATTAAATGGGGGAAGATGAGGAAAATCTCCTCGAGAAAAGCTTCTTTTCTGACCTGTATGCATGCTGCATGCCCCGCAAGAGTTAGGCTGCACAGCTGCTGGCACTGATCTCAGCTATGTGGAAGATATCACAAGCTTTTAAGCCCTTCCGTAAAAGGTTGGCTGAGATTACACATACAGGAGCAGAATCATGGAGACAGGTAGTGCATGAAATGTCATAGAATCATAGAATGTTAGAGTTGGAAGGAACCTGAAAGATCCTCTAGTTCCAACCCCCCTGCCATGAATACAGACACAGACCAGGTAGCTCAAGGACCCCATCCAGCCTGGGGACCTATAGAACTTCTCTGGGTAACCTGTTCCCAGTACCTGACCACCCTCACAGTAAAGAATTTCTTCCTAATACCTAATTTAATTCTCCCCTTTTTCAGTTTGAAACTGTTTCCCCTCATCCTATCTCTGCACTCAGTGAGAGTCTTTCCTGGAAGACTGCCATAAGGTCTCCAGAGCCTTCTCTTCTTCAAACTGAATAGCTTCAACTCTCAGCCTATTTTCATAGGAAAGTTGCTCCAGCCCTTCATAGTCCTCCACTGCACTTGCCCACGCCCTCTACTTCCCAGAAAGTGGCTGCAGTTCTGTCACTCTGGTGCAGTCTTGAGGAGGCTACCATAAGTACAGTATGGAGAGCATGCAGTGCATTATCTAATGTGACTGTGCCTTCGTTGCACATGCAGGTGCTGTGCTGAAGAGTTACGTTGCCCTTATGAGGACCTGAGGCATCACCATGTCTTGAGAAAAATTTATTTCCCCTTAGTTGATGATAAATTAATACAATAGTGTGCTGAAAGCGAGTAGCAAGAAGGGCAGGGGAATGCAGTAATTTATCTCACTTTTTTCCCCAAACATTTTCTCATTACTGAGCAGAATGACAAAACTGCATTAAATATTAATTTATCTGCAAGTATCATTTCTAGTGCTTTGAAAGTACCAGCACAGCACAAACATATATATAGCTATGTTTATACCAGCTGATTTTCAGCAGTCTTTGGGATTGTAAATACCAATGTTTTAAAAAAAATTACATCCACACAAAAAATATATTGGGTTGATCTGATACACTTGATATGTGTACTTTGTCTTCGAAATTATAAAATAAGTACCATGAGCAAACACTGTTCAGTTGCATAATGGGTCCATAATTTGTGCAAATTAGAATGAGATGGATGGAGACTTGGATTTGTGCCCTTGAACATGAGAAGTCATTCATTAGTAAGGTACAAAGCCTAAATTTGGTGTGAGATCAAATTTGACTTGTAAGGTATGTTCCTCGTCTGTTTTCCAAAAGATTCTGACAGCACAAATGACTGAATACTGAAACTTCAAATAAGAAGCAGGCTTTAGTGCATTTTTATTGAGTTGATGAGAAGTAGTGATTTATATGGAAGAAAGGAGGGATAACTGAGCAGTGAAATCAACCTATTGGTTTAAAAGCAAAAATGTATTTTGAAAATCCAAGGCACAGCCCTAAAATAGTGTCATTTAAAGGGGTTGTTTCTCTAGAAGGTGATTTTTCTGTAGTTTCTCAAATACCTAGGTGTTGCTGGGCCAGTTTGTTTGTCCAGTCCTGTGAGTTTCATATCTGGGCTGCTTTCACATTTTCACTAACTGCTCATGTGCATTGAATGATCTCACTAGCTCTCTACTTTGGTAGTTCTTCTGATTTACTTTAGAAAAAAAATGCAGGTTTGATTTCTTAATTATAGTACTCTTGCAAAAACTTGTTAAAATAACGTTAGTTGTTATTAGATAAGATTTGATTTTTAAAGTTAGCTTAAATAAAATTATGATTGGTACTTCCTAAAAACAAGAGATTCTAGGACTTTCTCAGTGCAGGTACTATTGTGTTGCTTGACAAAACCAATTAAATTAACTTTTGCAAATCTAACCAAAGAATTAATTTGGCCTGTTCTGTCTTTGTATGTCTTGTAGATGTTTAATGTTATGATAAATGTTTTTTATCTACATAGTCAGAGTAAGCTCTAACTAGAGGCATGAAAAGGTTTATTTTGTGTTGTATCGATCAATCCGGACATCTCAGAAGTGTAAGAAAGGAGATTGTGCTAAGCCTTGTTCTCAGCAGTGGTATTAGGGCTATACATTTTCTAAATCCCTTTATCATTACAAAGCAAAGCAAAATACACACTACATTTATAGATAGAAAACACATTTAAAATTTCATTAAAAGTGCACACTACAGATTGTTTTGTTTAAAAATGTTTTTAAAATCCCTTGATTTTCCTTTCTTGAAGATTTTTCATACTTAGATGCACGTTTTGTGCATTCCATGGGAGAGGTAAATCACTGTTCTACTTGACTGAATTTTCTTGTTCTGTTAAGAGCGGTTTTGTGCAATAAGATGCTTGTTGCCCAGGTTTTAATGTTTCGTGTTTTGATTATCAGACTAGAGTTATTTTTATGTCAAATCTCAGACTGCAATGAGAGGAGGAACCTGCTTTGACAGGATGATTCTACTGACTACATCAGTCTCACATGGCTGTATGGCCAAATGCCTGCAGCACTCACCCAGTGAGAAACCAGAAGTTGTGCAGTTGAGGAAGATTTTCACAGTTGGGCCTTCCAGGGAATAGAGGGCTCATGGCCTCAAGGGATTTCATTTTCCACAGTATTGTTTAATTTTTTTGCTTTTTCCCTGATGAGAGGAGGAGAATGGATGAGGAGAACTGAACACAACAGAAAAGCTTGTCTTCCCATGCAAGTCATAGATTTGCCTCTGAAGATATATTCACATTCATTTGGCTCCTGTTCCCACAAAAAAAAAATGTATGCAGTGAAATGTGGTATTGTTAGATAGCTAAAATAATGTCATTTCTGACAATGCTTTAGATCTTCTAAAAGGAGAGTTGAGTAGGAAATTTGGATACTCTATGAAGAATCACATGATATGTTGAGACTGGCTGCTTATGACCTTCATGCACACATATGTAGATGTTGTGACTCCAACTGTAGCAATTCTTAAGTATTTTTCTTAAGTATTTGCTGTGCCTTGCTGACAATCTGATTTGTACTTTTCAACAGTGGGATGGTGTAGGACCTCTCCCAGACTGTGCAGAACCACCCAAAGGAATCCAGATGCTGTGGCACCCTTCAATAGTCAAACCCTACCTCACACTTCTTTCTGAGTGCTCAAATCCAGACACGCTGGAGGGGGCAGCAGGGGCACTGCAGAACTTGGCTGCTGGGAGTTGGAAGGTAGGAATATTACCTGATACATCTTAATTTTGAATTAGCAAACCCCCTACAGCAAATTGGTGATGTGTGTTTATCTGAATGTTCCTGGTAGTGGAATAACCTTCTGTTTTCACGGAACTATCTGCAGTTAAATTTGAGATAGTATTTGAGTTGATACAGATAGTCATATCATTGCAAATGTCAGCACACAGCAGTGAAAATTGCTTTGGTCAAGTATGAAAAATTGATGTTGAAAAACAATATTCAAATGAGGAGATGCAGTTTCTTTATGAATCTTGGTGATAGAACCATGAAAAATGAACCAAAAATATCACCACTGACTATCAAGTGAAACCCTATTTTTTATTGCTCCAAAAACTGATTGACATTCTGTCTCTTAAGAGAAACCAGGCAGAAGAGCAAGATATAAATTATTTGGCATCAGCACAACTAATCTTGCCATCTGCTTTTTTAAAAAATAAGACTTTATTCAAATATGTTGACTGTATGATTAAAGATGTACAGTCAGCAAGGAAATGCTTGATCAAGGTACTCTATTCCAGTTAATCCTACTTTTCAATTATATTCAAAATTATATTCCATTTTTTCTCCCTCATATTATTTGCAATGAATTGAGAAAAAAATTAGTTCATTTAGTAGATTTTGAAAATATTTCCAAATTTAGAGGAAATCAATGAAATTTAAGATAACAGGTTGCCCAGAGAGTTTGTGGATACCTCCTCCCTGGAGGTGTTTAAGGCATTGAGCAACCTGGTCTAATGAGAAGTGTCCCTGCCCATGGCAGCCAGGTTGGAACTAGATGATCTTTAAGGTTCCTTCCAACCCAAAACATTCTATGATAACAGCTGAGCTTGGTTTACTTTTTTGGGCAATTCCTTCCTTTCTTTACAGGTGGTAAACTGGCTTGATTGAATGAAAGTGCTTCCTGTCTAATCCTATTGTATAAACATAATACACTGATTTTAAGTTAACTCTCAGTGGGTATTTTTCTCATCTACCATGAAAAATTTCATGTATTTCAACTTATCAAAGTTGAGTCTCAAAAGGGTCATGTTTGTTTTTCAGCTGATGGGTGTTTGTATGTATAATGTTAGCCTTGCTGCTAATGAATGCCTTTTTTTTTTCCCATAAAATTTTATTGAAAACTGAGTTGGCCCATTTAGTAGATCTTCAGAAGTATGTGATCTTGTTTGAACACTGTGTTCCAGATGCTCTGGACTATTGTACTCAATGACATATGAAATAAGAAACTAAGTATCTGGTGATTTTTGTCCTACAAAGTGCTATGTATACACTGCACGTGAAAATCATTATACTTTTATTAGTCTCATACTGTAGACCATATCAGATTGTAATCCTGGCACAGAAACGCAATGAAGGCAATTTATCCATCTGGGCATGGGTGTAGCCCTGATCCAAATTAGAAAATAATGCATGCATATTTGCCAGGACTAATAGGAGAGCTATGATCCTAGTGGTTTGCTTTCTCTCATTCCTTATAAATCTGCATACCTGTCACCCTTTAGTTGGCAGAAGAGTGCAAGGAGAGGGAGGAAGGCTCTTCAGGGCTCTTTGACAGATGCCAGGTTAAAAAAACTGATTTGAACTTTAGTACCATCTGTGCAGATACCATGGGAAAAGCTCACTTTCTCTCGTGTTGCTCTATTTTTTTGAAGATTCACCAGTGCAATACAAATGATATGCTGACACAGAACGAATATCCTTAATTTCACATGTTGTACTAGCCATTTTTGCAGGGGGAGTAATTCTCTTTGGGGATTACATAAGCATTGATGTTTTCACCTTTCGACCTCTCATTTCTACTTCTGCAGTCTTCTGGATATAAAATGAAAAGTAGATTAAATACAGAAATTCTTAAAAAAATAGGGATATTTTCATTTTTTAAAGTTCTTCCAAGAAATCGTAGTTTTATAATGAATAGAAAAAGATTATTTCTTTTTTACTTTAAATCTTTCATAAGAACTTCAGATGGAGAGAAAAAGAACAAACTGATTTTAAAAAATACAATGTTGCTATTAACATTAATAGAAATAGCAATTGTGTGGGTTTGTTTTTGTTGTTTTGTTATTTGTTTTTTATTAAATTAGCATCATTTTAATACCTGAATATATGAGGCAGCCAGTGCACCAGGCATGCTCACTCACTTTGGAAGATAACATCTTGTCTGGAAACAACATAGCAGTGCAGTATAACTCTTTCCTAGCTGTTTCACCATTTTGCTTTTTCTGGTACAAAGTTGTCTAATCCTCTTCAGAGACCAAGAACTAATGCTTTTAGCACAGGCAATGCTTAACCATTGCCATCATGAAAGGAAAGTGAGCAGATAAAAGGAGGCGTTAATAATTTTTTAAAAAGAAAAAATTATTAAGAGGATTTAGGTATATGTCTGCCACCAGTTTTAATAGTTAATATGTGTCTAAATTCCCTAGACTGCTTTCAAAATTTCAAACACAAAGAGGAAGCAGCAGTTTGTAGCTATAAGGATTAAAGCTGAGAAAGGCTGGAAGTTTTCATTATTTCAGGGAATATAGTTTCTCATTGATGCATACATATAAAATCTACACATGTATATAATAAATCTTGATCAGTTGCAAGAATTCCTTCTAGACTTAAATAGAAACAAGAAAGAAAAGAAATGTGATATAAATCTATTTCCATATAATTTTTCTATGTCAAGGCAAAACATGTTGACCAAAACCTTGCTATATATTGCCCTTCTGCAAAGTAAACTGTGTAACGGTTATTTGACTGTGCAATTATTACTGTAGTCAAGGCAATCTATAATAAACCAAAAAGAGTCACATTGATGACAAATGCATTAACAAGTACAATTTTATCAGTAAAACAGGATACTGATCTGAGGTATGAGGAAGGATATTTCCAGTGTAAGATTTTTGCTTGGGATAGATCACATCTTTGTATCTTGACTTTGATATTTATTCTGGTTCTGAAGAGGAATGGACAAAGCAGGAGTCATTTTGGAAGAGGCTGTTTCAGGTGAATGTGCAAGTTTGTTCCTTTTAATCTTGTTCCAAGACATTGTTAGCTGGGGAGGATTCTGGTGTTAGGAACTGAAGGAAACAGGCCCATTCCATATGCATGTCTTCATGGATCTCTCTTTTTTGTTCATGTACTTATTTGATGAATCCGTGCATAATATGATTGGCCCTTTTGGAGTAATATATATGGTGACATCCAAATATGGGTGCTTGCGGAGGAGGACTTCACAAATCGAAGCGTTCCACATTGCTGCCAGGACACTGCTCTGTTAAAGGCTTGTGTAGTGGCCCGTAACACAGGCAATTGGTTAGTGTGTGTTCCCTTCCTGATGAGGCTGATAGCCACTAGCAACACACACTCCAAGTCCAGATGCAACCAGACAGCCTGCAGGTTGGGTAGTCACTGATGTGTGTGCACAAACCTACCCTCTTACGCAGAACTCAGCTGCTCCCCAGGGCTGTACTGGTTCCTGTTTGAGGGGACTAATTTCTACTGAAGATACTCCTATCAACTCATAACCACTATGTCCTGAAGGCTGTCTCATCTCCTGCAGGCAGATAGAGCAACACGTAAGAAGGATGAATATTTGTTTTGGTTTTACTTTCTTCCATTGATACACCAAGGTACTTTGTTCTTTTCCAAAAGCAGAGTATTTCTAATTGCATTTTGTGTGAACTTTCAATATAAAGGTGCTTAGTGATTTGAGATAGAAATCTTGGCAAATACATTCCTCACCAAGCTTATCTGGAGATTTCCCTGAGCAAATAAACTTGAGACAGACCTTTGGAAGCAGTGGAGATTCTTGACTTCCCATTATGTATATGCTTTCATGAGGAGATCTGTTAGTTTTCTTTCTCATAGTTTAGCTTTTGACAGGTTTATGCACAAATAAAAATGGGATGTTTACTGACTCACTCAGCTTATTCTGAAGAGGTTTACTTGCTTGTTAAAAAATTTCTCTTGTTACGACACTTCAAACCTAAATTCCTTTCTGCAGCACTTATCATTATTTGTTTTAATAACTTGACTTAAAAAAACTACAAGGTATAAAATTAAAAGATATCCTGTAGAAGAAAATCTTTGTAGATCTTTTTATCTGCAGTCTGACATCAGTATTTTTTCTTAGACAGTGGGAATAAAAGTGGAAAGTTCTTACTAGTTTTCACCTTGATCAATAGGTTATTAATATATTAAATCTGCTAAGCATATAAAAAGTTACATGCAAAATGTCTCAGAGTTAACGATGTCAAGAATCCAAGGTTATGTCCATTTTGAAGAAAATTTTCCTCTCAAGAAGAAAGGAGAAATTGGGATATCTGTGTATAACTATGCCTATCTATGTGTATCTGACAGCTGAGTTTAGGCTGATTTCAGTTTCAGTTGCCAGATACATTTTTGTAGTATTTCTTGCTGTGAACTCATAGAATCACAGAAGGCCTGATGTCAGAAGGGACCTCTAGAGGTCATTGGGTCCAATGCTGAACAACGCTGTAAGGTCTGTTCAGGCAGGGTCACCTAGTGCTAGTTGCCCGGGACTATGTCAGGATGTTATTTTTTAATATCTCAGGAATGAAGAATCTATAGTCTTACTGGGCAACTTGTGCCAGTGCTGTTTTCTGAGGTATTTTTTAAAATACTACTATAACTTATATAGGTAATACATACCTTTTACAACCAGAAAGCAGGGCATTCCGTGCTATTTTTTAGCATGGCTTAGAGTAAAACAGATAGCACACCTGCTCTAGCAGCTTCTGTGTTCCCAGTCTTCTGTTGCATTTGCTTTTTCAGGCTTTACAAACTTCCTTCATCTACTTTAATCACAAGATGACCAGTTGCATTTTCTTGACTGTCTGCGGTTCCTTGGGCTCATCTTCATCAGAACAAGTGCTGCTCGGTTTGTCATGCAGTGGTGTGGTGCCGTAGCATTCCTTGATTAGCTCTCTACCCACTTTCCTTTCTCTTCCATGTTTGATCATACTCAACAGAGAATGATAAAGCTCTTTGGCTATACATCTAAATGTCCCTGTCTTTGATCCCCAAGAGGTGCAATGCCATGTGAGTGGGTTTTATGGGTCATTGCTCTTGAGATAGCTCGCTGAAATCTCTTTGTTGCTTAGGCAAGTAACTACATTTATTTTCTTAATTATATCCCAGAGAAATCTGAATGTCATGGGATGAAGATCTCTATTAAGTAAAGTATTAGACTAGGAAACTGAAAACATAAAAAGGGACTGATTTAGTTACAAGGTCAGTGCAGCTCCTTATTTAGCATCCAAACCCTTGCAGACAAGTAATTATTGCCTAGTTTATCAGTCTTCTTAACAGGCAAGGATAAAGTGTAGTTTCCTTACCAGAATTTTCTGATTCTTTTGGTTATTTACATATTAACCCTTTGGAATTTCATTGGATTGTTCCAGGAGGAAATTTTTGGTTTACATTCTGTTTCTCCAAAATATATTATGAATCTTTATATGGTAGAATAGGCAAACTTTTAAAATAACCATTATGCATGACTGTCAGGAATTCTTACCTGAATTGAATCCCCAACGTGGATGAGGCAGCATCAGTTTTCTGTTGATACAGGAAGGAAAACAAGATTCAAGGAACACAAGACCTGCTGCTGCACACATCTGTATCATGTATGTATCATGTTAGTGCAGTGGAATTGCAGTCACTCACAGGGAATTCATACATAAAGTAATTGCTTACTATAGGCATAGTCACTTTGCTTCACAGGAGACGCATCACTTTTATCTTAAACCCTTTTTTAAAAAAAAATATTAGATAACACATTTGGAAAAGTCATTGCAATGATACTCTCAGGTAATTTTGAACATACATAATTGTGTTGCAGAACCAAGAATGACAAGCTGTAAGGGCAGTTCCTTCTGATCTTGTTCTTTCTGATCTATTTCCCTCTGAGCTTTGCCTTCTTCAAGCATTTATGGTATCTTCTCTAAGCACCATTTTATTTTTCTCTTAAGTTAGTTATTTAACTGTATATATTTTTTTCCTTTCTCTTTAAGCTTGGCTAAGGTCAGGAGGTCATGGACCAAGAGGAAAGTAACTTTTTTTTTGTCCTGGAACAGAAAGTGTAGAGAACTGATTGGTGGCTTTCCAGATGAAATAATTTCCAAGAGCAAAGCACTATATCCAGGGAGCAGAAAGTTGCTAGAAATTGCATACACTCTTCAGAAACTGCAAAAAGATAACTAAGCTTGCAGAGCCTTCTTCTCTGTCAGGTGGTATGACTTCACAAGGATCCCAGGAGAGCTATGTAAAGTTAAAAAGTAGTTATCTAAGTGGAATGCAAATGTACTTACTTTTTTTCCTGATACATGTATTACATTGAGAATGATCAGGCAAAGAGAAAACTGATCCTCAATTATTTGTTGATCTTTGATTATTCAACATGCAATTTGCTTCTATGATCCATTGTTTCATTACTGTTAGACAGCCCTTTTTATAAGCTTCTTACTAAGTCATGGTAGAAAAATTAATTTATTCAAAATATAAGGCGTATGGAATTGTTCATATTCCTGATAGGTTTTCTGTGGGTTTATTTTGTTTTGGTGGGATTTTTCTTTTTCATTTTGCACTGAAAATTTCTTCTGGTTTTTTTAGTTTGGCATCCTGTGGTGATTATTCATAGGACAATAAAGGAAACTTTATGAAACACTAAAATGCATTAACTGCCTAAATGTTTCTGGGGGGAAAAAAAATTATTTAGATTTACTGGGTTTCAGTCTAATGTAATCTTAATCTCCTATGGCATTTAGCTCTGTCAAGGCTCCTTTATAATAATAACCATGACAAACTAAAAAATAATTCTTAAGTTAACTGTATTTTTCTACTTAATTACCATGACAAAAATAAAAAGGGGTCTTCTAATGAAAGTGGACATGGAGATGCACTAGGCACCTTCAACTTCATAGTAGTTATGCCCTCTGAATTCAATTATCTGTAAAGCATATCCATGCATGCATTGTGGTTTCTGTGCTTGTCTCTGATAATTTAGCTGCATCTGATGCAACAGTAATGATTTTCTTTTCTTTTCTTTTTTTTTTTTTTTTATTCCTTGTTGCCTCTGAAGTGTTTGCTGTTCCCTTAGGAGTCCTTTCTCTTTACAAACTGAACAGTTACTTGATTGTTGACTCTGCCACCGGTTTGTGGAGTAACAGGATGATTAAGTACATTGGCAGAGTCTCATTTGCCTACTGATAGGCAACAAATCCTTTTTCTCTTTTCTAATGATTTTTCATCTCTTCTACAATTCATTGAGCTATTACCGATTGACTTGTAATGTGGAAATGCCGGTGCATTTTGCAATGGCTTAAGGCAAACAAAAGAATCATCAGTATACACAAAAGCAAATCAATTTTTCCATTCTCTTAGGGGATAAAAGAGAAAAAATAGCCATTTTGAGGCATCTCAATTTGAGCATTGCTGAAACCAACCCAGTGCAGCGTAAGTGCTTGCGGAGACTTGTCCTCATTGGCAACTTAAGGAAAGAGCCAGAGACCGTTCTTACCACTTTCTGCTTAGAAAGTTCTCTGGAGACTGTTTGAAACAATTAATAGACATTTCTGTCTTTCTGCTTAAGGTGCATGTCTTGAAAATGCAGATGAAATGATAGCAAATCACACACTGAAGAGTCTGTACTTTTCCCAAAGCTCTCTGGAAAAGGAGAGCTAGATTTTTCCCCAATGAAAACTTCAGAGCTGTATTTTCTTACCGTTGTGATGAAATTAATTGGTTTGTTGTGGATGCTGAAGGCTTGCATGTGATTTATTCAATAGGGGAGGTATATTTTTCTCTTCTTTTTCATACTGAGTTAGGTCAGTGTTTCTTCTACAACATCTGTTCTCCTTCAGATTGCAAAATACCATTTTATAATTTATTTCTTTTAGACTTTTGTTTTGGAAGGGATAATAAAAATCTTACAGCCTGAGAAGTCTTGTAAACCTGGATTTCATTTTTATGCTTGCATTTTCCCTTGGTACCTGACAAAAAAAAATCAAAGGAAAAATATTTGCTGAGGTTTTAATAGGGTGTTTTTAAAAATGTAGCAAATAAGCTGTAAGATCACTTTAGATTCTCACTGGTATTGAGTAAACGTAAGTAGAATTTTTCTGCAAAATAAATGCCCCCACTGATTCCCTGTGTAATCTGTACTGGGGGCACTACATCAGCCTGTACCAGCTGGAACTCTGACCTCAGCCAGGTAGGCTCTCTTCTTTCTCAGAATAGTCTCACTGCCACTGTTGGTCCAGCAGTCACCTTGTAATCACAGGAACATCACAGAGGCCTCCTCTGGGGGAGGTGTAGGAAAGAGATGTGGGAGTTCTGTAAGAGCAAAGAGCTGTTGCTTTGGGTACTCCAAACTGCAGGTGAGAAGGTATTTAAGTGGTGAGTTTATGCATGCTTATTAAAACAGGAAGCTTAGAAAGATTAGGAAAGAAATTAGTTTTTGGCAAATGCCTTCAGTTAAACTCACTGATTCTTATTTTAGTTTTTTGCCTGATGATCACCCTACACACTGATTCCAGAGAGAACAGTAGAAAAGAGAGCACAGAATAACATCAGTCCACAATCCTCTCTCACCTAAGAGTTGTGTGCTTTGCTGCAGAACATGGTGGTACATTTACATCATAGACATATTACACTACTCTGCTCACTGATGCCAGGAAACCTGTATCCCATTTACTTGACTTGAAAGATTATCATAACCATTATCACTTTAGTCTACATCAAAGCCCAGCCAGCTGGCTTTTGTTATGCACAGTTACTACAGAGGAGAAATAATAATACAATGTTCTTTAAATGCTGGTTATTTTTTCTTTTTCTCAGTTTCCTTGAATGACTTAGCCTGGAATGAATTTGCTTTCCAGATATTGTGATATTGCAGCCCTTGTCTGTATCTGCCATTCTTATTAAAAATACATTCTGGGTTTTGTTACTCAGAGCACCTCTCCATTGTACAAATGCTAGCTTTTAAAGTGAGCACCTCAACTGTGGTAAGTAGAAATTGCATGTAGGGCTCAAGCACAATGTGCTGCTGATGAGTGTGCTTACATTTTTCTAATGTTTTATTTCTTGGATTGTGTTTTTACCGTTTATGGAGAAGTGCTATTGCATTGTAAATCTTTGTTGAGATGTGACCTAGCTATGCTTTAAGGAAAGATTGTCAAAAGAGAAGGGTCATCATGATCTGAAAATCCTAAGGCTTATCATCCTCAATTCTGAAATACTTGAGATATTTCAAAGACTGGGGAATTTCAAAACTCTGTTTCACCTTCCATGTACAATGGCAGGATAAGCACCCATGTCATTGCACTGAAAGGAGAGAGAAGCTCTGCTTCATTAAATTCCTTTGAGCCTCCAGTAACAGGAGCAAGAATGTGAACTTCATAAAAATTCCAGAGAAGAGTTCAGACATGGGAAGGAATATATGCCTAGTAGATGACTTGAAATGGGCTGTGCTGAGAAGACCCACATGTTCTGCAGGTGTACAAACATCTCAGTTTTGGAAATACCCATAGATTTTATACCCACAAGATCACAGTTCTGATCTAGTTTTCATTTTTTCCAACTTCTGGATCTAGCAAGGAAATAAAAAGAGGATGGTATAGTTTATCTTTCATTCCTCCAGGTGAAGGGAACCCCAAGTTATTAAACATAGAATGGACCTTCTAGTCACAGCACACTGCATAGATCCCATCCATGGAGAGATTCTTTCAAGAAGACTCTATTCATCATTTGCACTGTCTAACTGAAAGGATATTCACAGAAGAGCATGCTGCTTTACTGTGGGATAAAGGCAAGGGGCATGCCAGTGCTGGAGTGATCGGCTGGCAAGTGCAAGATGCCTACAGGGATTTCTGAGACAATCATAGGTTCACCCAGCAGCCAGGTGGTACGTGCAGAACAGCACGGGACTGGCTTGCACCTGCCTCAGGTCAACGCTTCTATAAATCTCTATCTCCTTGATGTATAATATTTTTCCAGTTAGGATCACTACAGGTGCCAAAACCAGACATCAAGTTGTCCTTGTTTTTCTTCCGAACACATAGTAAATAACAAGATAAATTATAACAGCACTTTCACATTTTTAGACTGAATAGTTCTTATGGTAATAACAAGTAAGTATTCAGTCGTTTTAAATGTGTTTTGCAATATGTATTTAATAATATAAATTTTGTTATTCTAGTAGTGAACAAGCATCATTGGATATTCTAGTAGTGAACAAGCTGATTCAAAGTGAGTGATCTGCAGAGCTGGGCTGTAAAAATGTAACCAGGTGTGCTAGGAGCAAAGGCAATTCATCATTTAATTTCTCTGCCACCATAAAAAAAATCAGTGCAAGTTTCCAAATCAAGTGGTTGCCAAGCATCATAAATGCAATTATTTCCACTCTTCTGAGTTTGCATCCACATGCATCTGTATCTGTTATAACCTCATATGCCTTCCATCCAGCAGTGGACTTCTTACATCCTTACCCTCTTACATATGTCTTTACAGTGGTCTGTGTATATCCGTGCTGCTGTCCGCAAAGAAAAAGGATTACCAATCCTGGTGGAACTTCTTCGAATAGACAATGACCGAGTGGTATGTGCAGTGGCTACAGCTTTACGAAACATGGCCCTGGATGTCAGAAATAAAGAGTTAATAGGTAAGTTTTTTCCAAACTATATATTGTGTAGGTTATTAGGGTTTTTTTCTAGTTTGCAATAGAATGAAAACAATTATCCTCACATTTTCTTTAATCCTGTCTCAAATGTGTCATACTTACATTTTATTTGACAGCTTTGTGTTATATTGCAAGGAACTGTTAAATTAATTAAACATCATGCAGTGTTTCTTGATCTGGCATACTGTAATCTTCAGAAGAAAAGATACGGCTTTATTCTGCTTTAGCACTTCATTCCCAGACTGGCAGCAGCACCTGCATCTCCCAGACTGAGGACCTAAGCAGAGCAACCATTCCTGACCCTCAGATTGTCAATTACAAGTTGTTTAGGGGTCATGAAGTGAAAAATCATGAAAATTTTAAGATGTTGCCAGGAATTTGCAGGGCAGACTAGTAGTGAGATAACCAGCAGGTAGTAAAGAACAATAATTTATGTAAATCATTGTTACCTTTGGTGTGGTATCGTAAGCAATTACCTTGTTGGATTTTGTGTTTTGGATAGAGCTTTGGTGGGGGTTTTGAGCATACTTTCCATCAAACTGGTGTTTTTAAACGTTTTTGAAAAAACATCACTCCCTTCATTTTGAACTATTTCAACAGTCATGACAAATATATTTCACTTCCTCTGTACATTGAGAGCATGTTTTTAATTTATTTTTGCTAACTTGATAATTTGTCATTACAGTATACTTCTCCTCTGCTTTTAGTTACAGAAAATTACATAAATAGATACTTTGATCATAGTGTTCTGTTATTTGTATCTAGTCTCAGGATTAGGGTTCATTACAGCTGTGCTCTGCAAGTTTTAAAACAAGATAGTCACTCCCCTCACGTATTGTGTGAACTAGGGAGACTTCACTCACAAAATGCAAATACAGGTAGAGGCTGATCAGTGATGTAAACCAGCTGTGATTGCCCAGGAATTGAACTCAAGACTGATGTTTTACTTTCAAGACCAACCTGCCTGTTCAGCTTTCACTTGTGTTACAGTTGATAAAATTGGCATGAAATTAGATTTGTTCAATATACTGGTTTTGGCTTTCAGGAATCAGGATGCTGTATCTGTGTTCCTAGTAGGTTAATCTTGTTTTCCAGGAATTTTACCATAGAAATTCCTGATGAAGTCAGTATATCATGCTATCTAATCTGAATTAATGACAGACTGGAGGTTTTTTCTCCCATTATCTACCTTCAAGTCTACAGCATGTCATAGTGTCTTAACATTGCTTTATCTTTGAGTCTGTCTCTACAGCATTCACAAACCACATTCATGATGAGTTTTCTTCAGCATTCTCTTATCCCTACTTATTGACATCAAAAACAACTATTTACAGTTGAACTGAGTACCAAAAATGGTGTGTCATGCCATGAATTAGACTACATAATTTTCTGTGCTCTGATTATTGTTTTTTAATTTAAAGTTTTTATGTTTCCCAAATTTACAAGTTTCATGTAAGAAAGTAAGGCTGAACATGTAGTAAGGGAGCTGTCTTAATGTGATGTGCCATTCAAAAGGTTCTGTAAATTATGGATAATAAGCTTGCATAACCTCCACATTCTAATATTTTACAGAATTCTTGGAGAACATGAGATATAAGAAAGATGAATTTTTTAAAAGTCAAAAAAATCTGTTGAAAATATTAAATTACTAATACTTACAAAATACATGTGTTTATGTAACCAACTTGTTATGACAAAGCAATGTTGCTCAGATTTAAGTCATTCATGGGAGGATTCTGTGGAATTTGTAGCTGCAATACAAATTTGCTGCAGTTTAAAAAAGTCACAGTTTGCCAATATGACAGAGATGTTATGACTGTAATTGCTGAAGATCCATGATCTTTATATATTCTTTCTGTGGCTTTCATCATTGGACTTCAAAAAAACAGTAATAACAGTCATCATTTCCCTTGTTCTTCAATATTTTTTAGCAAATAGGGCTTATCATAGATCTGATTTTCAGAAATGCCAAACATCTTGAGTTGCCAAGGATTTTAACTCATACTATAGGCAGTCCAATTTTGGGAACATTCCATGTGTTTTAAAATGCCTTAGCAGTTCTGTAAAGGTGGAGTGTAAAGGGGCTTCTCAAGGTTAGTCTTTCTGCCTAAGCAAAATCAACATCCTTTTTGTCTTTCCTCTTTGCAGTCTCTATTTGTGTATAATATTCTTGCGGCAACAAACTACCTCACAAACTGGAATTTCTCCCTTGAGATAACCTTTTTTAAAGGTGAATTGTACTTCTTGTGTAATAAAATTGCATAAATAGAATGGATTTCTTTTTCAAATGCATCTGTAAAGCTTTCTTTTCAATGATGCTGTGGTTCCATTCTTAGCTAACTATGTTTTACTGAAATGTGCCATAAAATTTGCTATTTTTTTTCTGTTGCCACTAAACAGATGATAAATCTGTCAGAGGCATCTGACAAATATGTTAGAAAGCTTACTAAAATCCAAACTCACCTGCGCTGAACTACAGAACAGTTAAAAAGAATCTGTCTTTAGATGACCAGAAATTTCTTTTATGATTTCATTGAATTGACTAATCACATTGGTCTGTCGAGTTTGATATTATGTTGATAAAGGTTGGTTCCAGTCTTCTCTGAGAATTTATCTGAGTCATCCCCATACTAGCATGTTCATTTTATGCTTTATTCATATCCTTAATATAACTTTCTTATTTCTCCTTCTCTGTCCCTTTTGCATGTGACATACATCTCTTGGCCAAGACTGCAGGCGTATTCATCTTCCTCCTTCCCAAAATTAAATCACACTCAGAGCACTGCCTAACTGCATTCCTGGTCGCATTCATTGTCGGCTTGCCTTTCAGGACCCTCAGCTGCATGAAAGAGCATTCTATGTCACTTCCCAGGTGTGCACCTCATGGGAAGGTTTATCAGCCTTTTATTCTCTCAGCAGTGTTTCAGCTGAGAGAACAGGGTCTTGAGAAGTCCCATTACTGATGTTACCTGTTCTGTGATTCTTTGGTTTCACCACTCTAGGCAAAATGCCTCCTTGACCATCTGGTACCCCCAAGTCTATTCATGGCTCTGTAGCATTTTGGGAGGCCTGACTTCCCTCCCTTTTGACCAAGTGTGTTTGTTCTCCTTCCTCAAAGCATCTTCATGTGAATCCCTCCAAACTCCCTAGAGGCTAAAAGTCACAGATTTTTCCCTTTGATCATTCAAGGGCTCTGTCAATTAGGCTTGTGCAGTTACTCCATCCCTATGTTCCTTTCTCTTTCCCTCTCTAAAAAAGAAAAAGGGGAAAAATAGAATAATTAAACTGCCCTTCTGTGTCCCTCAGCTTTGTGCAGATGCCTTAATTCGAGGATATGACATTATTGTCCCTCCCCCAGAAACCTCACTTACAGTTTAGAACTTGAGGATTACCTGCAGACCTGCTGCTTATGGTGGTGCTGTGGCACAATGGCAGTCAGGGCAACACCTTGCTCTAGAGCTGCTCCACCATATTCCCTACAGCGAGCACCCTACAGACTTCTGGTCTCTAAAGCCATGCTTTGTTGGAGCAATGTCAAAAATTCATTAACTTAGAATAGGGTTAGATTTGTTGGGGTTTTTTAAGTAGAGGAAACTTGGATCAGTCGGACATGGTGGTAGAAGTTAAAAATACATGCAATTCCTGTCAACAGCATCTTTTCAGTACAGATTGTTTCCTTGAAGTCTGCTCCAGCAAATTTCATTGCCTTTTGGATTCAAGCACTTTCTGCACAGTCCTCTGGGCTTCCAGTAAACATTCTGTGGAACATCAGAGCCTGCACTACAGACCTGTGTCCTACTTTAGACAAACTCTCTTTTCTTCCATAATATCCCAGCCTGCACCAGTGCAGCAACCACCCTCCTTACTGCACACTTGAGAAGCGAGAAGGCTTTATGAGTCAAAATGCCCCATTTAATCTGGGGAATGAGCCACCTTCATCTCTTTTTTATGTGAAAAACTAATAGCAATTTTTCACAACTTCTGTGAAAAAAGAGAAAACAAACTATACAGTTAATTTAAAAAGCCCCAAATGATAAAATTTTCATCATTCATGTACAGCAGAATATGTACAACATAGAATTTGCCCTCTTGAAGTGTATTTTGGAATTCGTATTAGTATTGAGTTTCATACAGTTTACTGCTAAGTTCTCAGGATATCGGGCTTTGGAGTGAGCTGCAGGAAAATTAATAAAATTTCAATACACAGTGTTGTTCTTGACATCTTTTGACCAGTTTTTACTTATCCTGATACTGGTTTCTAATGCTATTCTGGGTAAATGTTGATTGAGAGAAATATGGTAGCAGTAATTCAAGAGTATCAGTCTTTCTCTGGCCTGTATTTCTGTGATTGAGTAAGAGTTGTTTATAGATACTGAAAGTATTTTGATTAAAATTTAATTAAAAATAAATATTTTTGTTAACTTCTTGTCCCGTGTACAAGATCCTTATGTATCTTTCTCCTGAGAATGTGTAGGGAATGTGTCTGTTCGAGACTCTAAAGCCTAGAGAATTTGATGGTGTGAATTGAAGTGTTGCAATACTTAAAATGTCTATCACTGTAAAAACATGGTTCAGATAAGTTGGTACGTTTTTTTCTTGCCTTCACAAGGTTTTGAATCAAATCTTGAAACATGGCCTGTCTCAAAGGCTATCTTTAATAATTGTTCCTGCCTATAATGTGTCAGTATTGTGATATTCTCAATTCACTACTCATCTCTTGGTAGTTCTATTATAGGATATGCACAAAATTCAAGGATAGCATGTCAATTAGATTGATGCTTAATGAGTGTTGGAACCTGCTTATTTTTGCTAGGTGTCTGAAAGTTCAGTATCTGATAGAAGATACATGTGATAGCCTTCCTTGTGGTTGGCAGAGAGAGACTCCCACAAAGTGATTTCTTTTATCAAACATGCAATAAAATAGATGTCACCCTGTATAGCATTGTTGAACAACGAAAAAAATCTAGGGAATGTATAAATTGCCACTGAGTATATGCCTAGATGAGTACTGTGTAGCTTCTTGGCTGCCTGAAATAACTGGTGTTAATTTCAAAGTTGTATTGCAAAACTCAAGGAAGTTTGATTGAAAAATGTATCAGAAGCTCATGAATCTAATGAATTTTTAGACAGAATAAGTCAGGTCATCTTGTCCATCCTTGCACACAAAGCAGGGTCAGAAATGTTATTTCAAAGTTTTATATTGATTCAAATTTGTAAAGATTTGCTTTCAGCTGTTAGGCTGAAAACGAATCAGAAGCAAGCATTTGGATTCTCACAGCAGAATATACCTCTTCTGGAGCATAACTACATGGGACTCTCCTGTCTTAGAACATGTCCACATTTTAATACCTTAATTTTGTGTCAAGAGTAGTAATAAATCCAAGTGTAAACAGTGTGCACTTCTGTAGTTACAAGCATGACAGCAGTAAGAAATTACACATCCTAGTAATGTATGTTGATAGAAAATATGGGGATGGGCTGAGAGATGATTGAATTAAAAACACAGCTTTCATCCCATCTTCTTTTTAAGTGTGAGCACTCCAGAATTTCTCACACATCCATCTGAGAGGCACTGGATTTTTTTATCGATTTTTTAATTGACATATAAAGTAGCTTAGTCACTGAAATGTTAAATTGACATAAATTCACAATACACAAGATGCCAGAAAGCATTAAACAGGGATCATATATTTTTGTTTGTAAGAAGGTGAAGACAGGATATATGCTGCAATTTGTTTAATTTGTGTCAGTTTTTATTGCACTTCACTTTTTGTGTTTGACAGTTGTGCTGTGCAAAACCTGGATCACAAGCAGATACCAGAGTAAGAAGAGACTGACATCAAGAAGTTGATTTAAGAAATGGAAGATATGGTCATGCATTAATAGCTAGTGCTCCTTACCTGTATCAATAAAGAGAAAGATGCTAGTTGAGGAGGTAAATTCATAATTAAGCTTTGATGTTTTATAACACCTATATGGCAATGTCCAGACTACCTGGTTTCTAGTGTGGTAAGCATAAACTATCTGTGAATTTAAACTTTGAATAGTTTAAATGTTAAATGTTTTTTCTTTTGCAGTATAAAAACCTTGTGTCAAAGAAATTTTGAGTTTTCACATGGCTTCAGCCACCTGCACATTGCCTTTTGCTCTAGTTTATCTTGGTTCTCTTTCTGACATGCAGATGTAGCACAGTAATTGTAGAGGTTAGGAAAGGTTTCCTTCCTCATCCATTTCTTACGAAATAACATTCTCAAGTAAAGAGATACAGTGAGAAAGACAGGGTTGGTAAATCTTAATTATCATGTTTGGTGTCAAAGTCTTATACATCTGAACTTCCCTATTGTCTACATTTGGCTGTCTGGATTTGGAGGAATTTTTCTCTACTGTGAACTATCAAAAAAAACCCCAGATGTTTCAGCTAGTCAGGTTGGCTTCTGCTGTGGAGAGCAGGGGAAAAAACAGCACCTCTGTGTCCACCACACTTATCTTTGTCTGTCACCTGAAGTCTTGGGTCTTACAGTGGAAATGGTTCTCTATGAAAACCTCAAGAAGAAACCAGAAATTTCTGGGTTATTGAAGATAAGCAAGTAGTACCCTATCAGAAGCAGTTCTGATAATAATGCAGAATAAGTATTGCCCTGCTCTCCTTTAGTCATCTTGGTAGACTTTGCAAAAGAAGTTAGCAAAAAAGCACTCCAATTTTTCATTGTCCCTCAAAACAACACTAATAATAGTTGTATATAGGCTGAGATCCAGGGTTACAGAGAATACCATTTTCACAGCACTTCATCTCCATAAAATAAGATCAAGATGACTTATGATACTAACCACAAACCAGTCCCAGGTCAGTTATTCCTTGTAGTAGAATAACCTGTGAGGAAATGCCTGAAAAGTGCTCACGTGCTTCTGTTTTCAAATGTCAGAGTCTCAAGTGAATCGTCATCATTAATGCACCATGACAGCTTACCTACATGAAAGTGGAAATTTTAAATTATACCATGTAATATTTTAAGGTTTATAAACATTCAAGACATTTGCTATGAGATTTGTAAGTTTATTTGCACATCCACTGTCATTTAAGATTAAATTCTGCGTGCATGTCATTAAAGTTGCAAAATATTGTGGAAGTGGAGCAAAAAAGCCTAGATCCAATGTGGCTGCCAAAAGCAATACCACCAAAAACAAACTTCATTGATCTGCATTTCACATGTTAAAAAGTGCTTCAAACTACACCTTACATTTTGTTTGAGATAGACAATTTCTGTTTGGTTCTATTCTGAGCAAGGTAGAAAGCAATTAAACTGTAACCATACATGCTGTTCTTGCTCCCAAGATTGACATTTCAAATAATTCAGTATTAATTTTCATCTGTTTCTTAGCATGTTCGTGCTGAGAAGTGCTGCTTAGCTTTTGAAAATTCAGAGTTCTAATCAAAAAAATACATATAATTCAGTTGCATATTCCTAAGACATACCGGAGTGGAAATGCAAATGTCACAAACTGTCAAAGAGATTTTGAAAGTACTTTTAAATCCATGAAGAATTATCCTAAATTGGCAAAAAAGGTTTTGAAAATCCAGGTTTTGTGACAGCCCTGCATTATTAGATAAGTGTAACAAAACAGATGTTTTCAACCTGTTCTGGATCAGCTTCATTTCATGGAAGAGTGAGCTCATTTTATTCTGCATAAGATGCAAAATAAACTTTTCTCCCCAAATCCTTACCTGCCAAAGTGATTCTTAAATGATAAAAATAACATATATGGTGTTTTTTTAAAAAACACTGTTCTTTTTAGGATATAGAACTCATGTCCTATACATATCAAAGAAAGAAAGTAGAACATCACAAGAGAATTAGATTTTACATCAGAGAGTAACATCCTTTTCATCCGTGAGAGTGGGACTGCGTACTTGCAAGAGATGTTGGAGGTGAAGCTGAGAAGCAGAAGGAATTAAAACACAAAAAAAAAGATGTGCATGTGTTGATCAAATTTAAGCTATCTATAGTTTGCTTCCAGTCAGTTTGCTTCTAAATTAGTGCAGTTGTTCTTGCAAAATGCCATGCATGGTCCTCTCTCCAGTTGTAGCTTTGAGGCACACCCACACTTCTGTTTCAGTGTCCTCAAAATTGTCTTCTGCATGTTCCAGAGTGACAGTAGCTTAAAAAGGTGGAAGGCTCAAACATTAGTACAAGACTCAGATAGCAGGAACCTAAAAAATTTCTATGCCACTGCATAGGAGGATTGTGCTGGAGTGATGTAGACTGACACTGAAATAAAGTACCTGCAACACAGATGTTTGTCAACATACTTTAGGTAAATATCTGCACTGTTCAAAGATAAGGAGTCAGTATGGGTATCAGCTTTTATAACTGATATTCTAACTAAATCTCAATGTAGGTTTTTCTATTCCCTACCACTAGATAGGTGATTACACAATATTGCTGGTTGTTAGTAGTTGCACTGGTATGGGTACTGGCATGTGATTGCCTTTTTTTATTTGTTTGTATGTATTCTATGCCAAAATATGAGTGATCCTAATGGTATTGAGTCTTTGGCAGTTATGGAAAAGGAACTTAGTCTCATACCTGTAGGTTTCTGCCTGGCACCTTCCGACACAGCTATTTGCATTGAAGAACAAAGTCATACAGTAGTTGTTTCCATCAATTATTAATTGTTTTGGTATTAAAGACTCTTCTTTCAGATAACATTTTACAAACTTCATATATCCTTCTGATTACAGAAAGCAAAGCAGTGATATTTTGCTGCAGCTTTTGCAAGTGAATTCTTTCATTTCCTCATCAGTATTGTACCTAAAGGTATATACAGCATCAATAAAAATGCACTGTCCAGGACTGGTAGAAGCACAGTCACTATGTGTGAGCTTTCTGCTCATTTATGAGGTTCTTCTTTTGAATATTGACTGAATAGGTCTCAGAATAAATCAGCTTACACTCATACTTGACAAAGTATTTTTTAAAAAATCCTAATCTGCTGGTTCATCCTTATAACCACAGGAATGGAATAGCAGCAGTTTTGTAGTAGTTACAGGATATTAGAAGGGTAACAAGTTCTCATAATCTGGGATAAAAGAGGAAATAATCAATTTGCTGAGGAGCCTTATTATCTTAGTTCCATAAGGTAAGGCTGTGACTCTGGCACTTAATATCTTGATAGGCTCAATTAAATAAAAAAAAGACATTTAGTTTTCCTCCCAGGGAAAACCTACAGAACCCTTAGAATCAACTTCAAAACCCCATAGGATGTATATGAAACCTGGTGTAACTGATACAATCATTATGTTTTTCATTTTCCTTTTGCTTCCCTTTGTGGCTGTCATCCAAGAAATTGTGTGAACATGAAAAAGATACAATGAGTATCCCCTAGAGTCAGCAATTTTATATATGTATAATGTATATTCCTTTATAACGACAAATCAGGAATTCATCTAAGAAAGCATTTATATACATTACTTCTTAAACCTATGCTTTTTTATTGTAGAAATGTAACGTGTGTGGTGCAAACAGAAAGATCAGAGGCAAAAGAATACATCACTTTGCTCAAACTTGAGATTGGAGGCATTTACTTTTTAAAAGAAACTAGATAATTGAGTTTTTCATAATGACCCCTTCCATGCTCCAGCATGTAGATTTGGAACAAATTTATCAAAGAACCTCCAAAGATATAATTTTGAGAATTTTCAGTAGAATGTGGAACCCTGCCCTACAGAAAGAAGTAGAAATACAACCTGTGGTGTTGATGATGATTTCTAAACCCCAATGAATATGCATGGAAAGAGTCACCAGTGAAATTCAAGTTACTTGACTGTGTGAACAGTCTGAACTGTTAAGTAATTGTGAAGACTCTGGGATAGATACGGTGTGGGTGAGTACAGGATGATCTTGTGCCAGTTTTCTGCCCTTTATTCCATGCAGGCCTAGAAAATTAAATTAACTGGGCAACTTAAGAGAATACATTTAAAAAATAAAGTAACTCTTTCAGTTTGTAGGGAGAGCTTCAGTCTGCTGGTGCAATGAAAAACAGAATTTGGTATTACTGATTCCTTTACATCTGGGAAGGACTTCTTAGAGACCAGCTAGTCCAACCTCCTGCTCAAGGGAGGTTCAAGGGAGATCCAGTAAGAGCAGGCTGCTCGATACCTTATCTAGTCGATGAAGGAATGGAGATTCCTCAGTCTCCCTGGACAATCTGTTGCATTGTTTGAACACTCTCATAGTAAAAATATTCTTCCTTTTGTCAGACGAAAGTTCCTGTGTTCCAGATTGTATCCTTTGCCTCTTTTACTTACACTGTGGAACTCCAAGATGAGCCTGACTCCATGTTCTCGACAGAGCAACAAAAGCAGAATCTCTCCTTAACCTTTCCTGAGGTCCAATTAAAGGCTATTCTTGTATGCTGTGTCTTCCAACCCCCTCACTGTCTCATTCCAAACTTGCAGTGTTTTTCTTGGACTGGAGAGACCAAACTGGATGAAGATCTCTAAAGGCAGAATGAGTCAAGAGGAAGAACTGCTTCTCTCACACAGCATGGAATGTGACTGGTCTTCTTTGCTGCAAGGGCGCATTGTAGACTAATGATGAACTTGTCCACCAGCACCCCTAGATTTTGGGGTTTTTTTTGGAAACTTGCTTTCCAGGTAGTAAAGCCCCAAACTATGCTGGTGAGAGGGCTTTACATTTGCATTTGTTGAACTTTGAAGTTCCTGTTCAGCTATCCATCTGAGACAGTATATTGACTACTCTTCTGATATCATAGTTTCCAGTCTTCCTGAGAATGCTTACTATTCTATCATAGAGGTTGTAAAACAGTATTTTCCCTAGAAAAGCCACCAGTGGAACACTCACCATCTGTCAGCTGGTTTTTGTAGTGGCATTCACCCACCACCATTTGAGCCCAGCAGACCAGCCAGTTTTCTACACATGATATCATCCACACATTGGTCAAAATCTCAGTATGGATGCTATACTGAAGAAGAAACTAGGTAAAATGACATATTCATTATTTCAAGCAAAGCAGTGCAATCTCTAATTCCTAAATTAGAAATGGATAGACATGATTTTAACATGTTTAATCTCAATGACATTGTTACATATACTTACATTACTTCCGGACAAGTTTCACCAAATTTTAGACCTCAGTTCTGTAAGGAGCAGGGTGAAGTCATTTTATTATAGAAAGAAAGCTGTAATGGGATAATTGCCTTAAATACACTTTGTCAGTGAAGTTTGTTTTATTTACCAGACAGCTCAAAGTGTTGCATATTCAGTTAGGGAGTGTACTTGGAGTTTTTAAAAAGGGAAATACCATGGAATTACTTTACCCCTGTCTTTAAAACTGCTACATAAAATCAGTGGAAATAAATGTAGTTTCTATATAGCAATGGCTATTATTAAATTAGTCTTAGTAATCACAAGTAGACTGATAGGTTCTGATCTGATTTGTAATCCATGTAGGAATAGCATTTAAATTTATTTAGGAGTAGCATGAATTTTAAAACTATTGCAGATACATGGAAAAAAATTATTGTTATAAGAAACGTAATTACAAAAACTCTTATGTTCAAAGGTATTTTCATTTTCCCCTTTATTTTAACCTTCTTCAACTTCACCTCTATATATCATTTGCAAAATTATCCTGGTATTCAATTGACATGGAGTGTCTTTGACTTCATCAATATATGTAAATATATTGACATAAAATTTTTGCCGGGTAGATTTTGATCCCTGAGGAAGGGGAATTATTCTGGGGAGTACATGTGAATATAGAGAACTACTCCATTCAGCTAAAAAACAGGGTGGCAGAACAGTAACAGGAATAAAGTCTTAGTAGTTGTTATCTTATTACATGGAAGCTAAAAGAAATTTTTCCATCAAATTCCTGAGATGCAGGATTCAACTCGGAGTAACATTGCTAAGGTAGAGTAAGTAAACTGCGTAAGGGCTGATCATCATAGCAGTGTCTAACAATGGTGAGGTCTACTTTAAATCCATGTGTGAGAGGAGGAGATACGAAACTACAACTGTTTTTTACCATGTTAATAACATCTGAGTGAGATTTATAGGGGCTTAATGGCAAGTTCAGAACTGAATTTCTATTTTCAGTCATTGTACAGGCTCTAGTAGTAGTCTTTTTTGAAAAATGGAGTTGAATGCCAGTTAAGTTCTTTGAAAATGTTCTACTTCCCCCACTAAGTGGATTTCAGAGAAATAAAGTCATATTTAACACTCTTAAGTGATGGGTTCTCAATTGTTTGATTTGGCATTCCCTCACCTTAGACATGGTAGCTCCCCTTGAGGCAGTTAGTGGCAGAAGATATTCCTGTCCTAGGTTCTCTCCAGCCTCTTGTTAACACATCACATCTAATCACTTGAGTGAGCCAGCATTGCCTGAGTTACTGGTCAAATTAAACTGGTTGAGCAAAGAGTTCCTCTTTCCTGTTACAGTAAAAATTTCTTAAGCAGAACGAACTCAAGTAAGTCATGTGAGCCCCCAACATGAGGGGTGGAAAGATGTGAGTGGGAAGATGGATTTTTGCACATTATCCAGTGTAGTTAAACCTATTCTCTTGCCTCAGGATTGAGTATGTATTATGCCGTATACTGAAGAGCTCAGCTTCTGAAAATCATCTCATTCACTCATAGCCCTATTTAAATATCTTTCATTCTCCAGGACTTTTCTGATAAGCTATCCTCAGCTTACAGAAACTTCAAAGCCAAGGCAAAGCTATTAAAAGAGAAAAGAACCATAACTTTAGTTCAGGCTTTAAACAAGGCAAAACTTGATTAAGAGTGAGAGATTAGCTTAGTTGTAACTATTTCCACATGCTTATGGATACCAAATGTTGCCACTTTCATTACCCTTTCTATTCTAAAATCTACTTAAGAGATCAGTAACTATTAGCCTGCCAGTATTAGTAAATCACTGCAATTAGGAGTCCCATGGCTAGAGATGTGTTGTAGAGTTGCAATTGAAATAAATAGAATTAAATTACTTAGAAGACACAACAAAATCACATCTGGAAGTTGAAAGGGTTGGTTTGTTCCCTGGTTTGTTCAGTTTCAGAAAACCATTAAGGCTTAAATGGCTTCTTAGCTTGGTTTTTGGCCTGTCTTGTTTTGCTTTCTTAATTGCAAATGAGTAATCACATTTGTGTTTGTCATTGTCAGGAACAATTAATGTACAGAAAATGCATAGAGATCACCAGCTACAAAAGGCATTATAAGAAATTAGTCATTATCGTGAAATTGATGGAAGTAATTTTAGAAGCAGTGGTTCAAATCTGAAAGCTAGGGTGACATGAGCTTGCTTTACTACTAGTCCTGGGACACATGCCTAAATTACATTGCTGCAAAGGGTTAGGAAAAAGGTGAGCTGTTCACACAGTAATCTTGCTGCAAAGGGCAGTGCTCTAGAGTATGTGCATAACTCTTGCAAAATAGGTGAGTCAGAGGATGCCCTTATTCCGTCCACAATGGCAGCAGCTGACCTGGAAGCACAGTTGGAAAGTCTCCTGAAGGCAGTGAATAAAAAGGGAAAGAATATCCCCCAGAATTGTGAAGAAGAGTTGAAGCAGTGTTTGAGTTCTTATTCTGAGACAAAAGGAGCAGATAACAGTATGATAAGTATAAAGTATAAAGGTGGTCAAATGACCTTGGGGAATCATTTGGTTTGAAAATGTGAGGAAAATAGAGATTCAGAGACCTGGATCTGGTGACTCCAGTTCCTGAATCTGCCATTTCTCTCATCTCAATTGCTTCTCTTCTTGGACCTCTTTTTTCCCTTCTTTACAAATATCAGTAAGTTAAGCAGTTAATTTTTTTCCAAGTTGCCTTTCCTCTACATGTCTGACAAGACTTTAGGCAAATAATTATATTATATATGTTATATGATCATTTTATATCTGAAGATATTCTTGTAAGCCCTTCATCACAAGAGGTTGAGAAGCAAGACAGCAGACATACAGTTCCAGCTACAACAAGAAGTAGTCTGTTGAGCTCCATAGAGACTGGAGTTAGCATTTTTTATCCCACAGGAAGCCATTTCCAGACAGAACAGAGCAAGATATATATTTATATGTATATATGCAGAGATAGCAGCATACTTCACCCTTTGAACTCAGAGAAAGGTGAAACACTTGTTAGCCGTTTTGTAATGTGTGGTCTTCTTTGATTAAAATTCATGACACTTGTGAAGCTCTGTCTGCCCTACTGTGACCCCAAAACAAGGGGTCATGTCTCTTCTCGAGGATCCAGATCTTGTTGGAGCAACCTATGTCTCTCATCCTGATTGACCCCTAACAAATATTAAGTTAGGTGATGGAGAAAGTAATGTGAAACTGAGATGGACCTTAGATGCAAAATGAACCATTCTATTTCGAGGTCAGCTGTAAATTCAGAAAACTCAAAAAAATGGAAATGCTTTTTTCAAATGTTCTGATTTTGAGCACTTGACATTTTCTTTGTTCCATTTCTTTGAGTGGGCCATATGAGGACCTCAGCCATATATTCATGTGCCGTGCTTTTTCCTGTCTTATCTTGACAATCCTGCAGATTGCAGTCGAAGACTTCTCTGCTGTGTACTAGCGATTCATGAAGACGGTAATAATGATGTCGCTGCAGAATAGTACCACAGAGAAGACAGTATTATACCTTGTTTGCAGATTGTATAGTTAAAGGAGCTGGATGTATTATTAAAGCTGATATAGCAGTTAGTTTGGTCTGTCTTCCTTGCTATTCTTGTGACTTTCATTTGGACTCATTTTAGTTGATCCGTATCTTTCCTGTAGTTCAGCATTCAGACTAGCTGAGGTATTCCTCTGAAAGCCTTTTACAGAGAATGTACTATCTACATGTTCTGCCAGGAACACTTGTTAATAAACTCCTATATAACTATCTTTCTCACAGTAAGCTATCTTGTAACACATACTTATCTTGTGATCCTCTCATGCTTCCTGATCCTTTTCTGCAGAATTATTACCCAGTAGGTTGTTCTTCTGTAGATAATTATCTCCTGGCTGTGTATATTATTATCCACTTGCATTTAATGAATTCTGTCTTCATAGGTCAAGGTAGCTGAATTCTAAATCAGTCCTCAAACATTTTACAGCCCCTGTCCTCCTCTTTCTCACCATCCATAGCCACTGACACTGGGTGGATATAGACCCAGTACAGAAGACTGTGTGCAGAACTTATATCATACATTTTCTACAGAATTCATTTGATGCATGCTTCCATTTCAATGCAGATCCCTTGGTAACTGTTATGAGTAGCACCATCCAAACATTTTTCATCCTATTTACAGCGGTTCCTGTCAGCTTCCTCATGGGAGTTACATGAGACTGGTCTTGTTAACTTCACTGATATCAAGGCAATTTAGATGCATAGTTTTTTCTCCACAAGACTTTCTGCTACTGTTTTGTTTGGTTGGTTTTTTTAACAACTAATTTCACAAATATCCCTTATTTTACTACTGCATTGCATTTTAATAGGTGCAAAATACCCATAGGTGACCAAAAAAAGACCCTCTTGAAACCTTATTAGGAATCCCATGTTAATCCTGTCATTATTTTGAATAGTCTGCTCTTCAGTCCTGAGTTCTTTCTGCATCATTTTTATTCTTTGTTACCACAGTCTGCATATCTCCAATGACAAAAGCCATTATGTAGTGTGAGTAAGCTTCACCTGCTGTAGTAGTCCATTCCTTCCAGGGACATACTCTTATTCCCAGTTTTCTCCCAAATTACAAAATGCTTGAAAATTAGCATGAAGTTTAAACTGCCATGGCAAAAGAAGAGCACAGTTTTTTGGGATGGCTGAAATATGGATTAATTTGAAATCTTAATGTACTGTTAAAAAAATATTTGGGGTTTAAAGGCATCTCCTGATGTGAGGTTCTAGGTTCATGTACCAGTACATAGAAGCCATCTTCATTTCCATTCCTTTCCTATCAAAAAACACATACTCTCTTCTCAGTATTAGCTAATGTTTGTGCTGTAATATTCTTGCTGCCTTCATCTCTCAGAATCTATTTGTATCAGAAAAAATGCTGTTTAGTATTGTCCTTGTGTAGGCAAAACCCTGTTTAAAAAATTTTCTGAGAGAAGAGACTAAACTTGTGCACACACATGAGGATACACATTCATCATGTTTAAATATTTATGTCATTAAGAACAGTAGCCTTTTAAGTAAGAGAACAGCAGAAGGACTATATGTGCCATACAGTGTATTATGTCAACTGTCTCAGATACAATACATGCATTTTTTAAACAGTTTTCAGTATCCCATTTGATTTGCTCAGAGAGGTTGGAGTAGACAGAGAAGTTGGAGTAAAAAAACATCCAGATGCCCTTTCCAACCTCATTTATTCTGATGTAGATGTAATTATGAAATTTGCTTTTTTTCATGTGTATCCAAACGCCAATGCTTCTGTGAATTATAAGGACTCAGTCTGACTCAGTCTCTGAAAGGAAAATTAATTCCAGGACAATGAGAACTTGAACATAAATGACAGAAGTGCACCAGATACCAAGATACTCTACAGGATTTTTTTTTTAATATTTGAAATAACTATGTGCAGAGAATATATTTCAGACATTTTCAAAGATAAGAATAGGCATGTCAATGAATCTGGAAGCTAAGAAGTATC
The DNA here is from genome assembly GCA_013400935.1 of Turnix velox. NCBI lineage: Eukaryota > Metazoa > Chordata > Aves > Charadriiformes > Turnicidae > Turnix > Turnix velox. Next base: position 306,498 of record VZTY01015119.1, read on the forward strand.
CAATAGATTATCACATAATTGGCAAACAATGTGGTTTATATTAATTATTTCTAAAGTATGGTTTCACTGCTATAAATTTCATACAGCATGATTGCAAATACTTCTCTATTGCTGTTTGCATTAGATAAGGAGCTCATGTTCAAAGGAATGTGTAGCTCCTGTAAATGCGGCTACACTATGTAAATGGTATTGCTGTAAACTACATCTCACTGAAAAGCTGATATGCCAATAGTAATATTTTCTTTCCCTCACTTTCATAAACTTTTCAGTTACCTGAGTGGAATTCTTTTGAAGAGTAAGGCTATGATTTTTGAAATCTATTGAGTTCAGTGATACCATTTAAAAAGCATAATTGTCAAAGGAAACACTGGTTCCATTTACTATTGCATTGCATCAGATCTATCGCTATCCTCCAGCTGGATTTGATTAATTGACAGGAATTTTAATTGGATGTCTCTGCTAAGTCACATAAGCTGGGAGTGTACTTATGCTGCTTAAATATCATGGCTAACAGGAGCAAAATCTTTAATTTTCTCACATAGTGAAGATTAATGTTTGCGTGAGACAGTGATAAATGAAGCCTTACCTCACTGCTCCCACTCAGCGTTATGAGAGCAAGATCATGTCAGAAATCTGTGGTTTCTTTTCTGACAACTGTTTCTTGTGGCAATTGATTTTTCTTTTTTACCAGATTATTCATTATTAGTTTTGCTATGGGCTCAGACTTTGTGATGTTGACTCAGGGAGGAAGAAAGAAGTTCTCTGTTGTGAGGGTGGTGAGACACTGGAAGAGGTTGCCCAGAGAGGTTGTGGATGCCCCCTCAATCCCTGGAGGTGTTTAAGGCCAGGCTGGATGAAGCATTGAGCAACCTGGTCTGGAGGGAGGTGTCCCTGCCCATGGCAGGGGGTTGGAACTAGATGATCTTGAAGGTCCCTTCTAACTTAAACCATTCTACAATTCTATGATTCTCTGAGAGTTCGGAGTTGGGACACAGGGTGGAAGTAGAGGTAGAAGTTAGGAGTCAAGCTTAGGGTTAATGGTCAGTTAACAAATGTTAACAATTGATGTTGCATCATGTGAATCCCCCTGACAGCTGCAAACTCTCCTTGTTAGTCCAGTCCTCTCACAGCCTTCATGTTGTCATTTGCCAGCCTTCACTTCCTGCCAACTCAAGATCTGAAGCACAAGGACTACTGAGCTCTTGCCATGGCCCCCTACCTTGCACTGCCCTGTTCAGCTGCCTGCAGACACACACCATTGCCTCAGAATGCTGGCTTGCTGTTTGACCAATCAGCTTCCTCCTAGAATCATAGACTCTTAGAGTTGTTGTGATTGGAAATAATCTTTATGATCATTGTTCCAACTGTTAACCAAGCACTGCCAAGTTACTGCTAATCTGTGTCCCCCAGCACTACATCTATACGTTTTCTAAATAACTCCAGGGATGGTGACTTCACCACTTCCCTGGGTAGCCTGTTCCAATTCTTATCAGAAATGAAATTTTTCCAGGTGTCCATCCTAGACCTCCACTGATATAACTTGAACTCTTGTCCTATCACCTGTTACTTGGGAGAAGAGACTGACCTCTACCTCACTATAACCTACCTCTGCTTTGCTGTTGAGAGTAACAGGATCTCCCCTTGGCCTCCTATTCTCCATATTAAACAGCTGCATGTGCCTCAGCCACTCCCCATAAGACTTGTGATCCAGATTCATTATCAGCATCAGTTGCCCTTGTCTGGACATGCTCCAACACCTTAGTGTCCCTACTGTAGTGAAGAACACAGGATGGAGCCACCCCTACCTCATTGACTCAGTTCATTTCCTTGGACCCTTCCTGTCTTGTGGGCTCACAGGGGTGAGGGCTGAAAAGAAGGAGGTGGGCTTAGGCTTCAGGCAGCTGCAATGGGTTAAGGCGAGGGGGTTGATCTCCCCTTCTGGGATAGGGGACTAGACTTTGGGGTTATCAAAGATCTCTGGGGGCCAAGAGTAAATGGTTAAGGTGTCAGTTGAAGGACTGAGTCAAGAGTAGCTGTGAGGGCTTGTGTTCAGGTTAGGGACAGCAATTTAAGGTTAGCCACCAGGAAGCAATGAAGTATAGGGCTAGGGGTTAGGACATTGGCTTTGTTATAGGGCTTGGTGTTAAAGATTAGAGGAGGATGCTGGGGTAAGGGTTAGGGCTCTGTCTTAAGTGGCCAAAGTTAGACTTAAGGGCCTAAGAAATATGGTCTCACTGTTACTGTGCTGACTACTTTGCTGACAGTTCAATGGCAAAAAAAAAAAGAAAAATTAAAAAACTACTGCCATCAAAAAATGTTTACAGCTTTCTGAGCTGCCTTAGGAGTGTTACCAGCAAGTTGAGGGATGTGTTCCTTCTTTCTGCTCAGCACTGGTGAGGCCACATCTGGAATGCTGTATCCAGTTTTGGCCTTCTCAGTACATGAGAGTCTAGTACGGTCCTCAAGGATGGTTATGAGGCTGGAGCCTCTCTACTGTGAGCAGAGGCTAAGATAGCTGGGACTGTTTAGTCTGAAGAAGAGGAGGCTCAGGGGGATCTTTTCCATGTTTCTAAATGGCTGATGGGAGGGTGTAAAGAGGAAAGAGCTGGAGTCTTCTTGGTGATGCCCTGTGAAGGAACAAGGCATCATGGTCATAAACTGAAATACAGGGAACTCCATCCAAAATATAAGGAAACACCAAACTGACCCTACTTTGAACAGAGACCTTGGTAGATCACTGGGTCTCCTACCAACCTCAAGTGTTCTGAGATTTACAGGGAAATTACTTGCATTAATTTTTGTTTCAGTTTTTCCTGACAGAAGTATCAAGGTCCACAGTCAAACATGACTAAGCTATGAACTCATTCACACATGGTTTCAATTCTAGTTTTATATGCTTTGTCTTTTGGGGACTAGACTTTGGGAATGGGAGTTTAAACCAATGAGTCTTAGTAACACAGGGAACTTAGTTTTTTAATTAAATAGTAGATAATCCTGTTCATTTATGGAGGTTCTTGCATTTTATTCCAGATACAGGCTTTCAGTTTTCTTTTTTTCTCAAAATCCCAAGAAGTCCTCTGCAATCCCAAGAAGGTGAAAAAAACAGTATAGGCAGTAACTCAAGTAATGTGTAGTGGTGATGTTTAGAGTTCACCCGCTGTTTGGTAGATACAATGCACGACATGAGTTAAATAAATTGCCTCATTGCTTACTCCTCTCAGGATAAAAAAGTTACAAGATCTCTTAGATTATGTGGTACTCAGGATGCTCTTAAAATGACATATTTTATAAATTATTTAGATTTTATAACTCAAGATCTTCTAGCAAATAGTCAGAGTGCTAATTTTAACAAGTGGAAAATGTTTACTATTAGCATGAGTATATGCAAAGTCATATATTTGTGTGCAAAATTTTTCAAGGTGATGCTGACAACAGTTGCTCTCACAAAGGGAAGATGATACTCTGCAAATTTAATTTATCGTTTACAGTGGAGGAGTAGTTCACCTTTGTGAATATTGTACTCTTAATCTCCTGTGATTAGGAGGTCAGGATTGTATCTGACTTCTCAGCCATTCTATTTGACTGAAGGAATGTATTTTCTTGCTTTGCATTTTTTTCATTGCGGTTAAATTTCTTCTAGCACTTCAGATCTGATCTCCCATCCTTCCCCTACAATGTGGAAGGTGGTTTATAATCAGCCATGGCACAGTGAAGTAGCAAGGCTGCTTGGTATATCAGATTTTCACTGTGAATCCACCCTGTTCTTTAAGAGCATCCTGATCCTTTAGAATAAGGAGTGTGAGTCATTTAACCAGATGGTCTAGGGTGGATTTTTCTTATCCTCAAATTGGAGAGAGAAGAGTTCCAAAGGCTAGCTCAGTTCTCCCCGTTTTGAGAGGAGCAGAGGTCAGCCAGCTTTGCAGAGGTCTTCAAGTTTAACTTGAACTATTACAGGCTTTGCCTTTATTACATCTCCTCTGTCCAACTTGATCCCCTAGAAGATCAGTCTAGCATATAGACATTCTGACTCTTGCTGTGTGAGCATCTGCATCCCCATGGAGGTAAGAGAAGGAAATTCAGTGAGTACATAGTCCAAATAGTCCTCCCTCTATGTGTTACTCTAGATGTAAGTGAGCAGCTGTGACTCGGGATATAAAAGCAACAATTTAGCAGTACTAAGCAGAGTCAGATATATGTCTGAAGGCAAGCTTGCTTTGGGGACCGCTAGAGAGAAGACCCGATAAGCTACTAGCCTTGGAGTGCCATCTAGAGCTGTTAAGTTGAAAGTAACGGTAGTAGGCAAACTCCAAAGAAAGTCACATTTTGAGCCTTTTGACTCCCACTTCCTGAGGGAGCACAAGCAAAACTGTGGTATAGTAGATCTGTGCTCCGATGGAGGAATCGGGACTAGGATTCTGTAGAATTAAGCAAAGCCGAGGATGTGAGGGTTTTTATGAAATGTAAGAACTGGTTGTTTTGTCAGCAAATCAAAAAATAATATAATTATGTTAGATAAGGAAGCTTATCAGATGCATTTTTGACCTTCCTATGGGAACACAAAGCTTATTTTAACTCTGTGTCATATCCTTGTTTGCATACCTACACTATTCAGTTCTTAAATTCTAATAGCTTCAGGTGAATTAAAATATAAAATATACTCAATTTGCTCTTTTCCGATGGCATGTTGCTAAGAACACCAAGTATGCTGTCAAGAACTGACATTAAAATCAGCCAGAATTAATTTTGTATTCCTACAAAATTAATTAACCTCTGAAAAGATATCTAACAAACCTAACTGTCCACTTTCTGCATGATCAGTCTGAGATACTTGGCTTATAAGTACACCTGCAGCTTCATTACTCACCAGATCTTTGTATAGTCTGCTTTAGTTACATGGATTAACAGTCAACAGTGACCACTTCATGAGGTCTTTGCTAATAATTCCAAATTGCAGGAAGAAGGCAAATATTGTATTATAGTCTTCTCTTTTCATAGAAGTTGTTAATAACATAAACATTTTTTAAACCGTTAGCACTGTTTCTGATGCTGTTATTTTCTTTCTCTTTTCCCTTCTGCCTTCTCCCTGACATTGACATTGGTGAAGTTAGTGCCACTGAACTTTAGATACTAACCAGGATTTTAATATTGAATATAAATTATTTTATCTTACATTGCGTAACAAAACATTGAGAAATTTCGATACATTTCCTCAGTATTGATGTTTTGCCACCATGCACAGATTAGTTACCTTGTCTGCTCCATGTAGAATTTTCATGGTGATGGCTTCAGAAATGTTTGAACGTTACAGTAATCGAGAACTACATGAACATTATTACCAGGAGTGGCTTTGATATTTGTTGTGTATTTTATATTTAAAATACACTATTAGTTCACCAAGATACCTATTTATTGAACTAACCCATTTACATCTATGCCTTTTATTTAATCATTAGTAGAATATGTCATGAAGATTCGAGTTTTATTTCTATTTGATTTTTTATTTGTCATACAATTTTAATGTATATCTCTCAACATAAGAATTTTTTGATATTTCACTATGATATTGCCATAACTGGATATAAGTTCATGTAAGATAATCAGTCTTTCGGAACATACAATGGGGACAAATTTGTTGATGAGAAGTTTCAAGCAATATTATGACAAAAGTGAAGAAGATGAAAAACAGTAGCAAATAAATTGCAATTGCTTCATGGGCAGTTAAAACAGGATAATGTCTCTGCAATTCACTCTGGCTACATCAGTCCAAAATTGGTTCTGTTTTTGGGCACAAAGTAAAAACCACAGTTGAAAAGAAAAGCTGCTTCTTTATGCCTCCAATTTAATACCTTCTGACATTGGTAGACAGCTCATTAATTTCAGTGGGTGTTGGATCACAGCATAGATTTTGAAGCCTAAACTTATTTTTCCAGAAATAGATTACATTCTTATTTCTTCATTATGGCCTAATTTAAAGTCCCTTGAATCAGACTATTAACAAAATATTATCCTATCTCAGAAATTAATACAGATAAAACTAAAATTCCACTCAGCACTCACACAGCACTTTTCCTCTTCAAAGCACTTTAGAAACACTGGTTGATGACATTAATTAAATGCCTATATATTTTAATATGCAGCCTTCCAAAAAGCTCTATTCTCTGCAGGGAACAGGGAAGAGAATAGCAAGGGACTAAAACCAGCTCAGTAATCAGAAAATTTAGCCTGCAGTGGATAAATATGAGGAATCACTTCCCTTTGCAGAGTCTTTTTCACCTTGGGCTAGTGGAAAGATGAAAGGGAAGATGACAGTGCAGTCTAAATGAGAAGTAAGAGTTGGTGTGTAAAGGAGCTGAATAATTAGGTATATTTGCACTACCTGTGTAGGCAAGCAGCTCTTTTCCATGCCTCTTTCAGTTTGTATACTTGGCGGGACATACATACAAAATTAAGTTAAATTACCTGAACAAATGCTCGTATGGACTTATAAAAACCCAAGCATGCGGAATCAAGTTCATCAGGTTCAAGAAAGTAAAGCATGGATCTGTTGTTTCTTTCCCCTTGCCAAGACTGCAAGGGAGGCTGCCACCCAAATCCTTTTTCTGTCCAGGCAATGGGGAACAATAAAGATCAGTAATATCTGTGGGCTTGTGACAGTTCACCTTAAAAAATGCTTCTTCCTTTGCCGCTGAGGATGACAAATAGAAGCTTACTGGTAGAGATCTTTCTCCTTCGGTGGACCCATTAATGGCTTGTCATATCAGGTCAACAGATAGTTAGTTTTTCAAGTCAAGCTGGATTTGAGTCAGCTCTGCCTCTTTTTTATAGTCCCAGTGTGAGTGAGACAGTCAAACAATTATTGTTTACACCTCATGACAAAGAAGGCTAAATGAGAGCATGAATCCTGAGTTGGGCTACCCAGGTCTATTGGCTGGAGTGAAGATTACTCAGCTGTTATGTAAATTGACATCCAAAATAGAAGCCACCCACTGTGCTGAGTGAGAGTTGCTGTTAAGAAACAGACTCCATTTGGCTGTGGGACCTATAAATAATTTCCGTACTAGTTTTCTGTCTGTTCTGCTGCAAACATCTACTCCCCCAAAGGTGAACTGATTTCTCCAGAAGTCCAGTTTTGTGTGGCAGCATACATCCCATGACAATTGACAAAAGACCAGCAATTTTGCTGCCTCAGTCAGATGAAAGAGGCAGTGCACTGCCTAGTTTTGGCACTAGCTCTGATGCAGCCTTCTGAAGTGCTTCTACATGCAGAGTGCAGGTATAGATCCAGCGTTTAAATGCATGCTGAGACAGATACACTATATGAATTAACAAATTATGGCCAGCCAAAGAGCCTTGGAAGTTCTGTAGTCTTTAGATCTTAAGATAACTGCTAGTATAAAGCCTGGATATCTGAAGTTTTGCTGGGTAGGACAAATACAGAATCTGAAGGTATTCTATTGAGAATGGAGTAATATCAGTATTAGGAGTAGCAGTAGATTAAATAAATAGCTGTCTATGGTATTGAGTTACACAACACAGGAATGGTAGAAGAGCAATAGATTATATACGTAGCAGTGTTTTCAAGTCTAAAATTTGTACTCAAAAACTAGCTAAAATTTCCTCCGCTTCTGAGACTGGTGGGGGTCATGGACATGCAGAGGTATGAAAGGTATGAAAGAAATGGGATTTAGCTGAGCATCAAACTGAAGATTTAAACCAATGTGAGGAAAGAATACAAAAGGTTAGCAGACAGGGTAGATGCAGAGATATATGTTTAAATATCAGATAGGCATGAAGTGGTGAAGGAACATGAAAGCTAACGTGGTTGAGAGCCAAGTGGCTGAGGAGGTGCAGCTCAAGGCAGAAAAATTTCAATCATGTAAATAGAGGGGGCAGGGGCAGCTCTGAGAAGATGAGTTGAAAAGAAGAAAAATGATCAGCCAGAGGGTGTCAGGAAATACATGAAATCAAGGAGTTGTATTTCTGGAAGCAGAGAAAGTGAAGAAGGAGGGTGGCTGCTACAGGAAAGAAAGAAAATCTCTGAAGTATCATGGATCTAAGAAAGCAATTTCCTGGAAAGCAATTATTGCATTGCACCCTGTTACAATTTCCCAAGGCATGTTCATGGTGAAAATACTAAAATGCCTCTTTTGTTTATGTGCAGTGCTATTTGCCTCCTTTCATGCGATTCTTCCACTCCTGTTGTGTCCTTACCCTTTGTCATTCCTACTTCTGCTCATGCTGTATCTTTCTCTTACGAAATATAGAATCTTAGACCTGAAATCTGTAATCTTTTTAAAAAGATAAAAGCTTCTATATTGGTTACTCTCTTAGATATTCGATTCTTTTAAAGTGAATCTGAATTGACATGCCAACATACTTATTCATCACTCTATGAAAGTCTGATGATTTCTTACTTGAAAATGTAAAAGATTACTATTCCTGCTCCTTGTAAGGATTTATATGCTGCACTACCTATGGCTGAATTTGCTCTTGATAAAAAAGAAAACCAACAAATGGCACATTACATACATCAGGGAAGGTATTCTTCCTCTTTGTCATGGTCCATACTGAACACCAATCTTACGCCTTGAAATCTTGCAGCCTGCCATCATAGGTGGTGGAAAAGTGGCAGGGATCATTTTTTTAAGAGGAAGAGGGAATCTGAGACCTCCACTTGTTCTTCTGTTCTGTCTCAGTTGTCAGCAAAGTGCAGCTGGGTGCATGGGAGCACAGCAGAACACAGGTGTGCAAGATTTTCATTCTTTCTGTCTCCTCCAAAAACAATTTATGTCCACAGAATCTTAAAATTTATGTCATAATGAATCTACAGAGGGATGAAGTGTGGCATTGGCTCTAGCTCAAAGCATTCATTGTCCCACATAAATGGACATGCCAGGCTTAATGTGGAGCAGCTAAAGCAGTGGCTCCAGCCCCTCAGTTTGGAAGTGCTTACACAAATCCGTCTAAGTTAATTCATCACTCATTACCTTACAGATGACTGAACTGCAGTAATTATTTTTTATTATAGGAATCATTGTAGTTCTAGTGGCAACTAACATTATGTAGTAAAATGTCTCCATTATGTGTTAACTGTGAAGTGACAGATAGTGTGAATGTTTTATGTACATCCCTAACATAAGTAACAGAATGTGGCTACCTAAAACCATTTTTGGCCAGACAGTGGGAGTTATATTCAGGTCCTAAGATAAGAAGTGAACATTAAAGACCGTGGGACATTTTAACTTTTCTTCAGCTGGTTTTCCAGAAAGCTGAGTGTCTCCATATGTGTAATAACTCCATGCAGATATCTCAGGCCATATGCGTTTGACAGCAGCTACTTCATTTGAGTTTCATAAATCTGCCCTGTCAGTAGCTTGAGTCATGTCAAAGCAGAAAGCACCAGGCAAATGGGGAGAGAGAGCTGCTATATATGAACTGTTGTGAAATATAGTTCCTTCATATGCAGTGTAGGCTGCAGTCAGCAATGCTAGGGACTGTATTATGGAGTGGGGTGGATGGGAAAGTCAGTAGCTCAGTGGTTGTGATAGAAAGCCTGTCTTGGAGGAGGAGGTCATTATGTCATTAAACTTTGGGATGGCTAGTTACCCTTATTTCAGTTTGTGCTGTCCTGTCTTCTAATATAGAGAACCTTCATTATAAACTAACATTGCCACATCAGGTAGATTGTCTCCTGTTCTCATATCACTTCACCTTTCCTGGTTTCTCTTAAAGTCTGAAGAGCAATCACTTAATCACATGAACATGTGTCTCTTGACCTTGGCCTTTCTTGCTTTCAAAAATATATCTTTGTCTCCTTCCATCCTCTTATCTTTGCTGATAGCCCAGCAGCTCTGGCATTGCCCTGCTCCATCTTCTTTGGTTTGCTTCCTTCTCTGTCCCACAAAAAACTACGTTTGCCTCTAAGACCAGTCTGACAGCATTTCTTACCTCTTAACCTATTTTGCCTTTAGATAGTTTTTCCTCCTCAGAAAGGCAAAAGAGGACCGCCCTATGAAAACTAACAAGTCTTTACCCTCTTAGATTTTACCATGGAATTCACAGCTGCTCTGATGCATACTAAGTACCTGATCCTAACTAGGCAGTCCAAGTCCAGACTTTGCTACATACTATACTAAACAAAATATTATTTTCTGCACCTCAGTGTGTAATGAAGAGTTTCAGTGTTCCAACAAGGGACAGTGTTCCTGGACTCTGAGGGGAACTTTCAGGCGCTCCTACAGTGCCAATAGTGATTACAATTTAAAATAACAGTATCTGACAAGAAGTGCACAAATGAGCTCTTTGTCAAATATAGTAGTGGTATTTCTGCCATTGCTGTCATACGATGAATACTCTCTAATTTATTAGGCTATCAGTTGAATACACTGACTCATGATCAAAATTTGTTCCATCCAAATTAAGTAGACAGTTTTGAAGAGAGGAAAATTCTTATATATTGTGACATAAAGACCCTGATAGTTCTGGGACAGGGTGGGCATCTGTAGCATTGCAACAAAATTAGGTGGCATTTGACTGTTTTTATGTTATCTAGCCACAAAATGTGAGGGGAAAAATGGTGATGTATTACTTTTATTAGAACAAGCTCTACCTCTAGGTCAGGGTTATGAGTTTGGAATAATATCCATTTGAGGTTTCTTGTGTTTTCAGGAGGTTAATTTTCCCAGTCTTGTTCTCTCAAATGAGGAACTGTGCCACAACTATTCAATAAATGTGGCATTGTGTCAAAGTCATTTTTCAGAGATGAGTGAAAATGGAAACTAAACCAATGGGGTTACACCAGCAGTGAATTTGTCTCAAGGCAAGAACATTTCTGAAAGTGGAACCTTATCTGTGATGATTTTGCTCCTGTTAAATCGACCAGAAGAATACTTTGCATTGCAGTTTTGCTCCAAGGGCAAAATCTTCCTTAGGGCGGCTAACAGTTTGGTCCTATGAAGGAAAAGGTTTCCTAAATTAAGTCAAAAAGGCATGCACTAAGGTGTTAATGAGACTTTATCATGCGAAGGAAAAGATATTAAATCTTCATTGCTGAAACGTTTAGTAAGCAAACCTTATCATGTTACAGTCAAAGACTTAGTGTATGGTGATAGACAAATCTTACTCTCAATATGAAACAGTGATCAGTCTTATCTTAGTAACTTCAAAACATATAGTGTCAGAAAACTGCTATCCCAGCCACCTGCAGAACAACCCTTTCCTGTGGCATTGTCCACAAAGTAAGGCTATGTGACATTTTTCTTCATTTATGAAAGAACATGGTGATTTTATTTAATCATATTATGCAAATCTTCTTTAAAAACATCAAATCAGTTTTAGGTCTTAAAATTTGTAATGTTGCTCAAATAAAAAAAACCACTTACTTGTAGATCAAAGGCTGTTTAATTTAATATTGTTCTTACACACTTTCTCCTCTGTTCTCTGGACCCTCATTAGTTCTTGCTTCCTCAGCTTTGGGAGACTTTTTGAGCTGCAAGTTAAATTGCCCAGCCTTCCTTCTGGCAGTGCTAGATAAAACTTAGCTGATATTACAAGACTAGTTTCCCCTTCTGTGTTGCAGTCTGCTTTCAGAAGAGGTTCTTAACATTGAAAACATAATTCTGAATGCAAACACTCTGCAGATCGTAGTGGGCACTAATGCAAAAGTCAATGATTACATGTCAGCAGTGTTGGACTGATGTAGCAGTATCTGTGCTTTGTTGGTATTACTCCCTACTTTCACCACTCTGGAGTAGGATGTCTTCTATAGCTAAAAAAGATTACCTTTCTCTCAATGCCTATTGTGAAGCTCAGCAACTAACTGAGACAGGAGAAGCTAACTGATGCTGGTTGGGTTTTTTTTGCTGTGAAAATGATGGAATAATTTATAAATCATTTTATACCTAGCTTATGTGTGTAGACAGCAGAGATACTGGAAATGTTGAACATCAGTGTATCCAAAATGCTTATACCAAGTTTAATTGTGTTTACTTTAGCTTTCCCACTGAGTTTTTTCTGACAGGTCCAAAGCTCTTATTTATTGTAAGCAACGTTTTGTGTATCCTGGCATGAGTTCTGGCATGAATACTGCCACTTGGAATACTAGCCCAGTCCAAGGAAAGAAATCTGTTTTGGGCAGCCATCCAGATTTAGTTACATACAGCGCTAAGGAACACAGTCTTTGGCTGCTAATGTAAAGATCACTGGCATGTGGTTTTGCCAGGGAACCAAGATGGTGGGATGCTCTATTGTGCTTGAAGTACTAAATGAAAAAAGATCACTGATCATTTCTTGATGTGTTCAGGGTAAAGCAGAAAGTCTCGCTGATCTGACCTATCTAGTTGTACTTAATCTTGACAGTACACTAGGAAAGTAAAAGCTATAGCAAATAATAGTTGTGGGGTTTTGTTAAGGTGAATTTACTGTATTCTACAGAATAAAGTAATCACCTTAAGTGATAAGCAATTATTAATGTGTTTGTGTTACATAGAACAAACAGATGCATTTGTAGATAGCATTTCAGTCCATTTTTGAAAAGTTTTTCATACATGTGAAGGGAAAAGCAAATTTTCAATTTACTCAAAGAAACCATTTCTGAAAGAGCAAGTGGCATTGACATCTGCATGTGATATTAGTGATATTGCTGAAAAGCTAATAATGCAAATCACCAATTCAGTGTTAAGTGCAAAGCAATAAAAATGTTTGAGGACAAGACTTGTATTTGTATTGCATCACACCACTGAGATTCAAGTCCTACTGCACACATTTTGTTGATCATTTTATGCTTTTTATAATAGGAAGTGTTTTACATGATAAAGAGTGAGTAGTTTCTAAGATCTCATATTACCACAAAACCTATTTGACAACCCTGAAGTGTAATGTTTCAGTACAGACACTATAGTTTTTATTTGAATGGGAATATTCTGTTCCAAATGACTGTCTGTATTTCTACCACATCAGGCAAAATAAAAGTAGATTAACATTTGATAGCTAAAAGATGTGACTCTTACCTCTGCTTTCAAATGTGGGCACACAAAACAGAGTCTGTGAATTCAGAAATAAGATTTTTAATAAGCATTCATATGTACTATTCAGAACTTTTTAAAGGTGTTAAAAATGTGATTGAATTGTCACATACAATACTCATACCTCATTATTTCATTCATAAAATATGATGTAAATTAGATTACTAATTATATTTATTTTTCACAGTTTTTCTGTCCTTTTCATCCTTCATGATACATTCTCATAGTGATTGCTGTATGCAAATTCCCTGCACAGCTGCACTGAAGGATTCAGAGTTGTTTCACTGACCTCAGCAGCAGCTCCATCAGGCCCTCATCCTCTCTGATCTTGTCAATGCTTTCAAGAGCTCAGCTGCCATTTTTCCATACCAGTGACCTTCTATAACCAACATGAGGCCTCTCATGTGTCTATGCCAGTGCTAATCCTGACCTACATTCATGTATATTTACATTTATGTCTTCAGAAGCTGCTGTGATGTTATTTTCACAAGCACTAAGTGGCTTTTAGATACAATTTTGCAAAAAAAAACCTTTATTAACTTAAGTATGAGAAAAATTATAATAGTCGAGAGAAATTCCTCTTCATGTCTTCAGTTCAATGTGACCATTTTAAAAATTCATTGCACCTTTCATCTTAGGAGATTTCAAGTTCTAGAAGTCAGTGTTATATAAAATAATCTCTTAAGATCAGACAGGAATAGATGTACCCTTCTGGGGGGTACCATAGCTACAATAAAGAAAGTGTGGTAGAGTGCAGCGTCATCTATGAGCACTGAATCAGCAATACTCATAATATGTTTTTAATAACCGATCCTCCTTTTATTTGGAGTAACTTAACGAGTTGTATGATGGGAAAAGAGAACTTGCAAAATTCTGTAAGTTGTGATATTTTGGTTATCTTTGTACATTTTCTTGGCCCGAACTGTTACCATTTCATCCTCATAAGGACATGATGCAGCCCATATCTGAGGTCTCTCACTGGTACAATATGTAAATATTAAAAATCTCTGATGTGTGAAATGCTTTAACATGCAATCGTATAAATGCGGCTTGCTCCAAAATAGTATCAGTAGCTAATTAGATCACATGCAATGATGCAAATGATGCTAATAGTCTTGTGTGTTTTCCCTGTAAGTCTTCTTCATCACCCATTTTTACTGTATCTTCTGAATTGTCCCTTCATTTTCTTTCAAAAAAGGCAAGTATGCCATGAGGGATCTGGTCCACCGACTGCCAGGAGCTAACAACAGCAACAGCTCAGCAAGCAAGGCCATGTCTGATGACACCGTTACTGCCATTTGCTGCACTCTGCATGAAGTCATCACTAAAAACATGGAGAATGCCAAGGCCTTACGAGACGCTGGCGGCATTGAGAAACTGGTTGGCATATCTAAGAGTAAAGGAGACAAGTATGTTTTGCAAATCACCTTGCATCTTTTCTAACATCTCCAGTAGTTATTACTAGTCCTGAATGTATTTGCCTCTTCTGTGCAATCGTGAGTGAATTCTCTAATTTCATCAGAAACCATATGTCTAGTGTGAAAGGTGACAAGAGACAGAGGTTACCAATGACAAAAGTCTCTACTGTCATTTATTTTTGACGTATCACTGAGTGTGCAGTTTAAGAAAGAGTAAGTATCTCCAGTAACTGCCTTCTCTAAGCGCTTCTGGAAGATCCTGATAAACATGAGGGACCAGAGCTGCTGCATTGCACTCTGTAGAAGGGTGAAGAGCATGTGGAGGGATCCTTCCAAGGGAAGGGAACTCTGTTACTGCTGTTCTTGCTCTGTGAGTGAAGAATGTAAAGTCACTGTCCCTCTTCCCAGCACCTTCTTCTCTGCCACCAGCTTGCTGGTAAGGTGTGCCATAACAGAAAAATGGATCCATGGGTTTTCCCCCACACCGCGCCTCTAAGAAAGCATTAGGATACTTTCGGGCTACTTGTGAGGCACCAAAGCATGCAAAAAGCTTGCACACAACTATGTAGTTTTCAGAGAAGCTATGGTTTCATCTTGTCTGATTTCCTGTGTACACACTCTTCATGAATAGTTCACCCCTTATCCTTCTTTTACCTAAAACAGATAGCCTGTTTCTCATATTTGTCAACCTGTAGAAGTATAGTGCAATGCAATATGGTAGTTTGAAAGCAAAAAACCTTCACTGTAGTGTACTAAACCTGTCAGTCCACTTGAAGTAGTCATCACACAGCCTACTGAAGTATCAAAGCCAGGTCACAACCTGAAGGCAAGATTTATGCATCCTACATTTAGTATGAGAACACATGCTCACCTATGTGATCAGAGCATCACCAGTATATTTAAATCACATTTCTTTTCCTCTATTGCACCCTTTTTTTTTCATACTGAACTCACTATTGAAGCATTCTCACATTCTAATTGTAAGGGCTAAAAGGTAGTAGCAAAACTAAGTAGCAGCTCCCCATGCTCTGACAGTTTTTTTTTACATTTGCATTTTTATTATTATTAAATCTAGGTCAAATGTATTGATATTGCCAGTAGATTCATAGGAGCAATTTTAGGAGGATCCAAGGGAATAATTCTCTAACTATTCCTCGTAACTGTGGAAGGTTGAATGAAAATAGTTAGCCCAGAGTAATCCCAAAGTGCTCTCCCAGTTCATATGTATCCTCTCAAGTACTTTGATTTGCTACCCTATTGCTGTTACAAGTTACACAGTTCTAGAAAACCTGTCAACTCACAGCACTAAAAATTCCCATCTTAAATGAAAGTTATGCTTTCTGGCCTTCAGAAATGTTATTATTGCGCACCATCACTTTGGTTTGGTTTCTTACACATTGTTGAATTGATAGCAAATTTTGGCATGCTCACTTTAATATATCTTGTCCAGAATGAAGCACCTGCTTCTGCAAGTGCAAGCTACCTGTCAGTGCTAGGAGAGTGAGGCTGGTGCCACTTGTCTTGGGAACGTTTCCAGGCCCTCTGTGATGGCACAGGAGAACTGATGTTTGTAAGGCCATATTGGCCAAGCATATATTAGCTTTGCATAGCTCTTGTTTCCTCTCAGTACCCACAGGACAGATGGCACATTGTTTTCCATTTTTGTCTGTGTTACCAGTATGCAGCTAGATGGTACAGTTGGGCATAAAATAAAGCAATTATCCTTGAAAGGGTTTATCAAACTCCTTTTTATTCACCAGTTACTCACCTAGTGCTGCGCTCTGAGTGAGAAATAGAAGAAAAGGGGGTTAAAGGCACCAATTAAATTACCAGGAAAATATTATGTAAGTTATTTGAATCAATTGTGTCATGGACATTGTTTCACCAACATGAGTGTCAGCCTACCGGTGGTCCTTCTCAGAGATCGCAGGACGCACAGGAGACCAATTCCTGACAAGTCTACCTGTCCAAACCAATAACATAGGCTTATGGTTTTCTGATTTCTCTTTGATTTTTCAACCTGTGAGCCTTTTCTAAGTAGAAGATTAATCACCTCAATGACTGCCCTGAACTCCACAAGTTCTCACTCCAGGGACCTTAGCAAGGCTTTCTAGTGCTCTGCTGCTTTATGTGTGGTTTTGGTACAGTACAGTGTATGCTTCTTTAGTGGGCTGGATTATCTTCCAAGTCCTTTCTTATTTGACCTTTGTTCACTGAGCTGCATACATTTTGATTTTTTTTTCTAGTTTTTTATAAAGTTCCCTATCCCAAGAGCTATATATCACTCCATCTGATTCAAGCAATAGTGTAGAACTTCTTTCAAAACCTTTCTGAAGAGAAAATCCTTGTGACATTGGTTTTCAATGTGTCATTACATTGACATTGTCAAGGGGTAATATCGTGAGAAAGATGCAAGTCCTAATTTGGATTCCTAACGATATTTGCCCTGACTTCTTATAAGAAGTTATATTTTTGCATCTTGTCTCTGCTCTTCAAAAGCAATACTCACTCGTTGCCCATCTACAATGGGGGTTTTTGCCATTGCTAAAAAGTGCTTAAGGAGTTGAGCCACACTGTCATGGGTTGAAGCTTGGCATCTTACAGAGAAAGAAACTCTGACTCTAATTTCTTGGCCTTTGAGCCAAAGTTGTAGCCAGGACATCTTCCTAATTCAGTTACACCCTCAACACTTCTGCCAATTGCTGCCTCTCACATTCCTCTTCATACCCTCTCAGTATGAATCCTTGTTCTCCGTGTGTCACAGAAGACACAATTTGCTCTTCACTGAGTAATTAGTATTACAGAAATAATGTGTATTACCCTTGCTAAAAAACATTGGTCTTAAGAAGCCAAACAAAGATCTTATGGAATATTGAAAGCACAGCTTTAATTGTGGGTTTGAATCCTTAGCAGTGCATTTGAAAATTGGGATGAATGGAGTCCTGTAATTAACAGTTTCTTTCTCACCCTTTCTTTCTCTCTCTCTCCCTTTTTAATATATGTGTGTAACAGGCATTCGCCTAAAGTGGTGAAAGCAGCATCTCAGGTACTCAATAGTATGTGGCAGTACAGAGACCTGAGAAGTCTCTACAAGAAGGTAAGGCTTTGGGGTTTCTTCTAGATGTCTAATCTTTCATATGTTTAACCCAAATTTGGGGGCTGAGAGACTTCAAACCAAAATATTTATGTGTGAAGTGGAAATTGAACTAGAACTTAACACTTCAGGTACTTGGAGCTATGGGTTTTCCCCTTGTTTTTACCTTTAACATTGAAATACTTTTTGGAAATATATGTGGTGATGAAAAGGAGATGTGAATTTAATTATCAAAAGAATTCATACAGGAAGTGCTGGATCTGACAGCCAGGGAGAGTAAAGTCCTCTGCTCATAGAACAAACCTATGCATGCTCTCCTACTGTACCTTTTTACATCTCCCCACCCTATCCTGAGGTGATTACCAGATTTCTAGCCCTTCAGCTCCCAAATTTCCTCATGAGTTTTCAAACAAGAGTATCTGAAGGAGTGGTGCTTAGGGACCAGTTACATATGGAGCTGTGCTGGAACTTGGTAGCTTCACTTCCAATCAGCTGGCAAACAGTAGAGTCATATACTTGGTTTTCACATATTCTGTGAAATGTATAGCACCATGCCATTCCCACAAGTCTGCTTTACCTCTTAAAAATGAATCACAATATGATAATGTGTTCCTGTGAAACAGCATCCAGTACATCTTTTCTAAGTGTCTTCTTAGTAAATGACAATGTTTGTAGTAATTCTTGATGAATATTTCCAAACTTAATTAAGCTTGAAACTTGCACTCTTTGTGAGTATCAACCTGCAGATTAAGTTATTAAAGGTCTTATTACTACATGTAACTTTACAGCTCATATAATTGATAATTCTATTTGTAATCTCCACAAAGAGAGCTGAAACTTCATACAGCACAGAAGTTTGTGCCCTAATTGGGGCTAAGGCACGAAAATTGTGAAGTTGGGAAGGTTCACAGTAGTGCATTCTATGCTGTGCATGTATTTTGCATGAGGAAAGAACTTTTGATATGTGCCAGATCTCAAAGTAGCAGAAGCTGACCTGTTTGAAATGCCGTTCTTTTGCATGCCTTAGCCAATTGCATGTGTCAATTCTGAGAAGTAGGGAAGGTGATTACTGAGTCTTTCCCATTGTTCTCTTCCAGTATTTTCAGTCATCCTTGGCAGCCATAGGGATACCATATGCAAAGAAGTTCCAAGTAACAAGCTGATACTCCACTGTCCCATTAAGAGATGGAAACAAACATGAGCTAGGGTGGGCTTTTTTTTGATGCAAGGCAGTAACACACTGGAAGTGTATATAGCTTGAATTCCTGTGCATGTAAGTGGCTGCATTGTAAGGTCTGAACTTTATTGCACCATAGTCTCCTTGAGGTTCTTACAACATCCGGCTCATCTCCAGCTTTCTGTCTGTGTATATATGCTGTGATGGGAAAGCCATTTCTGGGGTTGCTGCATGAATGAGTTAGAGTGTACGCTGTGTGGGTTCTGAATATACTGCTACCTCAGTAGTACTGGAACCCTCAGTTCAAGAAGGACAGGGAACAGCTGGAGAGAGTCCAGCACAGGGCTACAAAGATGATTAAGGGATTGTAGCAATCTCCCTTCTGAGAAAAGGCTGAGGGAGCTGGGTCTCTTTAGCTTGGAGAAGAGAAGACTGAGAGGTGACCTCATTCATGTTTATAAATATGTAAAGAATGAGTGTCAGGAGAATGGAACTAGGCTCTTTTCAGTGACACCCAATAATAGGACAAGGGGCAACAGGTGCAAGCTGGAACATAGGAGGTTCCACAGAAATGTGAGAGAAAACTTTTCATAGTGAGGGGGAACATTGGCACAAGCTGTCCAGAGAGGGTGTGGGGTCTCCTTCTCTGGAGACATTCGAAACTCTGCCTGCACATGTTCTTGTGTGACGTGATCTGGGTGTTCTGCAGCCACAAATACATGCCTGCAATATGGAAAATAGAGTATGCTAGCCTTTGGGGTAGCCTCCAGGAAACTCTCTACTCATGCTTCTAAGAACTGTATAAATACAGTCAATTTTAACCAAAGTGTTGAGACAGTTGATTTAGGATGCTCTTGTTTGTTAAAAGACAGATAGTAATATTTATAAAGGCTTACCATTATGCTGGCTGACTGAGCTGCTCAGTATGAGTTGGGAAAAAATGTTTTTATGATAGGACAAGTAGAAAAGTTTGCATTATAGTAATGATCAGCTAACTAAAGATACTGGGTCAATGCAATCTTTATTTTCTCCCATTAAAATATATATGCTATTAAAAATAAATAAACATAGCATTAACAGTATAATATGATCAGCATTTTGCAGTATCTTACACTTCCACAGCCTTTTTGAAGAGCAGGTAAATCCCACTGCATAACCATCATCCATTTTTTCTTATGTACTGAAGTATCTATACTACTACCTTCAAAGAATTTTAAGCCTACAGAGAAGCACAATTTTATATTGTAGTACAAGTAATTTACAAGCATCACATCACATCACATTTGAGAAAAACCAGCAGCACTTATATTACTGTCCGAGAAAAAGCATAATCAGAAAGTTTGAATTGTGGCACATTTTAGAGCTACGTGTTTACAGCAAAGTATGGAGACATAAAAAGAATAGAAAGATTATCCTTTATATTACCAGGCAAAGAAGGCAATATATTTTTACTGCTAGTGCAGTAGTAATGTTTAGTCTGAATATAACTGAACATGAAAACCTCATTCTCTTGGCTAATTTTGCTTAACATTGTAAGAATCATCCCATAGCTGGCAGAATATAAATATAGAGAGTTGGGGATTGATGTGGTTACCTAGTAACTTGCCACACCCGTGGAGAACCAAAAGCCAAGAAGCTCATAGGCATCACTTTTCCACTTGCAGAGCTCCCTAATAAACTCCTGGCTGTGAAGTGGCAAGAAGGGTAGGAGTCAGAAACTCATCCCCTGCTTGCTGCCAGTAGCAGGGCTGCCCTAAGAAAGTTGTATGCAATGCTTCCCACAAGCTCCATCTCACCGTGGGTGGGCAGGTGCTTCAGCTTTAACCAAGGCCATCAGATTAATATGCCTATGTAGTGAAACCTGAATTAAGCAGCCTCCAAGGACACGGTCAAAATTGGCCACTGCATAAAAAACAGCCCAAATTTAACAGATTTCAGAGTCCCAGCTTTAGCTATGTTCCTTAAGAAAATAGTAGTGTGCACAGATTTCATTGTACTTCTCAATGTCTGAGAGATAATTCCTGCTTCTCTGATCAGTTCATAGCCAAAAACTGCAGCAGCAGCTGCAGTGACTCAGTTAACTTCATTGGCCAAATCAAGTAATGTGCCCCGTCTCAAGGTCATTGTGTATCTGGCTAAGAATACAAATGATGTCTATATTCTTTGACAACATGAAAATTTACAGCCCTACCCATGTTTTATATCCTGAAAAACACAAAATTATTCCACAATTCAGTGAGGTAGAAAGCATAGAAAATTAAATCCAGTAAATCAATTTAAGCTAGTGACTTTATTCACTTGAAGGCATGCTCAGGTGGAGTTTAGCTTCTCTGATGTAGGAGAATGATGGGTAGATTTCTAACTTCCTACAGCTTGAGCTGTGAACTCAAGGAAGAGGAGGGGTCATTGGCTTTTTTGTCTCAGTTTCCTCTTGGGAAGCTCTGGAAGTCCACAATTCCCACATATAATGTTTTCAGACCTATGTTACACCCTGTACCCTCCACTTCCAGATTCTAATCAGTACTACCCCTTCCAGTTCATAGCTTTGTTGTGATCTTAATGTGACACATAGACTTGTTAGGCTGGGCTGGCATGGAAAATGCACAGAAAGTAAGTAGTCAGCATTCAGATCCGTGAGTGAGGTGACAAGCATTTACCATCCATTGTAGGCACAAGCAATTGAAAGATTTCATTCTCTGGTGTAGTTAATTTGGCAGAAGAGGAGGAAGCAACGCCTTTAGTCTGGAAGTGAAGGCATTGCTGGCCATCCCAGAAGTTTAACTTACATCTACTTCGTCATGGAAGTGTTCACAGGAACAGGAAATACTGCTCAGTATGAAAAAATTTCCCACTAAAGGGAAAATAAAATTCAGGTTCATTGCCATATAAACAGTACTTAAAGTACTTATTAGGAATAATTTAGCAAGCAAGCAAAAAAAGAGGTGATCTTCACAGTTTATCAGCAGTACATTAAATGCCGTCTCCCAAAGAGTGACTGTAACATCATGTCATTTTCAAACTTATTTGTTCTCGACAAGTAAGACTTGCATTTTCATAAATTTTCATTTATCTGCCTCTGTTTTCATAAGCCTATTCCAAAATACTCAAAATCTCATTTGCAGAAGTGATCAATGGTGACATGGTCCCGTGGTCCGTAATCCCATGAGTGGGTCAATGGCTGAACACTCATGAAAAACCAGGTAGAGGAGGTATCCCTCTCATCTTTGTGCTTCAGACTCAATAGTACCTGTCTTCTTCAAGTATCTTGGTAACGTATACAATCACAGGAGGATAAAGTGCTACTTACAGTCCTGACCCTTTTATGTTTAGCTTCCTAAGCAAGGTATAGGAGCTACTACAGTGATTCATTAAGGACACCTATTTCCAGGATGGCATGACTGGACCCTATTCCAGCCTCTAGGGCGTTATCTGGTTGAAGGTTTGTAGACACCTTGAAAATACAAATGTGGTAAAAGAGCAGATTTCCAGTAGCTGATAGGCTCTTACCTATCTCACTATACAAGAAAGTGATCAACTACTCTTATACACAGATAGCTTGTTAAATTACATGAGGAAATTTGAGCAAAAGGGTTGTGCTAAATGACCTTAACATAAAAGAAAATTTATTATCTAAAACCAAGCTTCAATTACCATTAAACTTGTGTAATACTAAAGAGCTGGAGGAACTGCCAGAAAGAATATTTTTTCTATTAATTGGTTTGTTTTGCCTAACCACTTAGGTTCCAACAAGATACGTTTACATTCTATCATTACATTTACACTTATTCTATCTAACAGTATATAAGGAGAAATCACAATGACTTTGTAGAAATTATTTTTCTTTTTAATATTGTAGATTTCTGTTCTGCATGAAATAATAAGAAATGTTTGTCCTATTGTCCTATTCACGTAAAAATATGTCCAATTGCTAGAAACCAGGGAAGCTGTTAAAGGCAATTGCCCTTCAGCATATAAGTGTGTCAATTACAGCAGGGATAGTATTATGGTAGGCATTTAATGAGAGATGGCCTTGTCTGTAGTTGACTGAAAAAGATATTTAGGGCTGCCTGAAGCCTTTAAAAGTAGTTAAGGCAGTTCAGGTCCAGAAGAAGACTCTCTTTTCACATAACTGTCAGAATAATAAAATAACAAGGTCCTTTATTGCTAAATGCTCCATGGAAATTACCAGCAATAAACTTCAAAACTCTAGGCAAGGAGTTTTAGAATATAATTTTTTTTTCTTAAATCAAATATACCTACTCACCCTTTAAAAATGTTAATGACACCAGGATATTATGTAGACTTGGAACACGTCATTTGGATTTTCTCCTGGTAAGGTTATCATCAGTCAGACATTCCCAGAAAAAATGCTGTCTTAAGGCTAAATTCACCTAATGAAAAGGTCTGTGAGCCTTAAGCTTCACATTAAGGCTCTAAATTATAAGTCCAGAACATCACAGTTCCACAAAGAAGGGACTTAACTTGAATTAATTGTTTATGAGCTCCTATTGTTAATACGTGTTTGTAATTTGCAGTGTTGATCTGGTGATTAATTTGTTTCTATCTAATTAACATGGCTTTATTCTGATTACTGTGTCACAGTTCTAGAAACAGAATGGATTAATTTAAGGTAAACCCTGCCACTGCAATATAAAGCTAAGTTATCAGCATAGAGAAGGCATTGTCTGGAGGCCATTTTTATATTAATTATGAAAATACAAATACCTGATT
This sequence comes from Turnix velox, assembly GCA_013400935.1. Taxonomy (NCBI): domain Eukaryota; kingdom Metazoa; phylum Chordata; class Aves; order Charadriiformes; family Turnicidae; genus Turnix; species Turnix velox. The sequence continues at coordinate 329,940 of VZTY01015119.1, forward strand.
ACTAAATGATTGTCTGATTGATTGATTTATGGCAGTGGGCGGCCCCAAGCTTCAGTGTGACTGATGACAGAGGATTTTCACCACCCCACGACTCTGGGTCATGGCACGCTCAGCATACTCTCTCTCAGAGCCAAGAAACCAGAATCTATTCCCCAACCCAGGTATTCTGGCTGTCAGCTGACCAGTGTTGAATTGTTCTGTTTCATGCATACTGGGAATTGTACCCAAAGGAGACCTACAGGAGATATTTGAAACTAAAGTAACAAAACCTTGATATATTTTTAAATCATACCATTTAATTTACTGAATTCTGTAGGTTGTAGATGGAAAGTGTCTCACTTCATTTAGGAGTATAGTCCCATTCATTTCAGCCACTCGGGGAAGGTATGCTCTCTCTGAAGAGGGCAGATATTAGAGAGACAGGGAAGAGTGCATTCTGTTCAGCTACTTGACAGTCTTTCTAGCACTTCTGTAATCTCCTTTTGATTATCTGAACCTTTCAAACAGAAAGGCAGTCATTGATAAGCATGTTGCATCATCAGATTAAATTTATCAGGCACTTAGCTTTCTTTTGTGTCCCAGTGGCGCCTCTAAAGAAAAAGCAGTAGCTGCATATTTCCGGAGGAGGATCCCAGGGTAAACAAAGATATCTGTAGAAAAATCGGTGTGTCCAGGAGTCAGTTGAATCCTTCAAATGCTAATTTGCAAAATCTCTGCTAATAAGCACAGCAGAGATTTCCTTCATCCATAAGTACAGTTGATGAGAATGAGCATGATTGGAGGCACTAATTAGTTTTAGATACTAAGATTCCATTTCCCTGTAGTCTTTGTTTTCCTCCTCATATTCTTTGAATAGTAAGATGTGACTGTATCATATTGTGTAACCAAAATGTCTTCTATGTATGCACAACATTCAAGTAATCCACGGAGAAACATATATGTCTATGGATATGTGTGTCTTTGTCTATGTTAGTGTGTCTCTATATTATTTCTAATAGTCAGGAATTAGCAGGTAGTAGCTGCAGACCCAAGAATAGCATTTTTTTATCTTTTCACATTCTGCTCTAGAGGCACAAAACCTCTTCAGTTCAGAATGATACAATAGTCTGGAATTTTGTTTTTCTTCTTACCTCAATGCTACTATTTTCAACATAAATGCTGCACCAGACAGCATAGTGTGTAATACAAGCTTAGGATTTAACTTACCTCCCCTTTTGACTGCATATGCCTTCCCAGGGATTGTTTTTTTAAGAATAATTTAAAACTGTGAAGTAAATTTTAACATTGGTGGCTTTTTGATTTCCAGCTGCCTGCTAAAATAACATTCTATATACAGTAGGAATTTACTTATGAGCAAAATCAGGAAGCCTGAAGAGCAAATGCTGCAAATAAATTAAGTGGAGCTATACAGGTAAACACTTCAGCCTATGCTGAACCCTTCAAAAGTTTAAAGAAAGGTGTGTGAACTGTGCCCAAGTCTTTAAAAAGAGAGAAGGAGAGTGAGGAGGACATTCTCAGCATTTGGCATAACAGAAATGTGCTAAGTATCTTCACCTAGCTATATTGTCATTCTAAATCATTTGATGAGTTTTTAAGGAGAACAATTTAGAAATAAAACCAATATGTGTATCAAAAACTTTTAATGCAAATTATTATTTTACTTGCTCAGTCAAGTAGATCATGTTTCAATTTTCACAGCATATTTATGATGTCAAGTAATGTATTACTAGTTTCTTCTAACACCCTTTGAGTTTATTAGTAGTATCAGACAATACTAGAAAAATAAGGGACTGTCATTATGTTAGAACTTTTTGTTAATATTTTACTCTAAAAATGGTTGAAGGTCTTAGAATCCAAAATACCTGTAGTGACAACACATGAGTATCAAGATTTGTTTTCGTGCATCAGTTGTTAGAGGGAGATGTTTTCAAATGTTTTATGCATTGTTTATTGAATTGGAATTTATTTACATAATTTTGCATTTTACATAGTTAAATTCTTTGTGATACTCTCAAGAAAGATTTATTTGCTATATAGTGTCTCCTCCCATTCCTTTAGTCATTACTAAAGTGTTTATACACTTCTCTCTAAAAAACTTTCCATGTTAAGGTTTTATTTAAAATATCAGCAGTAATATAATATACAGGCTGTGCTGATCGGAAGATTCGGAGCTTGTGGTAATATTTTCATGAAAAATAACCCAGTGTAGCAAAAGTGAGACCATGCCCATCCTTACTCTATCTCGCTGCAGGCTTTTTTACTCAACAATATATTTAAAAAAGGATATGATAACTAAGCACAGTTTAAGTCAAACTAATGGGCTTTTTAGCACTCCTTGCAAGTGCTTGTGTGTCTGTGTGTTGTTGTACCTACATGTTTGCATTTTTTTTGGTAAACCACAGAATCGCAGAATGTCAGGAACTGGAAGGGAACTCAAGAGATCCTCTAGTCCAATCCGCCTGCCAGAGCAGGAACACTCAGTCATGTCACACAAGAACACACCCAGGCAGGGTTTGAATGTCTCCAGAGAAGGAGACCCCACACCCTCTCTGGACAGCCTATGCCAGTGTTCTGTCACACTCACTATGAAAAAGTTTTCTTTCATATTTCTCCAGATCTCCTTTGTTCCAGCTTGCACCTGTTGCCCCTTCTCCAGTCATTGGATGTCAGTGAGAAGAGCCTGGCTCCATCCTCCTGACACTCACCCATTACATATTTATAAACAAGCATGAGTTCACCCCTCAGTCACTCTTCTCCAAGCTAAAGAGACCCAGCTACCTCAGCCTTTCCTCAGAAGGGAGATCCTACAATCCCTTAATCATCTTTGTAGCCCTGTGCTGGACTCTCTCCAGCAGTTCCCTGTCCTTCTTGACCTGAGGGCCCCAGAACTGGGCACAATATTCCAGATGTGATCTCACCAGATCAGAGCAAAGGTGAAGGAGAGCCATCTCCATCTAATACACTTCAGGATGCCAGTGGCCTTTTGGGGCACAAGAGCATATTGCTGGCTTATGCTCATCCTGCACTATGTGTGCATGTGTGCAGATGAGTGTTTGCATATGTAAAACATACACATGACACAGCATGAATCTAGAAGACACTGTTTTTAAGCATAATATCTGAATGAAGATAGCTTGGTAATTCCTTTTTTGATGGAGGCCTTAAAGGCATGGTAGTCCTTTCCTTTAACATTCAGCATTGTAGCAAGTGATAGATTAACAGCTACACTTAGCAGTAATTCTTCTAAATTATCAGTGTGCAGTGCATTACTGACACCATTCTCTTCCAAAAACTGCTAGGCTCAAAATGTTAGACAAATAAGAAAAGAGTGAAGTTTGTCCAAACAGTTCTCTAGGATGAGCCATACGTATACACATATATGATGGTAATTCATTCTCAGTATTGACAAAGAGCACTTACGTGGAAACCGGTACATATTTCCCACCTGAAAACCCAAGTCCATTATGAACTTACAAAGTGCAAATTTAAAAGAGAAATTTAATCTCATACTGTGTAAAGGCTGTCTCTATAGTACTCCACCTTTTGAACTTCTCTGAAGAAAACAAAATTTAAAATACAGCCCAGGAGTCAGCATCTTTGACTCAGAGTCTTCTTTCTGAAGGGAACTACATGACTGAAGCTTCTCAAATATCCTTAGGGTAGAGGTATAAGTAGGCATGCACAGTCTTGAGGATTTTGCATAAGCAGAATGTCATATCGAAAAGAGCTTTTCATCTCAAAGTACAGTTCCTTAGAATAAGATTAGATTTTAATATTTGAATTACAAAACAGATACCTAAGAAAATTATATTCATTATTTTTGTGACTAAGAACATTTGTAGTCCACCTAAATAATGCATTATATTCTTAGAACAATTATAAATAAAATTAGATAATGGCAAAAAAAGTTTTAACTTTAGGACTGAAAACAATCCAAAATTCTTCCTAAAGACTTTCAAAAATCTTTTAAAGATACATACTAAGGCCAACCATTTTTTTAAAACATTTTTAATCCATATAGTATTTTTCTTCATAATTCTAGGGTTTTTTTCTACTATTCAGTGCAAGGTACGCTTTTAAAACAACTTGTATGCTTGGTTTTTGTATATCTCAATTCAGACATAGGGAAAAGCATGTATAGTAAAGACTATGGTCGAGAAAGTCACTTTCTTTCATTAAGGTTGAATAAGTATGTTGGATAGCTGCTTACTGTTTTGCAAACGGATCAGTAGAACTGTTAGTAGTAGTAACAGCATATACAAGCGGTACAGAGGGAATAGAAATCAAATTGCATTTATTATATTGACAGTCAAAGCATGTTATATTTTTGGAGAGAAATATTCTTGCTGTGGTGATCTGATGCATAGAACTAGGCATCTTTTACAGATACTTCACTGCGTTGTTGTACTTACCGAGTCATTGTCCGCATTTTTCCTGCTCCTATAAGGAGATTAAAAGGGTTTGTTTAATGTAAACATGTACATTAAATTGAAGTTTGATGAAATATTAAGCAGGTTCATTAGTATTCCACTTTCAGTGCTTTGATGCTCTACATGATCTAATAATGGGTGGGGGGAAGAGATTGCTGAAAAAAATTCCTTTCTGTTCCTTTCTCTTTCTAAAAATGCCAACAGTATTCAAAAACAGCCTAAATATGTCTGTCATTTCAGTATCAAAGAAAGAAACTTCATATTATGAAGGGAGTCTCTGCTGTACTATGTGTGCTTTGTTCTGAGTTGTTTTAGTAAATTTACAGTTCATATTGATAAAAGAGCTATGGATTTTTCTTCCTGCACAAAATAGAAATTAAAAGTTTCAGTGGACATTTCTAAATTGGTTTCATTACTGTGGTTCCACTAAAATTAGAGTTGTATGCCTTGGTTCAGTTGTGAGTTTCTGTTTGAGTGAAAAATACCAGAGCTCTTGCTTATCAAATCAAAAACTCTTAAAGGATATTACAGTAAAAAGGAATAGGTATTTCTAATTCTTAATGTCTAAATGTTTTGGTAAACTGTATGTTCTACATGTCACTGAAACTCATACAGCTTAGCAATAGTCACTGGGATCTCTTAACTCTCTACTTTAACTGTGTTTATGCAAGATCCTTTGACATAGAACCAAAGACAGCATGAGTTTAGCTAGTGAATTTTCCAAATGGGCACCAATTCATTATGTGTCAAGCAGCTACACATTTAAATGAAATGATCACCTGTTTTGAGCTCCAGTACTGCTCTTCAGAAAGCAGAATGTCCTAATGGCTCTTGATGGCATTCAGCATCACCAGTCCTTTAATATTCTTAATTATGAGAGAGGCCTGTGCAAATTCTACTGTAATTTTTGTGTGTGTGTGTGTTTTACATTCACAGGTATCATAGATAGAAGACTGGTTGAATTTATGGTCTATTGCATGCCAAGAGGTTTTATTTCTAGTATTTGTAAGGACAATAAGCTTACAAAGATGACCCTGACTATATGTAGTATTTGTCCTAACTCCCAAGATTTTTTGACCAAGAGCCAGAGTTTGCATTTCTAGGCATGTTAAGATACATAAAACTGCATTACAGGAATGAAAATGACAATGCAAGGCAAAAATTACTATCAACACTTTATTGAATAGAAGGATTTTGTGCATAGCTCTTTGTGATTCTAACTATTTATATACCTTATGCAGGGGAAAATAGAACAGAAATTCTATCTGAAGAGAAAAATACTGTTTTCATTTCATGTAAAATATATTTAAACAATATTATTTCATTTTAAGAAGCAAAGTGATACTCTGAAAGAAGAATTGGTTTCATTTTATGGCAGTGTTTTGGAAGGTTTATTATTTAGCTACATATAACCCCAGAAAAATGAATAATGAACTCTTCTGTATCTGAAGTCTTGTCCTTCATGCTTTACCTCACATACAATTCCCTTTTCTTATAGCTACTTTATTATTCACATTGGGTCTTGTCATCTTCTCAGATCACACAACAGGAAATCAATAATTAATTATGGATAGGTAAAGCAATGCCTCAGAGATTTCCCAAAACATCCCAGCCTTGCACTAAGTAAATCAACCATGGATAGTTACCTAGTTGTTGCTCACTTGGGTAATTTCATCAAGTAATTAACATATCTCCCTTATCACACATATCCGTAATTGTGTGTCTCTTTATAGCTAAAATCAAGGGACAAGATGTAAATTTAAGGTAGAAGATATACAACTAGATAATGATAACACTGCACGCCTAAAAAAGGGTTTAAGAAATAGAACACTGGCCATGGCCATCTTTAATATTTATTTTTAAAATAGTGTGATAGTCGCAGAAGAATATAGTCACTCAGGCTCAGTGATGACAAGAAAATCCAGGTAAGAAAATTTTCTAGTGATGGTGCTGCTCCCCTGCCGCTCTCCAAGAGGTCTCCATCCTCTCCCTGCAAGGAAGGACTGAGTGGCCTTTCTCCAAGGCTCCCATAGCAGCAAATGTCATACTCCCAACATAGCCTGTAATGAGTAGGTAACTGGCATCTTCATCATCATCAGAAGGCATAGGGAGTAAATTGTATTTACCTTGAACCACTTCAGCTAAGTGGTCATTCTGTAAGCAGCTCCTGCACTTTTATCCACATTATTGTAATACTTTAAGATCCTCTGCAACTGTTTCATTTTCTGACTTTCATAAGCTGTGGAAATAAGACTATGAACATAAATACTGAAGTCCTCAAAGATGAGCTCCAATAATGCATGTCTTCATTTTGTATGTTATTTTGTGGGCCTGGCTCAAAAATCTGAGAGAGAGGAGGGCAGAGAACTGGAGTCAGCAGGCCTTTGTCTTTTGAAGCCTGTGAAATTACTCCACTTTTCCACTTGCAGACTAAGAACAGAATGAAACCGTTTTTCAGGAGCATTTCTAGTTGTTGAAGAATTCAGCTAAAATCCCTATTCCAAAGTAAACACACTTCAAGCACAAAGGCAGGGATTTTTAGGGAACAGCTGTCTCTCTTTTAGCAGTTGATATTTCCTTGCTAGCTACTTTGGTGGCACACAGGAAGCAGTCCTGCCAATAAACTCACTATTCAGGTGTGTTGGTAGCCTCCACTGCCCTGGGGCTGGCAGGGGGAAGAAGTCAGACCTCATGTCTTCATTGAGAAGAGATATATATTCTTCCTCTTACATTAGAAGAAAATAATATGATCCCAGGTGTGTGATGGCTGGTGAACATTTAAACCCCAGTATTTCCAAAATCACATGGAAGAGCTCTGTGAGATACATATGTATGTTACCCCCACCCATTACCATTTTAGATTACTCATCACAGTCAAGTCATGCACATGACTTTTGTATGTCAATGCATGTAGATAATTTGATCCGGTTCTAATTTCTGTTATGTCTTATTAGCATCATGACAATGATTTCCAGTGAAGAATTGCCCAGACCTTTGTAAGTCTGATGAGCCTTGACGTAATTCACATCAGATTTATCTTTAACTCTAGTCAGTGTCACACTGGTGCACACCAGTCAGGATGTTTCATTTAACCTGACAGCAGGGCTTCAGCTTGCGAAAGAAGCAACTCCAGCAACTCAGAGCAATGTCCGCCCGAGTTTCAAAGGGAGTAGATCCTTCATTAAATACTTTCAAGTTCTTTGCCTTGTACCACCTTGTATTAGGAGTAGTCTGTTGTGGGTTGAGTCACCAATTCCTCCTGCAAGTGGTTATCTATGTAAACTTCACATTTCAATAGCTTGCTACAATTATTACAGTTACTATTACAGTTAATTCCTGAAACCAGTAAAATACTGTCTTATAGAAGGGAAGTAAGACAACAAGTCTTGTATACTTCCAAGTCATTTAGAAAGGTAACTGTTAAACCATGTGACGAGAAGATTCAGCATGAAGGTAGAAGTAGCATGCTGAAGAGTTTGTAAACTTGAGGGTGGCAGGACATGACATTCTTCACATTTCTCTGTTTCAGTTGCTTCCTTATTGTATTTGTTGCACATTTTTTGTTTCCTTTCCCTATTGAGATTGCTCTGCTTCCAAGAAGTTGGTTCTCTTGCTTCCTGACAATGTCAGAACATCAGTGGCTGTGTGTTAGGTATTTGTGTGCAAGCAACTACTGCATTTTTTCTAAATCACTCAGTGCTTTTTAATTCTGTGTATTCTTAGCAGCTGATCAGCATAATCAGTCAGAGGGTATCACAGAATCACAGAATGAAAGCGGGTTGGAAGCAACCTCTGGAGGTCACCTAGTCAATACCCCTCCTTCCAGAGCAGATTCAGATAGTGCAAGTTCTATAGAAAAGTGTTCATACAGGTTTTGAATGTCTCCAGAAACAAAGATTCTACCTCAGGGCTTCTTATTTTTTGCTGTGTGGCATGAGGTCGCCATGGCAGGACACCACACCTGGGCTGACGATGGTAGGTGCTCGTTCCCAAATCCACCACGTTTCTTGGTCACCTCTCTTTCCTATCTTGTCTGTGAGTCCTGCAGGCAGGAGCTCTGTTTTCCCATTAGGTCAATGTGGTGTCAGTTCCCATCAGCGTTTACTTTCATTCAGTTCTCATAGCTTTACCATATCAGGAAGTGAGTGAAATGTGTGTCTGATATCACCCACCTCTGCAAACCTCTCAAGTCAAGAACTCTACTGCCGGAGAGTTCTGAACATTTTAAATGCTTGCAAACATACTTTCTCTTATCCTCTCCATTATAAACACAACAATAGTATGCAAAACTCAAATTACGTTTTCAGGAGATACTTAAGCAATAAGTGTTTGTCACAGTAAGCTTGATCACCTTGACAAAATAATTGTTTCTTGTGGGCCTGAAGAAAATTTTTTTTAAATAACTGAAAGTTGAGCAGGGAAACAAAGCACCTGTTCACTCCTTAAGCACAGTAAAAAGTGATCACTGAGACTACAATATCACTTTTGTTTTCTGCAGTGGTTATCCAACCCCTGCCCCAAACCTAAACCCTGCAGCTTGCCCAAGAATGTACAGTGAGAAATACATCACCGTGAAACAGTCTTTAACAATTGGACTTTATGGAGTACAATTGAGGGAGAATGCCTACATTCATTATAGTCAAAATACAGAGAAATGCCCAGTAAAATATACTTTTAAAAAGATTATAAGGATGAATAACGGTGTCTCTGTACTCTGGCTGGTCTATGCCCTCCTGTACTGTGCAATTGCCACCTATTAATTAATTGCTGACAGTGAACAAATGCATCCATTCTGTGACAGATTTGCACTGAATTTCTTTGCAATTTGTCAGATCTTTTTATCCTGCTCTTCCTTTCCTAGATCATGTCTTTAGCTGGTAAATTGGTTTCTGAAATGCAGTCTCACACACTGCCTTTGATTTAGCTTTCTATTCCGCAGGACACTACTCTACACTGTACCTTTAAGTTCCCAAATCAATTTAATTAAATTTCATTACAGGCACTAGAGCTGAAACAAACTAATGAAAGCAACCATTATGTCAGGTGGTATTTATCTCGACATTAAATTGAAAATGCTCCCTTTAGGCTCTTAAAAATTAGTTTCAATATTTAACACTAATGGCTTTTGGAATTGTTGATAGGATGGTTTTAATGAATTTGTTACAAACCGTTTACCTTTCCAAGGGAAGAAGCTTGTTCCTTGCATCAGAGGAGAGGTAAAGATAGATAACGTAAAAGTACTGGGGTTTTGAAATACTAGGAGATGTGGGAGCTACTTGTAATGCTGTTGAAAAACACTATGAAGGTTGTTGGACAGTGATAGCAATGTGCCTTGCTTAGTCAAAAGCAATGTCAGGTCAGCACAGCACTTGTGTTAGAGTTTATTGTTTGCGTGACTTGTCTCATAGAGCTGATTGAGCTTGCAGACTCTATTTGATAACCTCTTTACAGGCGCTGCTCTCAGCAGAGAGAAAACAAAAGTTTGCAGGGAGGAGAAGGAGGAAAAAATGATCTGCCACACGGAAGGATGCTATTGCCAGCATCTCAAGCACAGCTGGATTTTTCTCCCTTCTTTTGTGGCACTTTGCAAAGCTGTTTGTCTTGAAACTGCTGGCAAGGTACCTATTGACATTCTGAAGAACAAAACTGATGCTGCGCACTAGTCCTGTAGGATCAGTGGGACCATGGAGATTGTTGGCATATATTTCAGCCACTTCCCTTCAGAGCCAGGGTCTAGACATTAATATAAAAAATACAGGTGGAACACACAAGGAAAAGAAAGGGGAAGATTCAGGTTACATTTTTCTGATCCACAAGCTAGGGATTTATTTGTGAGAAACAGAGGTGCTAAAGGAGAAGTGCACCTGTCAAGCATCCAGATTTCTGAATTGCCCTATTTAAGCATGGCTGATGTCTCCTCCTTTTGCAGGCAGACAGGAATGAATAATCTCTTCCTTCTCCTTTTATCAGATGTAAAATCTGTCATCTTGGTAGCTACCTATCCAGCACTCTCTTTAAAAGAAAATAAATTATCAGAAAACTGTAACAGAGTGAATTATAGAGTCACTTTTCTGGTAAGAACTTCTGACCCCGAGAAAAGGAGGAAGAAGGGGATCATTTCTCTTTAGCGGGATAAAGGCATCTTTACTGCAAGTTATCCTTAACAGGAGCTGTTAAAGTAATGTTATATATATTTTATTTGCAGTTTTAATTCTCAGCAAAGATTATTGAACTCAAGCTATTCATTACAACTCTAAAATATATTTGTTGTATTTAAATATATGTATACATATGAAAAAGTTTCCAATAATTTTCAATTTAATTTAACATTATGAAGTTACACCTTTACAGATGATTCTCATTTGTCTTCCTGTTAGGATGTAGGACTCAGTTTGTGTAGAAGCTGTTTGGTGGAAATGAAAGATTGAATATAGACTATTTTGACTTAAGCAAGTAGTATTGAAGATTATCTTTTTTTCAAGTGACTACCACTATTTTTTATAAATTAATTTATTTTCTTCCTTATATTTTCCTCTATGATTGACATTAAATATGACGTGTAGTTCAGTGAAGTGTCCTCTTTGGGTAAATGCTCACTATTAACTCTAGGGAAAGACATGACTCTGCTATGAAAACCTAGTCTTCATGCATCATTTTTTTAATCCTTTGACATTACAACAGTGACATACAAATGTGTTGTGTAATGAGTACAGACATTCAGAACTTACAGTTAGGTGTCACATATGTCTATTGTAATTTGCTTACAACATTTCCCTCTACATCAAATATAAGTATCTTGTTTCCTCCTGCTGTTTGTAAAGGAGAAAGTTCTCACCCTTGCTGAGTTTTATTCCTTCAAAATTTAGTGGAAGGAGGATTTTCAGGCCATTTTCTCTTGCAATTATGAGAGCCAGGTAACTGTGGTTTCTGTGGAGAGAACAGAGATAAGCCTTGGGCAAAGGTTTCTGATGCAGATTTTCAGATCAAGCAGTGATAAGGACAATTTAAAATTACCAGCATTTAAAGATACTTAAATATGATAATTTTATGTTAGCAAAAGTAAATTGATTATCTCATAATGCTTTAAAATTATTTTTAATACACTTTTTAAAATGCAAAATTGATTGGTTTGGATGATTGTAAAGACATGAATTATTTTATTTTAACTTTGTTTTTTTATTTCTGAGCAAGCTGTTTCTGCCGTTTGTATTACTTTTTTATTTTTTCTAAATACATCACCAAATAGAAGGAATCCAAGATTCAAAATCTTCCTTATAAGATAGAAATTGTTTAAAGCAAAAAACTTAATTTCACTGTGAAAACAGGCACTTCTATTATTTGAAATATTTTCATAGCCAGAATGCCATTTACAATGCAAAAACTGACACATGGAAAAATAACTATTAGATGAACTATTCATATGCCCACTTGCATATGAATAATGGAAACACTAGAGGAAGTCACTGTACTTTCAGTGGGTGGCTGTATTGCATTGTCACTGACTGCTGTCGCATTGTGTGATGTTTCAGGATGGATGGTCACAGTATCACTTTGTAGCCTCATCTTCAACAATAGAACGGGATCGGCAAAGACCATACTCTTCATCACGCACGCCCTCCATCTCTCCCGTGCGCATGTCTCCAAACAACCGCTCAGGTAAGACAAGGCTTTCTGGACCTAAGGAGAGACAAATGTAATCCATCACTGGAATTTTCCTTCCTTAAGCAATTCCATTGACATCCACAATGTTATTAACAATGGTGGAAGGGCATGAATTCTTAGCTAAATTACATCTGCAAATCAGTAAGGTTTTTTTATTATTATTATTTAGTGCTTGTAAAGTTTTGTAGCAGAAAGAGTATTCCATTTTTTTTTTCTTCTGTTGCAAATTCTTATACATTTTCTTCCTGATTGAGATTACACAACTAGATCTCAGGGAGTGATGTCCATTGAGGAAATGGACATAAGGAAATTCTGTTACTTCAGTAGTCATGAAAATTGCCATAATGTTTTATGACCACTCTGTACATGCAGAAGCTCTAGGATCCACATAATTTTTCATCACTTTTTACTCTGATTGCTTGTGTATGCATATATAAATGTGTACACACATGCATACATAATTTAGACAAAAGATTGAGCACAAGTCTTCATCTAACATTAGTAGCATTTTTACACCAGCTCTCATTAATTCTGTATGATCCACATGTAAGTAACTCAACTTACACTGCAGTATTAAGTAATCTATCAGAAATCTGGGCATTTTCCCTTCAGCTTATTCTAAGGTTAGATAAAACCATCCTCAATGAGAATTTTCTAAGGTGAACTAAAGCTTTCAGCCTTTCAAGGTGGTTTTTACTGTTTGTTCTATCAAATACTGTCATTCATAGGTATACCAAGATTATTGCCGTCCACATTGCGCAATGAATGGAGGGTTTTTTTACGAAAACGGTTTTGTAAATTATCTAGAAACTTCTTTAGTACTGATGAACAACCACTGCGGAAATTTTAGAATGTAGCCAGAAGTATAGCGAGAACTGCTGTTCAGTCTTCAAAATAAGTCATCACACAAGTCCATAAAGGGCTCTTGTTGCCTTCTTTTCATCTCCAAAATCTCTTTTTTGACTGTAAGTACAAGGCACTTGAAACGTCTGGCTCTTAGTTACATCTCTTGCCAGAACTGTCTCCACACTTCTGTTATGCTATTGCTTAAAGAAGATACTTAGAGAAATTTTACATTAAATCTTATTGCCATCATACGTTATCATTAAGACTGGAAAAGGACAAATACAGTGGCTGCTTCTGAGAAATAGGAGCCCATGTAATTACAGACCAGTCAGTTTAATTTCATTCTCAAGCTTGCTTTAACAAATATTCACAATCTGAGCACCTCAAAGATAGGTAAGACAAGATGCTGCTTAATACTATCAGGATCTGTTTCTACATTGTAGTTTTAATTTATTGTCTGTCTGGTAGTATTTGTGTCAAATACAGTATCAGTTTGATATGATTCATTATTGAAAAATCTTCCTGAAATACATGAAATCTAGTGTAATCAGTAAGACCCTTTCAACAAGATTTTTAAAGGCAAATGAAAATGTCATGTGTTAAATATAAAACCATCTGAATACCATTCACAAAGAAAGGGTATTGCTTATTGCCAAAAATGGAAGGATGTTTTGCTTGGATGTTTCCCTTGAACCCAGTGCTCTTCAGTGGTTTTGTGAATGGCTCAGATAATACACACGGAATGGCTATTATCTTTGTAAATTACATGAACCTGGGAGAAACTCATGTACCTTCAAGGACATTACTGGACATTACTAGGAACTGCAAATATTGTCTAGAGGGCAAAAAAAAATTCAGTGCTTTGCAAATAAATTATAAGGACAAAAATGGACAAAAAATCTTTAGAAATTATTTAGGGATTTTTGCAAACATGAATCAAGAGAAATTAAGATATTAGGAGTGACTGAATGGGCTGTAATTGTGTAACTCAAATGAGGGAGACAGAAGATGGGAGCACTGGGCAAAGATATGCATCAAGTGTGCAAGCACCTAAGAGTGCTGTGAAGAAGAACAGCATGAACTTTCTTTTCATAGAAGACAAATGCAAATAATGAGCAGCAAGGAATCAAGCTAGACATAAGGAAACAAGAGGGAAAAGAAGCACTGGAAGAGACTGCTTGGAGCAGTTATGTGGTCTCTGTCATTAGAGATCTTCAGTTTCAGATGAAAATTTGTCAAGAATTTGGTATGCTAGATCCTACCTGGGGGTAAAGATTTGAAACATAAGCATTCACAATGTCCCATCCATTCCTAGGACTTGGTAATAAGATGCTTTAAGTAGCATAAAGAGATGCCTTTTTTTTTTGTTCTTCATGAATAGCTGCAGAAAACCTTGCTATCACTTTTCAGTCTAACGTAAACTGATAATTTTATACCTCTTCCCGTAAAATCTCTGACAGAGGCCACTTTTGGTTTTTAGCACTTGCCAGAAGATGGTTATTCTCACATGAGAGGAGAGAGATAATTCCCACAGGGAGCAGAGAAAGATGGTTTTGTCTTCGTCTGTCCATTTTGTTCAGCACGCTGAAGTGCTTAAAGCATTGCCAGAGTAGATGAAACAAAATGCCTCTCTGTGTTAGCAACTTTCTCAAGCTTTGCATTCTGTGGTGTTCCCTATTAGATTCACATTGCCATTAGCCGATTTAGTAGTTTAGTGTTATATTTCTTTCCATCTGTTGGATTATCAGCTTTAGAAGTACATTGCTATTGACAAGCAATTTAAAAGCAATCCCCAATTGTAATGGCTTCCTAAGAAAAACCATCTATCCCACATTTGATCTGTAAATTTGGAAGCTAGGGCCAGCAGAACCAATCTAAACAGAATTCAACATCATTTGAGCTTTCCTTCTCCTTAATTAAGTACAACTGCTTCCCTACTTCTTAACTAAAAAGCTCAAAAATGAAATATAGTTTAGAGATGCTGAAAGACATAACTCATGATGAAGCAGCATAAATTAGCTTGTCTTTTTGTAATTTTGCATCTTTCCTTGCAAAATGGAATAGTGGGGTTTTCTTAACAGCTTAATGTTGGTATGCTAACAAATCCAAACTTTATTAAAATGTTTACTTTAGAGTTAAGCACTTTATTCAGTCATATGTGGCAAGAAAAAAATAAATGCATTTTTATGATCTAGCAAGTGCCCCAGCCTCACCCCGGGAAATGATCAGTCTAAAAGAAAGAAAAACAGACTATGAATCAACTGGAACAAACATCACATACCATGGAAATAAGGGAGAACACACTTCTCGGAAAGACACCATGACAGGTGAGATTATGCGTGCATAGCATCTTTACAATAAGAAATATTTGGCTTTAATGAATACAGTACTATTTAAAAATTATCTGTGAAAACCATGTTTGTTCACAGAGGGAAGCATGATGTTACATTTCTTTTCTTTTTTAAGTTCGATTTTGGTTCAGAAAAAAGTCCACCTTGTATTAACTAGTTATTTTTCTGAAACATAGCAGTGGGCTGAACATCTGCAGTGATCCCTAACATCTATCTTTTGCAGGGAATGACTTTCTAGGACTGATCAGGTTATTTTGTATGTCAGTAGGAATTGCAGTAGAAGTTTGTATTGTCTATCTCAGCCTTCTCAGCTGGGCTGATATAAATGGAACAATGTTTATGTTACGACATCTATTACAGGTTTCACTGAGGGCTTCTCTCATTTAGAAAACTCTTTAACCTGGTAGTGTTTCTGTATTTGTAAAATCTTGAATGCCCTCTGTAGAGTTCTTTTTAGATGATGCCAGCATGGGTTGTCTTGTGCTCCTCAGCTCACTGGAGACACCAGTAGCACATTGACTCAGCATCAAATCATTCATTCTAGCTTGCATTTAGGGTATGATGATACTCATACAACATCTAATGCAGTATATGCTATTGTGCAATCAAATCCTAAAGGCCACCCTTTGAGTATGGGTGAAAATGCAATACAGAACATTAATTTGAATTAAAGTGAAAATCTGAAGAAGAGGAATGACTGTCAAGAGCATTTGGAAACCACAGAAATGAGGAGTGGCCTGGAAAGCATCTACATGAAGCAGATTCAACAGTTGAGGTACCGTATTTTATGTCTCTAATACTTTGAGTGTTTCATAGTCATCTTCCAAGGTGGTTCTCTAAAAACTGCCATGGTCCTTGTGTGATTATGAAGGAAAGGACTGTGGTTTTTTCACTACTTTGTCAAGGATCCATGAAAAGGGAATTTCAGGAATCAGAACAGCTGTCTGAAAAGGTAGAAACATTACTGTTTTGTTCTAGCTTTATCTGCAGATTTAGGCCACCAAATTATATCAGAAGGTTCACCAAAAAAAGAATTTCTTAGTGGAAAATCTGTGTTTCCTTGCAGATAGTCTTGTCTCTATCCACATGTTAAAAATATCAGTTTTTCTTTTCCCCCATCAGTCTTCATTGTCTTTGTAGTATAGTGTTTTTCTGCACCCATTCATGTTTCCTGTTCCCTTCCTTGTTTTCCTTCTCTTCCAATATTATTTTCAAATGTGAGACTTGTACTTCCCCAGCAAACTTTGATTTTTGCATCATGCTTGCCTATTCTTATTGATCCTTTGGGTGGGCTTTTAGAAAGGAAACTTGAAACTCTCAACATCATGCTAGTTATCAACTATTTTTTCAGTTATTGAGCTCAGTGAGAAAAATCAAAACCAAGAGAAAATTGAAAAGTTTAGTGATATTTTGCAATTATATGACCATTGTACAAATGAATATGAAAGCAATAACTCACTTTCTCTCTCTTTCAGGTTACCAAATCTACTTGTTTGGCCTGAGCTTGAATAAAGCACCATTTTAAGAACAGAAGAAAATGACAGGAGGAGTGTAAATTGTCAATATTCAACAACAAATTTATGTAACATATTTGTAGCTCATAAAATGAGTATTTCATTAAAAAACAATATGAAATCAGTATTTGTTATTTTTAATTGTGAGACTTTTTGACTTTGCTTGAGTGGTCTAGTAGAAATTCTTGTAGCAAATCCATTGCAATCCCTGTAATTCATTTTGTGCATCAGACAATGCATTGCAGCTATACATCCACAGATGTCATACAAGACTTAAATGTTTCTTTAGGTTCCACCTGGCTCATATTTTGAGCTGCTCTTGTGTTTTTTGCTAAAGTGATGTATTAGATTAAATGTTCTTCGATGTATGGATTTACACAGAATGTAGGGTCACAGCTGTAGTCTCAATTTATCTACAACCATCTCCATCCTCTTCTCCAAAGCTCTTCTCAGTTTGTTGTTCAGAAATTTTATTACCTCTTATCTGGGACTGAAATGAAGGGTTTTGATGGATTTTCGAAGTAGAAATGTTGGCTTTTTGCCATTGTGGAGAGCTGTCAGGAAACCTCTGGGTAAAATGGAGAATCTATGAAGTAAGCAGTTGGGCTGAAGATGATAACTTGTATTCATTTCAGAAGGAACATTATCAAAGTTCTCATTGCCCTCTTCCCTTCAAAAGTTTATGGTGCTTTTTACATTTACTGACCATCTTATGTTCTCTGTAGAAAATAATAACTAGTAATAAAATTTTATCACCTTAAGTCTATTTTTAGGACAAAACCTAATATATTTCTTTTTAAAAAAAAAGCAACTGTAACTGCTCATGATGAAATTATTTATACTTTGGTATTTTCCTTCAGAAGAGGGAAGATAAGGTTACTGAACTCTACCATGGACTCCAACTCTCAAGTTTCTTTTACTTTTTTACTTTTCTGAATGAATACATGCATCACAGTCTGCACCCTGTATCTTCACTTCCACCAGCTGATCAATTTGCTTTCTTTTTTTTTTTAAATCAAGAATCAATCCACTATATTTTTGTTCTTGAAACTTACTTGCAAGTCCCTGCACATTCAGAACACAACCAGCCACCATCATCTATTACAATAGCTACAGGTGTTCAGGCTACTTGAACTTACTGTAGGAAACTGAAATGCACTGTAATCTTTTGTCATGTCCTTATCTTGTCTTTCACTGTGCTGGGGGTGACAGTGATAATGACAGGTAATGAACTCTGTTTGCTGAGATTTGTGAGGCAAAGAAACATTTTCCTTTAGTGGCTTGAACTAAATTTTAGAAAATGAAGTCCTGCTGCTTATAGCAGAAAGAGCAGGTGATGCAATAGCAGATGAGGATGACTTGCTGCACAGCTGAGCTTTACTTTCTCACTAGCTGTCTGCATTTGTGAGGGCAAAAGGCTAGCACCTTGTTATTTCAAAGTGTCTGTAAATGTGCTCAAAATCAATACTTGTAAGAACTGAAAGCTGAATGTTAAATGATGAGTCAAGTGACTGGGATACGCAGGGGCAGCTTCAGTTAGTATTACCTTTGTCACATAAACCACTGAATAACATAATTTTCAAAGAAAACTGCCACGCAGAACTATATGATTTTCTTTTTAACCACTGCCACCTTGAAAACTGAAGAGGGGGAAAAACGGAAGGTTTTTCATTATGCAGTTCAGCTACAAAGTACTGCAAGTTTATCATGGTACTCACTTCAGAACCTTCATAATTTTGCCTAGTAAAAAGTGCTTCTCCTGTTACTATCATATACTGATAATGCACAGATATTGCATAAAATACACACACATCACTCAAATAATTTCATTTGCAGATACCATTCTGACATCCCTGTAAAGAAGTGCGGCTGCTGGAAAATCTCTATCTCTTACTCCTTTTACACTTTTTTTCCCTTCTCTTACCATGTTTTAAGAAAGAAAATTACTTCATTAACTCCTCTTTTTCTCTGATTGATGATCTTACTTTGTTGGTACATTTGCAACATTAAGAACAAAAAATCGGATGCTAACCACACAGTTTCTGTCCATTCATCTAGCATGTTCTCTCCCTTCTGTTTTTTTATATTTGCCCTCTGCTTTTGGACAGCAAGAGTCAACTGCTCACTGAAGCATGGCAGAGCAGGAATGGACTTCCCAGGGATGCTGCCTGCGTGTTCAGAAGCAGGTACTGGAGCAGGGCTGCATGTATTGCTAGCACCTACATTGCTTGACTTACATTTCCTCCAGAGACAGAATTATCTGAGCCTCACAGCCAGACTAAGCTAAGATACCTTGTTCTTGAATTCTTGACATTCATTTCCAAGCATTGGATACATCGTTGTTTTATTATATTAAAAGGGGAATGATACATATATTTTCTTTTGCATTTTCAACTTGTGAATTTGTGTCCACGTCATTTCTGGGAAATCAGCATCCCAGGACTTGCAGCTGTTTTCATAGTACCCATGAGATCTGGGAGACTGTAAGTGTTCGATCTGTGCACGAGCTCTTGGAGTATTTCTGGTTTTCTAATAGTAATGGCTGTTAGTGGCATGGACATCCCATGTGCCTTTCTATATTCCTGTAAAAAGGTGAATAGGTAATGACCCTCATTAAAGTCTCTCTGATTGCCTGTAAGAACAATATATAAAATAGCTGTGTCCACTTTGCTATTTTTATCCAGTTCTTCATAAAACCCTCAGCTGTTGTACCATATACCAGTCTTTCATACTTGACATCAGACAACCACGAATGATACTGTCCTCTCTGGACTGAATATATTCACTCATGGCTGACTGAAAATTTACATGCAATTGCAACCCTTAAGCTTATCTTGCAATTTATATACATGGCAAAAAAAAAAATGGTTACAGTAAGTTCTTCCCCTGTTTATGAGAGTACAACACATTGAATATCACTTTCATTTTTCTTCAAGAAGTAGCACTTCACAAAACAGATTGCTGAAACATTAGCTCTCTAGATCTTGAAAAAAGTAATGTATGTAATTCAGCTTCTTCTGGCAGTTTTCCATGTGAGCAAAAAGTTCAGAAAAACAGATTAAGAAAGATGGTATGAAGGGAAAATCCAGTAGTTGCACTAATGAGGGTCATGCCATCATGAAATACACTACAAATAGCAATGGTACCAATGATTGTCATCAGAAGGGAGAGTTTCAAACACCAAAGCAGAAGATGCAGCTGGAACATGAAAAATACTGAAATAACAGTCAATTCTCACACATCACTCAACTTTGCCAACAAAATGCAGCCTGAGCAGAGAAAAACCTCTGCAGATCAACCTTTCAGCAGTAACATCTATGGTCAAAAGTAAACTACTCAGTCATCATTTCCATCTGTAAACACCTTCTGGCACACAGGCAGAATTAAGAGTACTTACCTCTGGAAAAGACCATCATCTATTACTCGAGTTTATGCTCTTCCTACCCTCAAAGAAAGGATCCTGCTGACATCCAGAGCTCTTCTCCATTTCCTACACAGGAGTATGCACTGTCAGTAATCACATCCCAGCTCTTAAAGAGAAATGGGTATTTTTTACTCTTGTTAGTTAGTGGCTGTCAAGTGAAAAAAACCCTCCTTCCTGCTCTTAGGGTGCATCACCCCACCATATAAGCCCTGTCTTTATCCTGTTTTAGAAATATGCTAGAGATCTTTAAGAACACATCTGAGATTTTAAAGCAGAAATATGGATCATTACATCAAACTTGATGAAAATTCTACCCTCTGCTTGGAAGTCATGGCAGAAACGAAGACAAGAATTGGCTTATTACAGTCAAATTCAACTAAAGACTGTGCCACTCCTTTCTCCATAGAGGTTCTGTCCCTGGGGAAAAAATAGAGGCAGTTAACCATGCTGGGGACATGCTAGCAGACTGCCAAAGGAAGAAAGGCTGGCTACTTCTCCAGTAATTGTAGTTCTTCTTGGTGATGCGGCTCGCACAGATCCCTTGCCCACCTTTCAGCTTTGATGCTCAGTCCTCACCCACAAATATTTTCAGCTATGACAGTAGTAAAAGCACCTGCATCATTACTCATAAGCCTGTGAGTAGTTGCCCAAGCAACATGTTTCTGTTCCACTGGTGACTGATTCACAGATGCTCAGTTTTTACTTCAGGTACTGGCTTGTATAACAAGCTTCTTCATGACAGCATCAGATCATCTAGAAAATTAATAATGCATGCTCAATAAGAAGAGAGAGCCACACAAAATAATTACCCTCATATTCTTTCAAACATGAGAAAAAACTAAAGTCATTCTAATTCTACCAGCAAATTAACTTTCAGCTTGATGGCCAAATCAGTGACACCAGCCTTGCAGGGAAAATCCTTAGCTTCTATGTTTTTGGGGACATATGGAAATAAAATCTTGCAAACTTGTATGATGTTATCCTTGTCTTTAGAATTTTACTTCTGATTTCATACTCTACTCAGTTTTATCTCTGTGTTTTGGTAGTAGGACATCTGAGAAGAAAGTGGCAGCAGTTCATGGATTTCAGACTATCTTGGCAATATAGTATTACTTTTTTGCATAACTAATTTTTCAGTTGCATTTGGTCCCTTTTCCCATGAATAATTTCACAATATAGCAAAAGCACTGTTGGATAAATAATCCAGGATTTGGTGTAACATCATCTGACAGAAGTGAAAGGAAGAAAATATTGCGTACTTGACAAGTGATCTGAAATCCAATGTAAAACCTGCAATATATTACTGAATTACAATAATTACAATATGTAATTACAATAATTACAATATGTAATTACTTCATTGATGTATATATGAAGTGCACAAGATGGCTTTGAACATGACATGGTGCCTGTTACCATTAATAATCATATACCATGTACATGCATGTACAGCTCAGCAAAGACTGTGACTGTTTAGTGGGAGAAAGGGAAAACAGAAGTCTGCAGATGCTTTTAAAGATACTAGTGTATGGGAAACGTTCTGTATTTTGAAAATGTATTTGATGAATCCTTCAGAATTCATTTGGTGGCCAACTAGATATGTTTGGTAAACCCGCTTTTTCATTTTTTTCCCTCTTCAGCTCAGAACACTGGAATCTCAACTTTGTACAGGAATTCATACGGTGCACCTGCTGAAGATATCAAACATAATCAGGTAAGTTTGGAGACTAAAATATTACTTTTCAGATGGCAAATGACCAGCGTGAGACCTTGTATGGAAAACTAAGAAAACCACAAAGGTTGATAAATTAAGAGGAACTGAGTCATTTGCTTGCACAGATGCCAGCAATTCCACTGGCTTCATAAAAGCTGCATCTTTATGCTACTGCATCATTTCAGCCTAAGTTTCAAAAATATCCAGCAGGATATGACAGGGTATGTACATAAATTATGGAAGGTGTTTCAGAGCCTATAACTCAACAAGAAATCAAGAGAGGCTTGGGACCTGAATGCTTTTAATGTATTGGAGATGCACAACACAAACTACGAAACCCAGGCTTAATATTAATTGATATTTCTGCTGTCTCTGATATTTCATGATGTCCTTGGATGGCTGTAAATTTTGCATGTTACATTCTTATTCATTAGTCTTTAGTTTGATTAAGTCTGGTCACATCCTATTACTTGAGTTTGGCTATTGGAAAATTCAACACTCGACCAACACTGTGTGGCTAGGGTATCCTAACAGAAATTCAAGAGTTTGAAAAGGCTTGGAGATGGAACATCATGTATCTTTTGCAGAGATGTGCACAATACACTCAAATACAAAGCCCTTTCTTTTGCCATTTTATCACTCCAGAAGAGCTCTGGACAAGGCTTTTTGCTTGATTGTTTTTTTTATTGTGTGGACTAGAGAACATCTAGTATTTCTTTGGCAAGTATACTTTCTCATATATACACATCCAAACCATTCAGTCTAGAACTTTGTAATTCTTTAGATGCTCTCTCTCTGAAAACCAGAAGGCAATACATATGTCTGATTCAAGTGGGCATTATAAAAATTAAGTACACCATGGGTACTAAGCTAATGCGCTCGCAGGAAAAGTTGAAATACTGACATGTATGGCATTCATACAGCTGGTATTTCCACTGTCATATTTGCTCAGTCCCTGATATTTTCTCATGTTGGAGCCCTGAAGACTGCAAATGGTTCTTAAGGATACATTGTCATTCAAAATTTCACTTGTGTCAAAGACTGCTTCAAAATATTAATGCTCAGCTACTTTGGAATGTGAATCATTTCCACTCAAATTCTTCAGAGCTTAGTTGTGGCCAACAATGTTTACAATTCTAGCTGCAAAATAGTAATTAAAGTAACTGTAAGCTACAGTAAAGCAGCACCTTTAGAAGCAATAATATTATATAATTATTTATTTAATTTATTTGATTTATTTAATTGCAGGGCAAAGATGTAGAATCCTTTCACTACCATGCAATACCTTGAGCAGATGTTAAGGTGCAGCATGACAAACACAGATTTACTCCTTCCACTCTGTTGCCCACTGAAAATTGTAGCTAACAAGTTGTGGATATTACTGCCTTTCAGGTTTCAACACAGCCAGTTCCACAGGAGCCCAGCAGAAAAGATTATGAACCATATCAGCCGTTTCAGAATTCAACAAGAAACTATGATGAGTCCTTCTTTGAGGACCAAGTGCATCATCGTCCACCTGCAAGTGAATACAACATGCACCTGGGACTAAAGTCAACTGGCAACTACGTCGACTTCTATTCAGCTGCTCGTCCCTATAGTGAACTTAACTATGAAACAAGCCACTACCCAGCCTCTCCCGACTCCTGGGTTTGAGACTTGGGCAGATACAAAAGCTCCAGGAACTGTGCATGTGCATGCATACCACAAGACATTTTTTTTTCCTGCAAATTTAGTTTGTTAAACCTGTTCCATAGGAAGGCCCAGATAATCAGTATGGAAAATAAACAGATTTTTTTAGAAGGCTAAAAGATATGAAAGCTAAACCTGGGAGTAACTAGAAAGAAAAATATGTATACATATATATATATATTTTACAGTGTGAGGCAACTTTACTGTTGGCCTGTAGAATCTGAAGTTGAGTGCGGTGTATTGAATGTGGCTGAAGGAAGGTGGGAGAAAATGACAGTGGATGTGGGTGAAGAGTTAAGCACAAGTAACTGAGTAGTGAACATACTATATGGGGAACAGCTTCTCTCACTTTGTTTAATTCATTGTGACTCTAGGCTTCAAGTTGCATTTGGGGTTTCCTCTGTACAGCAAGATGTTTCTTGCCTTTTGTTAATGCATTGTTGTAAAGTATTTGATGTACATTACAGATAAAAAAAAAAAACAAACAAGTGCATTGTGTATATTACACCAATGCCACAGTGTTTCTTCATCTATGGTTCTAAATATTGCTTCAGTTTCAAATTTTGAAAGATGTATGAATTTCCAGTTTTTTCTTTTCCCCAGTGCGTTTTAACAAAAAAAAGTCAAAAAATCAAAAAAACAAACCGGAATATTTAGCAGTATTGTTCGTTCTGATATGTGGATCTGTTTGTGGCAACTAAAAACAAGGCATTCAGCAGTTTCTGACAATTAACATTCATCATTCCACACTACTTGTCAATGAAGTGCTTTTTCACTGCCTAAAATTTTAGATGTAGATATTTGAAATAGATTTTTTTCATTTATACTAGTTTTCTTTATGATGATACAGTGTTAAAAGAAAATAAATTACAATTGATCTGTCATCCATATTTGCTAAGAATGTCTATTTCCAAGAACCTACCATACAAATACACATTCTTACTTGTGTGTGTCCATGTATGCATAGTACTGTGTGTGTGTTTGAGTGTGTGCATTTGTGTGGTGTAAGACTTCTTTTCATCCAGTGTTTTCCTTGTTCAAGCTTCAATTTCTGTTTGATGTTCAGTTTAAGCAGTGGAAACTCCAGTATGTGCTTTCTCTTACTCACTTTCTTAACCATTGATAGCTGTTCAAAGTTGTTAGGCCACATACTCATACTGAAAGGTGTAATCAAATTTTTTTTTGTTACTGACTCCTTCACCTTTAGATGCCATTTTCTTTCAAAGAGCATCTCTTGATCTTCTCTTGAGAAAATGTCATTACTCTCCAGCCACCAACCAACAAGCACTCAAGGAAGACAGTGTTTGATCTTGCCATCTCACTGAGGGAATGGAAAACAAAGACCAAACAGACTTAAGTCTGGCTTCTCCACTCTGGGCTGTAGAAGAGTCCAACTCGTGAACCATTAGGACAATCACCTGTTTTAACTCATACCAAATAGAAACCCCAATACCCAAAACACATTCCTCAAATATGAAATATGCCATCCATTTCTGTGCATTTGTAGTGAAACTCCAAAAAAAAAAGGGACAGAGATATTTTTTTTTTCTTAATTTAAATTAAAAGATAGAAAAGGAACTAACCTAGGGGGCCGGAAGAGCTCACATACTCATCTTAGCTCTTGGGAGTCTGGAAGTAAAAATAGAATCTATAGTTTCTTCCTTTCTTTGATTCAGGCAACAGTGCAGTGTACAGTTTTCACAGCATAAAACCCAGCACAAATGGTGTAGTTGTAAATTGCTTGAATTACACTTAAGGAATTTGTTTTAGGTTGCAAACATTTCTGTGATTAGTCATTGTAATAGTCTTAACATCACCTGGCACACTTCTGGCTGTGCACAGGGTTGGGGGAGAGAAAATCTCTCCTAAGTCATTGCCTGCTCCATAGGACACAGCCCAAGTAGTTTGCGCAGGCGAGTATTGTGAAGTAGAATTGGTTTATTGGTAAACTAGGACTATAGTTTAATCTCTTTCGCAGCTTTTCCCAGTGTACGATATGTAACCTTCTCTGCTCTTTGTAGTAAATGGGGGAAAAAAAATCGCATGCAAAAAAATTTTTAAAAAAATAAAGGGTGNGGGGGGGTGGGAGGGGCACAGCGGGCCTGATGTATAGTGAGGTAGATAAAAATACTATTCATAGTTTTGGACACAGGTTTATATTTTATTTAATACATTGATTTTAATAAGATAAGTGACATTTGCAGTGCTCTTTTGAACAAAGCACATTTTCAGTATAAAAACTTTTTTTTAATAAAGAATGTCACTCTCTACTTGAAGCTCTTCTTGAATGCCTGATAAACACCAAGGTGGTGTGATCTTCCAGATGCAGGATTGCCAGCAGGCTGAAGGGATCAGTCATTCTATTTGAAGTTCAAAGAACAGGAGGTTATTGCAAGCTGTATTTCTTTCCATTCTGCAGATTACTGAAATGCCCATGTTGCCCCCTTTCAGCTCCTCTTAGGAGTTCCTTGGAGATAAAAGTTGAGTGTTGTTCAAGTGGGAGATTCTTGGTCAATCAAGTGGCATAGAAATATCTTTTGTCTTTAGTTTATGTTGTTTTGTTTCCATTCCTCTGTAGTGGCAAGTGCTCCAACTGGTAACATTCATTCTTGCTGTACTGAGTTTTGAGAAGGTGTTGAATTACCTGGCTTCTTTTCCAAGCTTGGAAATCCAACACTGCTGCCACACTGAGCAAGATAGAAATTAAGCATTTCTTTTTCAGTGTTGAGGAAAGTATCATTACCTATTACTGTTCCCTTTATTCTTGTACTAGATTACACACAGAAATAGAGAAGAAACGAAACTGTTCCCAAAAAGAAATGTATAAAATTCAATTGATGTACTGTAAAATGTCGGATTTTTTTTTAACAAGCTTCATATTAGAATCTTGTTCAGCTGTGTAGAGCTATATAAAACTCACTGTTTTATTAAATGCTGTTTATGGTCTGGAAGGAATGGTTAACCTATCTCAAGATTAACAAATTTGCACTAACATTAGCAATATTGATTTGAAAAAAAAAGATACTAATTCAATATTTAAAAGATAAACTATGATTTTAGAGGTATATTAGCACTGAAAGTACATTTTGACAAATAACATATTTAAGCCCAAATATATGTCAGATAACACAGAAGAACTATAAAAATATAGATTGAGAAAAAAAAGTGTTTCACTGTACATGTTGCTAACATGTACAAAGACAAACTCATATTGGCATATTTTCTATTAATAAATCCTACTGTATTGTGGAGAATTGCTGGTCATAGTGCAATATGTTTAAACTTAGAAGTGGACTCTGTAGATTGATGCCTAACTTCACACAGCCAACAAAAACCTTTCTTTTAGGCATTAATGGGATAGTTAACTTTCAGCTATTGAGTCATTCATGCCCTCCTCCCTCTCTGACAGGGACAATCTGCTCTACAAGTGAAGGGGAAAGGTCGAAGAAGAGAGAAGAGTCTACACCCAGTTCACCCCTAGTTGTTCAGCTGCCACCACATATAGAGAGCTTATCTATACCTGTAGAAAAACTAAAATGCTCGGGGCTGTTGCCACTGGACAGGAGCATGCTGTAAAAAATATGGTCTTGGCTCCAATGTTCAAGTGAATGCAGGCAAGAAATGAAGAGTAAATCACTAATTTACTCTCACATTTCTGGGACTCCTGGTGTGCAATGCATGTAAAAGCCTAGGAATAATTGCATCCTGTGACTGGGTTGCATTAACCTGCAAAAGCATCTCACCAGGAAGATCTGCCACTCAAATCTGAAAGGCTGACCTGTTCTTTTACACCTTGACATGGTGCAGGCTGTGCAATCCCATGCACCACAAGGGAAGATTCCTCACCTCCTCCATCCCTGTTACTCATGCATTCCTGCCAGGAGGCAGAAATAGCTCAAAGCTTAGCTTTATTGAGTGTTACCCTTCATATCATGGGGAGTGGTGAGAAGAGTATGATGAAGACAGCAAATCCAAAGGGCAGGGGTTGGGTGGAACAAACAAGAGGCTTAGAAGTACAGAAATTCAAAGTGTATGCGTGAAAACAGATATGCATCTATAATTATAAGAGCAAAATGGACCCAACAAGAGATTTTATTCACCAAAATCATCAAAAAACAAGTTAATGTGTTAACAGCATTTAAGAACACCAACATGATGCATGCAAATATTTATATTAAAAAAGAGAGAGCAGCAGAGAAAAATCACATGTCACTATTTCGCTCATACACATCAGCCAGCAGATACTGGGCATGAGGGCAGTGACTGCTTCCTGCTGTGAAGGAGAGGAGAGGGGTGAAGCTCTTAATCAAAGAACTTAAGACGAGGTCCAAGACATCTAAAACTAGGACAAAAAGACATAAGAGGAAATGGCCTCAAGTTGAGCATGGGGAAGTCTGTATTGGATATTTGGAAAAATTTCTTCACTGAAGGAGCTGTCAAGCATTGGAAAAGGCTGTCCAGGGAAGTCGTTGAGTTGCCATCCCTCACGTATTTAAAAGACAGAGAGACATGGCACTGAGGGACATAGTCTAGTGGTGCCTTAGCAGTGCTAGGTTCATGGTTGGACTTGATGTCAAAGGCCTTTTCCAACTGAAACAATTATTCTACGACATTAGGCAGCTGAAACAGAGGCAATGTTCTCCAAAGCTACCCACTCCCCTTGCCCTATCACCCTCAATGGCAGAGTGTTGTTTCCTCCCCCTCCCTCACCCTCAAGCTCCTCACCGAAGGACTTAGTGCACATGGAAAGCAATCCCACCAAGGACCCAGTCCAAAAAGGCCCTTTCTGTTATCTGGACAATACACAATACAGGCTCTTGGCTGAGTGGCCCCTGCTCTGAATGCTGCAGAGGCTGGGGCTGGGCTTGCCAAGATGGAGCAGCTCCAGTTATTTGCACTTCAAAGCCCAGCATTTCCCCTAGAGGCAAAGTGCAGTGGTTCTTTTCCGTGGAACAGGGTTTTAAATACTGCCTGAAGCTGGTTTCCAACATTGAAAGTGGGATATTCGAATTTCATTCACAGGTAAGGGGACTTAAAAATGTAACTGCTACCCATAGGGAGGGGAGGACAGCCTCGCCTTCCAGGCTCTTCTCAGAAATGAGTAAAGCAGCAAGTGTCACATTTTTGACAGCCTGGGTAAGGAGCATGTGCTCCTAACACTTGCTTCAGTCTTCCGAGGGCCAAGCCAAATGTAACACAAGCACTTCAATGTCTTTCTCCCTAATGCCCCGACCCTGGGTTTTGCACCATCTCAGCTGGATCGTGTTTTTCAAAAGACTAGCACACCACAATCTTGTCTAAGTCCACTGAGGTGCACTCTTGAGTGCTGGCACTATCTAGGCACAGGACACTAGCAAAACACTATGATAGTGTATTATTCTTAAACCTAATTCCCAATTGCACTCACTTTAGTATTTTTAATGCAATTTTAAAAGCAGTTTCTTTTCTCTGTGAACATTGGCACTGCTTTGCCAGAAGAAACAACATGCTAACCTCCTGTGAAGTGTAAAACTTTAGCTACACCTAATTTTAAAGCCCACAGAAGAGCCTGGAAAGCCTCCCACCAGCGTCACCAAGCCATGGTCAGGCTGGTGCAACCTTCTCAAAGGATGAGCATATCCAGCATTCATATTTCATTAGCAACCACTCTTGCCAGCATGCCAAAGGTTGTAAATTTCTGATACAAAGAGGGAAAAACTCTAAGTTCTTTACTAGTACCTGTCTATCAAAATTTACTATACAGCCTTTTGATCTCTGTAATTTTATTTTATTACTCTAAGACAGTGACATAGACATAGACAAGAAGTAGTTGCAGTAGTGATTGATGGCTGCAGCTAATTTTAGCAGAAATTTCAGACACCTTTCTTTTTCAGGCAAGCAAGATCTGAAGCTTCACTCTAAATCTGGGAAGGCAGAAATCAGATCAGCAGTGGTTTGCTGATTCACTATTTTTTCAATGAAAATATTGATTCACGTAAGTCTTTTCATTTATACATAGCCTAAAGGGGGGGATTTGCATAATTTACTTACATTACATGAATGTTATATGCACAGAAAATGTAGATAAATAATCAAGGCAGGATAATCATTAATGCATCAAGGCTGAAGAGAAAATGCATGGCAAGAATTCAGGCTGCTCTGTACAGATACAATCAGTTACTACCAGTACTTGACATCAACCACTAGGAAGGGAAAAAAAAGGCATCTGCTGTATGAAGACCAACAATTTCCACAAGAAATTAAAGACCTTTTAAAACAAAGTCTTATACTCTTTTCCACCAAAAAGTCCCACCAAAATATTTTCCTCTAAACTATCCTTGCTTTATCATTTTGCTGGGATTACAGTAGTGGAGGAAAATTTGCATTACATGCAATGTTTGAACAACATTTTTGTGTTGCTTTTGCTGCTGTCTGAGGACTGTGGCTGTGAAGGTGGCCACTCACTGGGGCAATGAAGCAGTATTAAGCATGTAAAAATCTTACCCCTAACATCCAAACTAAATCTTCCTTCCTTCAACTTGGATCCATTTCCCCTAGTCCTGCTATTGTCAGCCCTTTCAAAGAGTTTACTCCCTTCCTGGGTGTAGGTTCCCTTCAGGTATTGAAAGGCTGCAATGAGGTCACCCCGCAGCCTTCTCTTCTCCAGGCTGAACAAGCCTAACTCCCTCAGCCTGTCCTCATAGGGGAGGTGCTCCAGCCCCCTGATCATCTTCGTGGCCCTTCTCTGGACCCTTTCCAAAATCTCTATGTCTTTTATGTACTGAGGGCTCCACACCTGGACACAGTACTCCAGATGGGGTCTCACAAGAGCCGAGTAGAGTGGGACAATCACCTCCCTATCCCTGCTGACCACCCCTCGCCTGATGGAGCCCAGGATCCCATTTGCTTTCCAAGCTGCAAGAGCGCACTGCTGACTCATGTTAAGTCTCTCGTCCATCAGGACCCCCAGGTCCTTCTCTGCCGAGCTGCTCTCAAGGACCACTCCTCCCAGCCTGTACAGGTGCCTGGGGTTCTTCCGGCCCAAGTGCATAACCTTGCACTTTGCTGCGTTGAACCTCATTAGGTTCACCTGAGCCCAGCTTTCCAGCCTGTCGAGGTCCCTCTGAATGGCATCCCTTCCTTCCACCGTATCAACCGCACCACTCAGCTTGGTGTCATCAGCAAACTTGCTGAGGGTGCACTCAATTCCCTCATCCATGTCATTAATAAAGATGTTAAAAAGCACCGGTCCCAAGACAGACCCTTGGGGGACACCGCTCGTTACCGGCCTCCAGCTGGACATAGAGCCATTGACCACCACCCTCTGTCTGCGACCTTTCAACCAATTGCTTATCCATCTAGTTGTCCACCCATCAAATCCACTTCCCTCCAATTTGGAGATAAGGATGTGGTGGGGGACCATGTCAAAGGCCTTGCTCAGGTCCAGGTAAATGACATCGGTCGCCTTCCCTTCATCCACCATCGCAGTCACTCCATCGTAGAAGGCCACAAGATTAGTTAAGCATGACCTTCCCCTGGTGAAGCCGTGCTGGCTGTCTCGGATCACATGCTCATTCTTTATGTGATCAAGCATGTTGTCCAGAAGGATCTGTTCCATGATCTTCCCAGGCATGGAGGTGAGACTCACCGGCCTGTAGTTCCCCGGGTCCTCCCTGCTCCCCTTCTTGTATATGGGAGTGACGTGACCCTTCCTCCCGTCATCCAGGACCTCACCTGACAGCCACGACTTCTCAAATATGATGGAGAGCGTTTCGGCAACCACTTCAGCCAGATTTGTCTGATCTTGAACGTCTTTTAGCTGTTTTCGCAAAAAAAAACCATCCCAGAACCTTTTGGAAGAAAGCTATGTTCTCTGTCTTTCTTTAGCTGTCTTAGTATTTATGTGTCTTACCCAAGGTTTTGGTTAGCTTTTTCCAGTTGTGTGGTGTACTCAGCCAAGTACAGTGGGGAGGGGGGGATAAAGGGTAACCAAACTGTTATAGATGAAGGCCTGAGCAGCATGTGATTAAGTGAGGAAAGGAGGACACCAGCTGTATCCAAGGCCAAGCTGACAGGTGTTACAGAGCATCTATGTGCCCACGAGTCCATCAGCCTGAGGGGAAGCAACAAGTCCTGGATTGTAACCTAGCTAAAGCAGATATATAAGGGAGATACTGCTTTTCCCCCCAGTGGATGCCTTTCAGAAGAGGATGCTTTAGAAAGAAGGAGCTCCTCTCTGATGTTTCTCATGGGAAGCTTAGGGAAAGAAAATTAGCTTAGCTCTGAACAGATCTTGCTAAAATTACATCAATAATAAGGAAGTTTTGTCAAGTGGTCACTGTGTGACACACAGTAGTCAAGGCCTGCAAAACAGTGTTAACATCTGTGCCCATGCCAGAATGAAGTCAACAAACTGGGAGTTTCTTCTCTCTAGCACATCTATAACTGGAAGTTTATAGATAAGGACCACAAAGATTACTTTAATAAGGTATTTCTTTAGGCAGTTCTAAGGTCTCAGGCACTGAAGGTCTCAGGCACTCAGGCTCAGATTTTGGCTTACTTTGCTGAAAATGAAAAAACTCCCTGTTATTGCAGGATCAAATTTCAATAACTTCAATAAAATCAAAAGCCTTCAGGAGAGCCAAATGCTGCATGAAGTTCTTTTTTGTTGGAAAGGCCTGTGACACAAAAGCACTGCTGAAGATGAGGTCCAGCTGAGTTGATATTCACAAGAAGTATTATACTTGATCAGGTGGAGATTTTGCAAGATTCAGCAAAATATAGCAAAACTTCTTGACTTCAGTTTTCTCAGAGTAGCATTGGACATCCTCTTTCCTAGGGTCTGCTAAAGCTGATTCTGATTAGGAAAGGTGCTTTGAAACACAGACAGAATTTAGCACAAATAGACAAGATCAAATGCTGCTTTTTTCTTTTGCTCTTTATGCACTGTTATTGTCTCCTAAAGGAATGAATGCTATTTTTATGTATTTTACAATTGATTTACATGTTTTACTTATTTAATTTCCTTAATTTTGATAGAGCTAAATAGCAAGATACCGATTATATTGATTTTTTCTGGAAAACAAAACACTTACCTCCAATTTCTTTTAATTTACTGAATAAATTTATGCTTTACAGTGATAATCAAATAACACATGACTGGCTATCTATTGCTTTCAGAAAGCATCAAGGTTGAAGTGTGATCAATTCATAATCTTCAACAGATTGCAGAACTCTATTGCATATAAAACCATCATAATTATCCTAATAAAACTAAAAATGAGATCCTAAAATGGTTTTATATCAATGAGTTCCTAGAATTCTTCATCCTGGATAAAGTTCTATTCCAGAATTTAGTTTGTCATCCACTCATTAAGAATCAATAAACATTCTGTGTTGCAGAGAGAA
The DNA here is from genome assembly GCA_013400935.1 of Turnix velox. Taxonomy (NCBI): domain Eukaryota; kingdom Metazoa; phylum Chordata; class Aves; order Charadriiformes; family Turnicidae; genus Turnix; species Turnix velox. The sequence continues at coordinate 362,957 of VZTY01015119.1, forward strand.
TCTTTTGTTTTGGACTCCACAGGCATGATGTAGGCTGGAGGACTAAGTTCTGATTTAAAACAAAGATCTGTTTTACTTGAGATTTTTAGCTAGATAAGTATTTTTGAAAAACACAGGGACTTGTTAAGGAGAGCTTCTGTAAGTTTCAGTAAGTAAACATACACTGGACCTTGTCCTCACCAATGATGAGGAGCTGGTGGGTAACGTGGAGCTCAAGGGCAGCCTTGGCTGCAGTGATCATGAAACAGTGGAGTTTGTTATAAACAGGGCATCAAAGAAGGTGTGCAGCAAGCTACTCACTCTGGGCTTCAAGAGAGAAGACTTTGATCTCCTTGGCAGGGTCCTATGGGACAACAACCCTGGAGGGAAGAGGAGCACAAGACAGTTGGTCAGTATTCCATACCCAGGAGCTGTGCATCCCAAGGAAGAAGAAGATGGGCAAGAATGCCAGGAGGCCTCCACAGATTAACAAGGAGCTCCAGGGTTTGCTTGGGCACAGAAAGAGAGTGCATCAGGAGTGGAAGCAAGAGAGGGTTAAGTGGGAGGAATTTTAAGAGGTTGTCTGAGTAGCCAGGGATCAGGTTAGGAAAGCTAAAACCCATGTAGAATTAAAGCTAGCCAGGGACATAAAGGGGAACAAGAAGAATTTCTACAGGTATATCAGTGACAAAAGGAAAAGTAAGGAGGATGTACAACCTTTCTGAAAGGAGACTGAAGAGCTGGTCACAGGGATACAGAGAAGGCTGAGGTGCTCAATAACTTCTTTGCCTCAGTCTTCACTGGCAAGGCCTCTAGTTGCAACACCCAAGTTTTGAAAAGTGAGGGCATAAGATGGGAGAAGGAGGATCCACCCGCTGTAAGTGAAGATCAGGCTTAAGACCTTCTGAAGAACTTGAAGGTGCACAATTCCATGGGACTTGATGAGATCCATCCATAGGTCCTTAGGGAACTGCTGAATGAAGTTGCCAAATCACTGTCCATAGTATTTGATTTGCCATAGCTAGATTTTGCATCTCATGAAGTAATAGCCTGTTCTGTGGTAGTTAGTTTCATTTTGAGCACCATTTTTGGCAGAAGTGACACATATAAAACTCTTCAAACCAACCTGCCTTTTCTTATTCTCTTTTGCATTTCTGTGAAGACCTTTCCAGTAGCTGTCTCTTTTCTTTAGCTTTCCACGAAAAAATATACACCAAGCTTTCTACTCTTTCCTATTATAAAATTGTCTAACATATAAATTAATGTCTCTCTATGGATATTTATAGAATCTCTGCCAAGGCTTCATATTCTGCAGCACCATTTCACTTGGATAGTTCGTGCTAAGCTTAACATTTCTCCATGTTTAAATACATGCTCTGGAAAGCATTTAGAACATTGGGTTAGACTCAGGAAAACAATGACACATGTCTTCTATAACAACTCACTTCAGCAAATGTATTGGCACTTCATCAAGAGACTTTCCTCACTTTCATATTCTTACCTGCTTTGATGACTAAATACAGCTGATCTTATCCCAGTTTGATTTAAATTATTTAATTCCTCTCTTTATTCTCTTTCTGTGGTACTCTCGCAAAATAATCACTAAAAGAATTATTAATTAATTCTGCATTAATTTCCAATAGACTTTATTTACTTTATAACCAAGTGTGTTCACATCCTTTATCATCTTTTCTCTTGCCTGGACACTCTTGCAAATGACTTTTTTCTATGTTTTGAGTCTCCCTCTCCCTGGGGAGCCATAGAATTCACTGCTAATTCCACTCTTAGGTGACACTGCTTCTTGGTTTCCTTTTTTGCTTGTCCTCTTCACTGTTCATATGACTCTGTCCCATCTTTTCTACTCAAACCACTTTGATTTTTTTCATAGAATCATAGAATGGGTTTGGTAGGAAGGGACCTTAAAGATCATCTAGTTCCAAGCCCCTTGCCATGGGCAGGGATGCCCCCCAATAAACCAGGCTGCTCAATGCCTCATTCAGCCTGACCTAAAACATTTCCAGGTAGGGGGCTTCCACACCAACTCTGGGCAGTCTGTTCCTATGTCTCACCACCCTCACAGTAAAGAACTTCTTTCTTGTATCCAGCCTAAATCTGTCCTCCTCCAATTTGCATTCTTTACTCCAAGTCCTGCCATCCTTGTTCCCTAATAAAAAGTCCTACCCCAGCCTTTCTGTAATGATAAGCTACTATGAGGTCCCCCCTGAGCCTACTCATCTTCAGGCTGCAACCCCAGCTCCTTCAGCCTATCCTCATAAGGGAGGTGCTTGAGCCCTCTGATCATCTCTGTGGTCCTCCTCTGGACTCTTTCCAACAACTCAATGTCCTTCTTATGTTTGGGGGGCTCCAGAACTGGACTCAGTACTCCAGTTGAGGTCACACCAGAGCCGAGTAGAGGGGCAAAATCACCTCCCTTATCCTGATGGCCACACTTCTCTAAATGCACCCTAGGATCTGGTTGGCCTTCTGGGCTGCAAACGCACACATAAAGAAGTCTACTTCACTATCCAAATTGTCTCAAATACTACTACTGAAGAACTTTTGCAGAAAACTTGCCTGTAGTTCCTAGCCTTTCCCTTTTACCTTTATTATATTTAACAGATCACAGATCTCAGAGGTGGTGTTAACATCACCTGGAAAACATACTCATTCTTGTTCCCCTCAGTTGGGATCATCTCAGTGATTTTCCTGATGCTGCAATGATATTCTAGGTATCACTAAATACCTTTACTTCAAATACCCATAAGGGACGAAACACTGTTACATGGATGAAAAATCAAAGCAATACAAAGCATGCAGGTAAACCTAACAAGCATTTGACACTCTTGATAAAATTCTCAGTGCTTTAAGGCTTCAAATACAATTTTCACATACAGTTCTTTTTCATAAGACCTCATTAGCAAACATGAGACTCTTAAAAAAAATTGGCCCCTGATCTTTTTTCATGAAATACATCTACCAAACAGCTGATGGCTGCACAATATGTTTGTAGTAAAGCCAGAGAAACTGGGCACTGTATCCTGACTCATTATTATGTGATTTTACTACCCAAATCCTTCCATTGTGCAGCTCTTGTGCTGACTGGCTGCTGTGCATAAAATTCAACAAAAAAGCAGAGGAAAAATTGTCTTCTAAAGAAGAGTAAAGGTTAATCATCTTTACAGTGTCTCAGTGTTATAATGGAAAATAATTTCAGTGGGGCAGCAGAAAGGAAGTGAACAACATCCACTTGCAGCCAAGGAGAGGGAAATGGGATAACCTCCAACCAGAACATCTACTGCTCTGTCATTTCACTTGAGTATTAATTTAATTCTTTGACAAGGTTACCTTAATTAGTTGGCAGATGATAGAAAGAAACCTGACAGGTAAGCATAGCTTGACTGGTCTTGAATCACCGCTGTCCCCTCTGCCTTTTCTTTTTGAGGTGAAATTCAGGCTAAAATATGCATTGCCCTGAAACTAAATGGAAGTTCCTGCACCAAACATCAATTTCCCTTTCAGGAGATTTTGGAGGCATACTTGGAATATTTTAACCACCCCAATAGAAATGCATAAGAGCTTAATTATTAGAGGATCAAAGTGAGGGCTAACCATTTCCATTTTCAGTAAGCAAATAGGAACTGTGTAGGCAGCCTCAATTTGAGAGGCAGTTGAGGGGTCCTGACAAAATATGACAATGACAAAAGCTTTCTTGGTCAGTAAGTTAAAAATTATATGACCTGCATTTCATGGGGGACAAAAAGCTGTGTAAATTTTTTTTTTTAATTATTATTTGAATATTTTTACAGTGATGAAGAGTACAATTCACTGCATAACTAGGGTAGGAAGCCTGTTCATTTTCACCCTGCATTCTGGTAGTCTGAACTAGGCCTGAAAAATGGGAATTACAGACACCACATCCCAGACTGATCATTTGGGCTTAATCCTGCAGATACTTCTGCAGGTTACCCACAGCTCAGCAGGACCATTCATAGGTGCTAATTTGCACAAGCTATGTACTATTTCTCGGATCAGATTCCTAACTTGTGGCTTGGTTTTTGAGCTGAGAAATGTGCTTCCCTACTCTGAAGATGAGAGGGATGTTACCTCAGCTGTAATGTCAGATACTGCTTGGTATTGCAGAGTGCAATTTCTCTGCTGAAACTTTTATACCTTTCAGTCTCACCAAACAGTCCTGTATCTGACATCTGAAGTATTTTACACTGACAACAGCTAACATCCTCTCAGTGCAAGTAGTTCTGGTCTGAAATGTTGAACTTCTCACATATTTGACCACAGGATAGAATCTCTTAATATTGAACTTGGGAAAATATTTTGCTTCTAGTTATTCACTATTTATGAGTCTCATCCAGTTTTGGCCAAAAGACATTCCTGTTTTCTGTGTTACATAGAAATTACCTTGCCCAGCTCTAGGTAAGGGTCTGATGACTTTTCCAAAAGAATCTGAAGTCAGAGGTTAGCACCTTGGTTGTAAAATATCTGTTATGGGAAGCAACTTCTCTTCTCATGGAAGATATTACGTCCATATGGAAACACTGCACTGTAAGCAGGTCTCCATTTCTAGCTTTTATTTTTCTCTTTTTGATAATCAAATGGGATTTTAATTTGAGAGAAACATACAGTGCATGAGGCTAAGACACCCATTTCCAAAGAAATGGCCCCCCCTGCATCTAGCGGCTGTCACTTATAAGGCTGCCAGGAAAGGTCCATCTGATGGAGCCTTCACTTCTGGTTTCATTGTTCCTGCATGCTGCCAGCCCATGACTCCTGCAGGTGATGTACTTTGGTCCAGCTGAGTGACAGGACAAGACAGAAATACCTTCAGTGGAAAGACTTACAGAGAAGTTGCAGCTACATAAATCAGGGGTATTGCCTGGGTATTGCTTTTGCTGGGTAAGAGGGGAAATTATTTCCTTCTCAACTGAAAACATGAAAGCCCTGGCAACTACCTGAATCAAAGTCACAAGGAGAGGAAAGGAAACTAGTCACTCCCAGTCACTCAAAAATGATTCTTCCTTAAGTGCCGTAAAATTAGTGTCACTCCATACTTGCCATTGAAAGAACCTCTGCTGCAGCTGAGAGGTTTCTGTTTGGTCTCCCATGCAGCTGGGAGGTTCATTGTACCATAATTCCTGACTGGATGACACTTAGTGATTTCGGAGTTTCATAAGGCATAAATGAGGACTTAAGCCTCATTATCATTAGAAATTCCTACTTTCAATTATTAGGCTTTTAATTATTAGGCTTTTACTTTCTAAACAAATAGGCAGGTTCCTCATGAAATCAGCCCTAAACTTGACTATGACCAACATACATACAACTTCATCTGCTATTACCTACTAAAAATTTTTTTTAAATATTTCAAATATTTAGTTTCTAGTTCTCAGAGAGCAGTTCCTGCAGTCTCAAATTTTATTTCCATTTTGTCTTTTCCAACATCTTGACGTCTATTTACAGCACCTGACTTGGAATCTATAAATAATAGCCTCACTTTCAAAACGAAACTTCTTTTCAAAATAATAATAAAAGAACAACCTCAAAGTCCAGCTCTGCTAGCATTGTAATAAAGTTCTAGATTTTCTTGAAGTAAGAAAAAAAGCTCAAACAGGGAAAGACAGGGTGAAATATGATACTTGGAGATTAAGTGTAAATAAAATGAAATGCAGAAATTTCAGAGTGTTGTTAAAGAATCACGTATTATTATTCATAGAAGTCTTATGTATATTCATAATTTATGTTTGTGTGTGTGTTCATGTGCACATTTGGCATATAAGTATTTATTTCAGTAGCTGGCTTAACATAATTCTGATGTTGTTAATGATCCAATCCAATTAGATCTTAATGCATGTTCAGTTTCATAATAACATCACAGACAGAAATTTAGACCTTCAATATTGCAAAGATCAATGTTAGAATGTGAAAATGATGGTCACAGCACTCAGTTTGCCCTGAAAAATCTGCAGTATTCCCCAGTCCTGTTGGCATCCTTGTTTCATAGCGGGAAGATGCTTTAACATGCTTTTGCCCTTCCAAAACAAGAACCATACACAAAGTTGGAGGAAATCCACAATTATTTTTCTGAACAACCCCTTTTTGTAGTAATAACAAGAGTTGGGAAGCAGGAGCCTCTACAAAATACCTTTGTGGGATAAGGTAAACAGCTTTAGTTTCTTTTGCACACTAACCCCCCAAAATTTAAAAATCTTGATTATGTCAGGACGTCACATTCAAACCAGAGCAATTAAAATCCGTAACTTCAATCTTACCCTGAAAGTTGTTATAACATTTATTGACAGAAATTATGTCACTGAAGTTCTGGAGACTCAGCTATAATCATGAGATGTCAGAGCCCTTAGCCTCCTTTTCTAGTTAAGTATTTTTTCATTACTTTGAGAAAGCCTCATATAAATTGGACAGATATAGATTTTACTAACTTCCTGAATTCACACTTTGAAGAATTACCTAGCGTGCAAAAGAGAGAAATATCTATTTCCAGGGAAAAAGAGTGTTTTTCAATTGAAAGATCTGTCTTAGCTGGCTGTCAGCTTGCTGCTTCTTTTGCTACAATTGTGGGAGAACTGGGAGAAGTCACTCACTGCCCACTCTCAGTGAGGTGTTTCTCCATTTCTCTTTTGATAAGGGAAGGGTTTTTGTACCGCTATTGCTCCATGCACATGCCCAAACATTGTTGGCTAGATGAAATTCAGTTCTTTAGCTTACGGAACTTGGATCTGTCAGTAAATAAGTGGAAGATCACAGGTTTGAGTTCAGATTTTAGAATTAATTTTTCCAAGACAGATTTCTTTCATGGACAATGCACAAAATATTGTCCAAGTGCTCACTAATTTTGCTGGAAAGCAGATGAAATCCCTCCAAGGCATTTTTCTTTATTGGAAGGAGGAGCATTTATGGGATTTCTAGCAAAGCTAATTAACAAGATTATCTTGCTAAAACCATGCTAATTGTGGAGGTCAATATAATGCTTTTCTGACAGTGTCCTAAGGCAAGTTGCCTTGTTGCAGAATGTTAAATCTGTAATGCTTCACAGGTGGCTTTATAGTAGAACCATACAAATATGACGGTGATATACTGGTAGCAGCAGAACCGTGAGAACCCTTAAAAGGTATTTTTCAAACCTACTACTGAGTTACATGGGAACTGGAGAGCTCAAGTCTGAAGAGGGCATGACAGGTCCAATTGTCCCCTCATCATTGCTCTTAATAAATACCTAACATAAATTTATGAATTAACTCTGTGAGTCAATTAACCAGACCAAGGTGAATTCACCATAGTGCCCAAGATAAATGTAGAGAGATCTACTATGGGAAGAGAATGTGTCTAATTAATGTGGAAGGGGAGAGGAGAATTTGAAACTACAAAACAGCCGTGGTGTAGGGTGTTGGGCTGGCAGGAATGCTGTATTTTCAGAAGAAAAACAAAAACACACTTCGGAGTAGGTAGCTGTCAGAACCCCATGGTTTTGGAGGAGATGACAGTGGTACTTCTTTGAGAAAGAAAATGAAATGGAAATTAAATAAAAGAAATAGTGGCTTGTCTGGCAAGGCAATGCGTTTGGGGAGAGATTCCAAACAAAATAAATACATAGAAATATTAGCAGTGATATCAGAGATAACTCCTAACCAGAATGTAGTATCTGGTTGATTTGGGATTTTATTATGAATGTCTAGAATGTGCATGGGTATTTGCTTCTATATACATGTACACATAGATTATTTGCATAGATATTTTTATATATACATGCATATATATTTATGTATGCATACATATTTGCAACCATATACATCTTCATTTCCACACATAGCACATGTCTGGCTGTCACTTCCAGACCCACTGCATGCTCTGAATACCACTTATGCCTGCTTTAAGAATAACGTAGGAAATTGAGCAGCAAATTAAGCAAAATTCTCCAAACATCCAAGTTAGGTAAATCATGTTACTCATAAGTCAAGCCATGCTTAGTGTCCCTTTTTATCTGCAGAATATAGCCATGAACATGGCTATGAATCTTAATGCTTTTTCCTTTTGACAACTAGGTGAACCAAAGATATATAAAGCAGTAATTGTAAAGCAATAGGTTTGCATCCAAATTGTTCTGTTTTAGAAATACCTTATCACACAATTATGAAAACAAAAATTTTTCATTCCAGTTGCATGATAAATTTCTCAGTCTGCCAAGAACTAAATAAAATCCAAGGTGAAGTTTTACTATTTCTTTATTTGCATTCTATCCCCGGGTTTTGTTTGACTCAAACAATCATGGAAACTTTGAATTGGAACTCTAGAATAAATCACTGCAGAGAAGTTAGAAACATATTGCCAGAAAATTTTATCAAACAAATGCTTGAACCTCACTTTACAATACCCATGGATCATTTTTACTGTCTTTTTATCAACACTTTTCTCAGGTATAAAATGCTCTTGAAAGGTTACCATGAGATTGAGTGTCTGTGTTCCATTATCAATTCAAAGTCAGAAAATCCACACAATTACCTTATGATTTCTTTGTGGGTTTGGGAGAAATAAAAAAAATGTGTAGAAAAAGCAGAAGTACTATACATAAATGTACTTTTAGTTAGTTTTTCTCTTTTTTTAAATATAAAATGAAATATGCAGCCATAGTAAGAAGGAGGCAATGGAAAACTGAAAAGTTGTTGTTTCTGAGATTTGCTTTCATTGGAAAATCCATTTTCATTATCTTTAGCAGGAAATTGGATAATCAAAATCATCATTAAACACATAATCCTCATTATGCTATATTACCTACAAATCCCCTTGCTAACCTTACCTTAAAGAGCTTTAGTTGCATCTTTCATAAGTGTTACACTTAACACAACCCTGCCTATAGGCAGCACAAAGTGGTTTACCAAATCTTAAATGATATATGAATATGAATAAACTATGAAATCATTAGTTTGAACTTTAGCAGCTATGCAAAGCTCTGACTGGAGCCTTTGTGCTGAGGTGACAAGCTAAGGGTAACAGTTTAATGGAGTTTTATCAAAAGCCAAACATCAAATGTACTAACATATCTACTTTTGAGAGTGTCTGGGTGAAAACTTTCACAGTTCAGCAATGCTCTTGGTAGACTTCAAACCACAGATCTATTTAAAAATTAAACATATTCAATGAATTATTTACTTTTATGATTGTTGCCAAATCAATAGAGAGAAACATCATTGCAAATTTAAATTAATATTCATAAGGTACAAATAAACAATGAAACTCATCATGGCATGCTGACAAAAATTATGCTAAAATTATGCTGAGATTGGATTTGGAACAAATTCAAAATTCATAGCCTGTTGGCTAATAATTTGCTGAAATAAAAGGAGCTACAATCATCATAAAGTCATTTGCATACTTCACTTGTTGCATTCAATTATTTTTTTTTTATCATAAGGACTCTAAGACATTCAAGTCTGAAATCTGTTCCTATGTGATATGCTGATTAATTGTCTTCGGTTCCCACCATCACCCCCTTATCAAGGCCCATATTTAAACACTACTAAACAATATCCTCAAATACCATTACTGGAAATTAAAGCATACTAAGTTTGAATTTCTGTTCCAGTATCAAACCAAATCTGACCTTTCATTCTCTTTCTTTCACATCAAATGATGTTTGAGATGAAAGTTAATCAGGCAGACATCTCTGTACTGGCCTGGATTTTTCATACTGTTGTTTCAAAATTCATTTCAGTCACTGGAGCCCATTAACACCTGGGATAGCTCTCAAGCCAGACTCTAACTTCCACATCAGCTGTCTTTTACTGCGAACACATCCACTGTTATTCATATTTCATCCCTTCCTGCACCAGCACACTACCTATTCTATCAAAGACTGTTATTTTAAATAGTCTATGTAGACAGCTGCACTGGCAGATGCCAGATTTGCCTGGGAGGGATTTGTCTTTCTGAGATTGCACTTCTCAGAGGAGGAAGCTAAAGGCATTGATTCTAAAGATCTAGTGCTTTTATCAATAACATGGAATTTCTATTTTTTTGAAAACTAAGTTTATTTTTTCTGCATCACTACAGAATAGGATAGAGAGGGCAGAACCTTTCTCTTTCTTTTGAAAAAAACAAAACAAAACAAACCTAAAAAAGGTTTTTAGGCAAATGCAAACACACAAAAAGTGGCAACAAGATGCAAATAGATGAGTTCAGCTGTAGCTGGGCCCTGATAACTAAATTGATGGCAGTGTGTGTTTTACCATGGATCTACCTGACACCTCATCCCTGGTCTTCCTACCCACAATGTCACTATGCTTCTTAAGCATGTACACCTAATTAAGAAAACAACTTGGAGACAATTTTTCAAGTATGTACAGACATGACACTGTCAAAACATCTTTCTTTTATCGAGCCAATAATCTTGCAATTAAAAGCAAGACACCGAAGTGCTAAACTCTGATCTTGCATTGTCCTTGCAATGTGCTCTCTCTTTCGCAGCACTGCACCTAGATCATGAGCATCCCCAAAATTCAGTGACTTCCAGCTGTCTTATGACAAGATCTTCTCCTTTCCAGAAATAAATCCAACAGCAGCAGTTCAGGATTAAAAATATTTCATACTGTAAATATGAAGTCCTTACAAAGGTTGTATTACTAGGAGCCTGATGGCTGAGCTCTTGTGAACTGCATGAATTGTGCTCTCTTACTAGTGGCTCTTGGACTTCTAATTTAAAAATTTAGCTGTTGCTAAGATTTTGTTAGGCAAAACCAGCCACCTTTACTATCCTTTTTCTGTAATATGGAGGTGATATTTCTTGTGCCTTTGTTGAATGGATTTGTCTGATGTGATTCTCTCATCTGCATGTGGGCTGAATTGCTACCACAATTGTGCTACTACTGTGCTCTCATGCTTTTCTTGGGCAATGACAATAAACAGTATAACAAGATAAACATTTATTTTTATGTTTGGTTTTATTGTCAACATTGCAGAATGTGCTCTTTAGCCTTAAGTCAGTTGCAATTTATTTTGTCACCTTCCTTGATCCTCCCTGCAATACCCTTTATGTGTCCAAAACAGATCTACAGTTGACAGAAAACAAGTAAAATCATCAGAACTAAAAACTGAAACCATCCTCTGTGTAATAAGTGTTCTTAGAATCACTGAAACATAGAATGCTTTGGATTGGAAGGGATCTGAAAGACCATCTAGTTCCAACCCCCCTCCCTCTAGACCAGCAGAACAGAAAAGAGTTCCTGAAATTGCTTAGTTTTGTTCCAAATGCTCAGATCTTGCAGAAATGGTACAAGTTTGTCATAGCTACAGGGGAAACATCTTCCAGAAACATCAGTAGCAATTCAAGTCTCTCTAAATCAAAGTCCCAGCAAAACATTTCTTATAGTTGTGATTTCATATGAAAGTAATATAGCAGGTGAGTTTTCAGTCATTCCCTTTTAATTTAGAGATTTGGCACAAGGAATAGCTCTTGGCAATGTTACTTTGCTGTAATTTCTAAAGCCCCACATCAAGAGCCTCTCTCAGAATAATATCCAAATTTAATAAGAGACACATGGAGAGAAGAGAAACCTGAACAGCAAAATGTGCCTAAATCTTCAAGGCTTTATTAAACTGGCAACTCAAAGTTTAAAAAAAAGTCTCTTTCATGTAGTGCCTAGATATGCCATTTTAAAACTTATCTCATAGATACAATTTAGAATCATAAAGGAAATAGCAATAAATCCTGCCTGCTTTTTTGTCAGGGTAAAAAGTTGTAAAAGTAAGTGTATACATAGAAAGCTATGCATGTTGTCACAACCTGGGGTTTCATTCCTGATCTGTGATTATAGAATTATTTCCTACCACTAGGTTCAGAGCTTCACTTGTGCTCCAGGAGATTTTAATGATTCATTACGTCTCAGCAGCAAGGATCTCAGCTCCAAACCAATCAGGTGCACTGGGACCAGGTACATACATGTCCACGTATGATTTCTTGAAAACAGTGTACCTCTTACCACAGCACCTATCCTTTCAAACATGGGTAGGTTTCAGTAAATATTGACTCAAAGAAACTCCTGACTGTAACAGCTTCACTGTATGTATTGAGAGAGTATAGGAACCTGCAAAAGTGATTTAAAAAGAAGAGAGGCAAGTGTATCTAGGAGTTTTTTTATTTAACAGCTAAGAAACATTTTTAAGAGATAGGGAGTCATTGCCCTTTCCAGAGAATGGAAGAAAAAGGGGTTACAAAAGCTCACTGAATATTGCCAGGAGGAAGAGAGAATTCATTTGAGTCTGAGACATCCCGGTCTGCAGTGACCTTCAATTATTTTTTTCCACGGAATGCTGAAAGCAGTAAAAGCACTGTTCCTCTGTAAAGCTTTAACAATTACTTATCATGTGTATAGAATACCACATATTTGTACTATGTATTGCTTATGTATTGCTTATTATATATAACATATCTACTCAATGTTTTTTGTTTTCTAATTATATATTCATAATATAAATTTCAAAAAATATAAGAAATATTTTGAAAAATTTCCGTTACGTCACAGTCTTCCAAGACATGTCAAGCAGGAGATATTTTTTCTGCTTCAAGAGCAAAAGTAAAGAATGCAGCAGGTGAATCAAGTAGACTGATAAATATGCCAAGAAGATCAGGATCATGTCCCATGCATCAAATTTAGCCTGAAGATATCTGGAACTATGAGAGAATTTCATCCTTTTGCAGACTCCTTGGCACCCATTTCTGGCTAATACTGAATCAGCATCCAGCATATTAATATAACTTTACTCTTTGAGTTGACTTACAAACCCTATTGGGGAAAAGCCTCTCTCTGCGAGTCTTTCCTCATCACTGATTTTTCCCCAAACTTGACTTCCACTCATCCACCACCTTTTTCACATGAAGGAGCCCCTGAGTAGAAGCAATAATGAAAGACTTGCTGTCCTTAAACAGCAACTGCCAAACACATACCCCTCAAAAATGAGTTGCCAGATGGACATTTCTTTTGATCCAGGGCTCCTCTTTGATTAACAGTTGGTCTTCCTACCCAACTTGCTGATGGCATCCTTAAACATCTGCTGCATTAAAGGGGTCACATCACAGTCCACACTGAGGACTGGCCCTAAGCCCCACTAGCTCTTAAAGAGAAAAGAATGCCTCCCGTGTCTCAGTGACTTTCTTCTTTTAATCAGATTTCTGTGGAAGAGTAAAAGCATGATCGGTATTTAAGACAAGTGTATGTCTCCTAGACATGGACCAAACAGATAGATGCATGGATCAAGTCTCTTGGCAGCTATGTGTACAGCTACATTTCCTATTCACTTCCAAGGAAGTTGTTTGTCTAAGCTTCTATCCAGTGCCTTGAAAAAGCAAGCCAAATGGCACTGCTGTCATTTTTAGTGACTACACCAATGAATTGCACATGATGTTTGCTGACAGTGCAACAGCTCCCGTAGCACTAATTACATGCTTTCTAATAGCTTGTCTAGGCTAGGTACTGGACTGTATGCCTTCAATCCCCTGTCTGGCAACTGACTGGCTTCAAGTGAAGACTTCGGACTACCACTCCACACATTCCTGTCAACCTGACTAGCTGGATAATTCTGCCAGGCAGACTCATTAGAGAGCTACCTACAGGAAGGAAGTTACAGGCACTGGTACAAGTGTTTGAGGAGGCAGAGGCTAGACCCAGCTGTGATGGTTGCCTTAGAGCAGAAAATGTGTTACTGCCTCTGGAGAGGCTTCCCTGCTGTAGATTTGGACATACGGATCAACAGACTGGTGGACAAGGAAACTGGTTGAGATAGTCTGTAAGTTTACTGACACTAAGTGTCATCAGTCTTCCTGAATGATGATTAACATATTTGCAGTTCAAAGGGTACAATTCCAGGTCTATTTTTAAGTGAAGTGTCAATGTTTTGTGATGCCTGGACAGATTGTTACATAGCAATGTTTTAGCAGTCTGCTAGAAAGCTAATCTCATTACTGCTAAGCATTCTGTTTGGGTAATGTCTCACATTTTTTTCTCTTTGAAGCACTCCATGGTTGTTTGCCAACTTGTTAGAAATATGTCACCTTCCTGCACTCTCAAGAAAAACAGATGAGTGAAAAAGAAAAAATGGCCTTCAGCAGTGTAAATAATGTTTAGTCCCATAATGCCATGAAGGGGGGGCAAAGCCAAGAACAAGATTTGGCAATGTAGGCTCCAGGATACCAAGATGTGAATAGTACATGTCCCTTTTTACTTGCTAATATTTGAGTTTTGCCTACATTCTTCTTCATACTAAATTTTAGGATCAGGTATCACTCAGTAAACATCCAGCTGTTAATAGCATCAAATGTAAAGTTAAAAAAGGTAAGTAATTTTAAACTCTTTCTAAATACCACAATTTTGCAAGAAAAAGTCTTTATCACTAATGCAAAATAGAAATGAACAGAGTACAGATACTGAATTAAAAAAATCAAGACACATCCCTCAGGATTACTTTAATATTCTTTTTTTTCCCCCCATATATACTTGTAGCATGATAGTCTTGTTTGGAAACTCCAATTTGAAACTACAAGCATATACTATTCCATAGGCACACTGACCAACCAAATAACCTGGCTAATGAGAAAGGCTCTTAAAAATGAAGGAGTCAGACTTCAAAACATTTCACTGCACTTTCAGTAGCTTACCTTTCAGCAGACATTACATAAAATAATTTGCACAGTCCAAACAGACTGCATATTACACAGCACATAATAAATTGATACCATTTTAAACAATGAAAAGTGTAGAGAGCTGATCTGAAAATAATAGGAACTTAATTTGATTTGATACTACATATGTCAAAGAGCAGAAGAGAGAAGAGGCAATGTGGAAATTTTGAGGAACTATATAATATTGGGGCATGAGATGAGAAAGAACAAATGCCCTTATAAAAATAAAGTCTCAGTGTAACTTGTAAACCCCAGATGTGCTAACCTGTAAATTTGTGTGAAGGGTCGAGAATAGAGTAGGTTTACTTACTAAAATGATTGTGCAGGAATTCTAGTACTGTGAAAGGAAAATACATTATACATTTTGATACTAATAAGTTTAAATGTACCAAATAATGGACAGATTCCTCTCCTCTTTAAGGAGAACATGCTGTTTGTAGTCTGGCTGGAAGAAGCCTGGGCAGTGTTATCCTTTCAGATATCCTGAGCAGAAAGACTGGGGTGACCTTTCACAGCAAGCATAGTTCTCAGAGTTGCTGGAGTATTTGAGAAGCTTCAGGCTCACATGTCCCTTTTTGCTGAACATTAGGGTTTTCTGCTGAGGGTCCTGGAGAAAGCTTTGTGAAGAACAAAGAGGTAAATACAGCCTCTTAGATTGCTCTCCAGAAGTGATTGCTCTCCTCAATAGTGCACAAACCAGGTACATTTAAAACATGCAGTTGGACTTAGGGCACAAACTATGCTTTTTCGCGTCCTGTTATTTTAGTGCACCCTCGAGGAAGCATCACATGTTGCTGAAAAGAGCAGTCACTTCTTTGAACCAAAGCTGCTTCTTCAGACTGAGCTTTTAATCACAAGCACTGAAACCTTCCATGGTCTCTCTTGCAATCAAATCCTTCTACATTGCCATTCATGGTGCCATTGCAAGCTGTGGGAACTGAATAAACTGGAGTTTTCTGGAATAACCTTCAGGCCTGCTTGACTGGATTTTATGATTACCTAGGAGCATTTACAGAAAACTTTCCCTCTTAGATACTTTCCCTTCTCCAGTAAAAGGCATTGATTGCTGTAGACAAGCAGCAGGTAAAGCAAATTTGCAGAAAACAAAGTCAGTTTGAAGGGACTGGAGAATTTAACAGGAATCCTGTCCTGAATAATCAGTTCCTGCTAACCATACACAAAAAGGGCTTAAACATCTACATGCATTACTACCCAAGGCTATGATTAAGTCGGAACATTGCGTGACTCCCTGCAATGAAGTTATAGCAGCCCAAAAAGAAAAAATGGGACATTTTGCAGTTGTATGTTGCAGTTCTGGAGAAAAGCCACATGACCATTTGGAGATCAGATATAAATATGAAATTAGCTTGAAGAAATTTGTCCTGTGCACTGAGGTATGAGAATATGCTCAAGAATGTCTTCAATTAAGAAATTGCGTTGTAATAGGAATAAAACAGTATAGAGAAGTTCTAGCCTCCTGATGGTTCACTGGCAGGACTATTCACATTGGTTTTCTTATGTTGATCTTGTCAAGAGCCAGAATGCCCTGTCAGCTGACCTTGTATCACTGCGTTTATGCATTTATCTATATCTGCAGCTGCCTGTGATTTTTCCTATGAGGGAAATCACATAATTTTATTTTAAAACAGTCTTCTGCACTGTATAGAAAACAACAACAAAAACTGGTCTGCGTGGAATACAGTGGGAAGGTATGCTTATTTGCTCAGAATGAAGAGTGTTTTCTAGCAGCTTGTTTTCTACATCTGTATCTTTACAAATCTAAGTTGTGACACTTGACCTTGAAAACTTTGTTCATGAGGCCTGTGATGGAAAGATAAGAAAAATTTTAAAAGAGGGGGAGAAAGGTCAGGAGAACCTTTAGCCTGCAGTAGCTGGGCTAGGTTGAAGCTCAGTAGCTCCTCTATTCTTTGGAATATGTGACTGTCAGCAACACTTTGCTGTTGACATTGGGTGACAGTAAAAATCTCAAATTAAGAGCTGGAGAGATTTGGAAAATAGTGCTTCTACTGCTCAAATTAAGAAACAGAGCATGTAGCTGGACTCCTTCTCTTGCCAGAGACTGGGCGATAAATGAAATTTCAAGGGTCTGACGAGCAGTAATTCCAAGGTCACTCAACAATATAACGATAATAAACTTGACTATAAATAGCAATTCTGTGACCTGTTGTTGCAATTCTGTGTGAGTTATTAGTGATGAGTTTTCAAGTGTTCTCCATTAAGAATATTATGCACCAAGTTGAATTTCAGTTACAGCTCTTTTTCTTCCTGAGATACAGGCATGAGACACATCCCATCGAGCTGCAGCTGTTTACGAGGTATCTGGTTTAAGAGAGTTATTTAGGCTTCCTTTGTAAAAAAAGGGATTCATCTTAGTATTGACTTCTAGAGGTGCTTATTTTCTTTTCTGTTAGGTATGAAAGGAGCGTACATGACCATCTTTAAGCCAACAATCTGTCTTCTATGATAATAAAGCAAATGTTTCATGATTATGTGAAGTTACATCCAGTGACAGTATAGGTAGCAGTCATGACCTTACATCTCACCCTAGAGGGCTAATAAAATAAAGGATATATACTATATATACTACAAAGGATACTATAAATAGCATCTATTTATATATATATATATATATTTAAAACACAGATGTACCTAAACTGACTTTGGAAGAAAAGGAGGCATTACTGAGTAGAGGCAGCCATGTGACCTGGTTCTCCTTTTCTCCATCAAGGAAGGATTGGGAGGTTACGTTTTTGTGGGTTGCCCTTTGTAGTGTTAACTGCAAACACCAGTGACACAACTGGCAACTCCACTGTCTGGCAGCTCCAAGACTAAAAATTGTCTTAAAAAGAAAGGCAAAACCCAGCACAGCCTCATTATTCCAGGAGCTTAAGCTTTAAAAGAAGAATTTTGAGGGGAAAAAATGGAGCAAGAAAATAACAAAATTATGACAGAGATCAGACTTAACTGCCATCACTTGTTAATCTCAGGAATGTCAAGGCCTGACCCAGCCCCCAAGATAACAGAAATCAATGTAATGCTGCTGTAGTCATCTGTATCTTTTTTTAAGAAAAATTAGGGTGCAGTTTAAATTATCAGGAGTATGGAGTGCCACCTTCTGATTGCAAGTTTTGCATCTCAGCAATCACAATGAATTCAGGATAAATATTTCTATTTCTATTTATCTTAGAATACAGACAAGAAAAAATTGATAAGCATGATGATATGTTGTTTGGCAGTCAGAAACCACTTAAGCAAGACATATTCTCTACAGAGTTCTCAGTGATACTGTATGAATGTGAATTTGCATTGTGTAATATCAATTTACTGTTAAACAAAGCCTTTTCTGACTTCAGTTTGACTCATGAATAGCAAATTAATCAAATTTGGAGCTGTTTATTTGATGTTTAAAATTGTTTCAACAGACATATCTCATTTAGAAAGTAATTTAATAACAGAGAGTAATATAAAGTAACAGTTAACAAAGAAAGAGTCATGCTTCAGCATGAAGAAGATTTAGATCAATTTGCTCATGAAGCCAATATGCAGTATATAAAAATGCAGACTTATCACCCCACTCTTTTTGGATCAATAGCTTCAAGAAGTTCTAATGTGTTACAAAAAAAGCATTAAAACAAATGTCTTGTAACTTTGATTTGTGTAAACAAAAGCTTGGATTACATACACAGCTGTACACAATGTACCAAAAGATCCGTGTAAGTCAGATTAATACTAATTTACAAAATCTGATGGCACTGGAGCCATTTCAGTTCATTTCCATTAATGTATTCCTAGACATGTGTATGCATTGTAAAATAGGAAAAGTCCAACATGAAAATAATTCTCAGTGCAGAAGACTTGAAAGGCAAAGTCACAAGTAATAACTTGTCAGTGCTCTAGCTCCACGAGGAAAAGATAGCAGTTGTTTAAGAAGCAGGACAAAGATGCCGGTATGGTGACGTCACAGGAGAAAAAAGGAAATGCTATGATCTGGGTTTCCCAACAAGCTTTATCATCACCTTCTAGCATGTATGCTTTAAAAACCATAGGAAAGATGAAAAAGCATAGGAAAGATGAAAACAATTAAGAAAACCCTCCACTTACATATCCCCATATAAATGAATCATGCTGCTATATAAAAACCTTCATGTTTCAGCAAGCACCGAAAAGGAACTAAGATGGGATACAGTATAACCTTATTTTTCAGGTTATAATTTTTATTACATGATTTAGGGTTTGCATTAATCACCCTTCAGCTAAGAAATATAAAATCTTGTTGAGCACCCAAACAGGAATTCTGTGCTGAGTCAATGAGGCATACATAAAAAATTTACTAAAATCTCTAGTGGATCTCCTCTTGATATAAAGAGATGTTTTACATGAGAAATCATCACCACCTCAGCTCTCCCATGTTCCCTACCATTGCTTGTCTTATAACCCCACTCTCCCTGACCCTCCACCACATGTTCAGCATGCTCCTTATGCTGACACAAAATGACCTTAGCTCTGCAAAGTCTCTCCCACATCTCACTAACATTACCTTTCTTCCACTACGAGCCTTTGTTTTGATGGACCTACAGACAAAAGGAAGCGCAAACCACCAGGCTTCCCTGCTAAAGATTTGCTTTTAAGGTTATAGTTCTATAAATGCAGAAGGCCAAGAGGTACTGGCATCATGTATAGCTGACAGGATACTGGCTCTTGGCTCTATCTGTATTTCAAGAGGGGTGCAATAGATCAAACCAAATGTCTGTCTAGTCCAGAGTCCTGAGTTCAGTATCAGCCAACAGCAAATGCACAAGCTATAAAGTCTATAAAGTACGGTGTATCCCTATAAATCTGATCTTTGACAGTAAAAAGTAAAAGGTTGCAGGCTGTGGCAGCAACTGACTGGTGGCCATGTGCCTGTAGCTTCCTCTGGGATTGCCTGAAGCAGGGGGCTGGCACCCCTACAGAGTCACTACCAGATAAACAGCCCCTACAGAGCCATGAGACTGGGGGAGGGTAGCATGTGAATTTATCTGGGAAACAGGCCACAGGCTGTAATAACACATTATATAAAATTATCTCCAAAGCGAATCAAGGTTGAGGAGATATTGACACTATCATGAACCTCCCCCAGCAGAGACCTCAGGACTTGTTTCATGAAGATAACTCAAATCCTTGACTTTAGCATTTCAAGAGTGCTTGGAAAGTTCCTCTGAGATCCAGAGAAAAGGAGGTTCCTATAAATCTATAAAACAGTATTAACTATATTACTAATGAGGATTCTCTACATTAATTTTGGACTCAGACTGCATGATATTATAAATGCACTAGCAATTTGGACAATTACTCTGTTAAAAAATTAATAGGGCTGATGCTAAACAGTTTTCCCTTTTGGCAATAACAAGGGTTTGAATGTAAATAAATCCTGAGTGCAAACAGCTTCCGGCAAATTGATATCCCTCTGGGGTCCTCTTGATTCAGAGCTGGTATCTCTATAGTTAGTATCTGTGAATAGGGTGCTTCTATCTTGATTTTGTCCTGTCACTATTTAGACCCACATAGCCCTCTTGCAACGTTAGGCATGCCATCACATGTTGTCTCACAGCTCCCAGTGAGCTGAACAAGCACTTTGTAATAAATGAGTTTTGAAAACCTACTCCACTTTACATGACAGAAAAATAGAAATACCTATATTCTCATTAAGCTTTGCAGAAACTTCTCTGTAAGTGTGAAGGTATGGGAGAATGTACGTGTGCATATCATTAATGTATCCATACCAGTATCTTCCTGGTATCCAAAAAGCTTAGCCTACACTGTTCTCCAGCCTTATGGAATGCTTGGTTTTGTTTTTACAATATACCTACTACTGGTAGCTGAAGTGAACCAAGTTAATTTCCTTCTGGCAGCACATCAAGTGCAATATGGAGAAGTGAATAGGTGGACTTTGGACATAGCCTGAAATTCCTAAAGAAGGAAACAATATTTGAAACCTCTGGCCTTGGTGATCACTCTTGGTATAAGGAAACCACAAAAAAAATTGTCAGATCAGCTAAACTCAAGAAACAAACCAGCTCAGGACACCCTAGGAACTCAGCTCTGCTTTTGTACACCATAGGCCTCAGCTTTGAATCTACAGGATAGATTGCTGAGTATATTGTTTCTCCTCCATTACAAATCAATCAGGCATGAATTGAGACTTCAGTGATTGGCCAACTAGTTGCAGCCCTGCCCTGGGCAATACGTTTACTCTCTCAAAGATAGTGCATTGAATGAATCTGTCACCAGAACTTGTCTAGAATGCATCATGAAACAATCTGTGGGAGCTTCTCTGGCTGTACAGAAAGCACCACAAAAAACTTCATCAAAAGTATTACGAAGGTCTCTGTTTTCCCTGAGAGGATTAAGAACGTGATTTTAAGAGAATTTCAGTCTATTCACTATTGGGGAAAAAAACCCATAATTTTTAACAATTATTGAGAAATAGCTATGTTGGGGTAGTACTGAGCTAGACCTTAGAAGAACAGCAGTTATCCAATGGCTCATCTTTCCTCTTACTAAGCAATCTTTGTTGAATCATGGCATTATCTGCCTAGCTGTTTTGCACTACACATACTCCCTCACTTCTGTTCTTTGTCTGCCTTAGGCTGTCCATTCATTACTGCAATGACTTGCTCTTAGTACGGGTAGTAACAGAAACAGTTGTGAAAGTTTTCTTGGCGCTGTTAGATGTTATCATGATACAAAAGAAACCCCACCAGTATTTCGCTGGTCTCGTTCAATATAACAACAATCATCAGAAGGTCTACCTTGACTTTTCTGTTCACAGAAGTTAATGCAATGCAGGAGAGGAAAACAAACAAACAAACAGAACACCCCAGTGACTGGAAAAAAACGTTGAGTGAGTTTTCTAAACTTTTTAAAAATAATCTCTCTCACACAACTTCACAGAGATCTCTTTTTTCATATGAAAGCTACATTCGTTTGAAACTCTATGCAACCAAGCATCTCCACAGTACTGTCTCCTTTAATAACTGAAACTGCAGTTTAAATTTTAATGCATTTGGTAGTATTGAAACAGTGCATCATTTGATATTTGCATATTAAGTGCCACATGCAAATCTCTGCCTAACACACAGCATGTCTGCACATTATACAGGATTCAGCATCTACATAATATGTGTCAAAGACATATTTGCATGTGGGTAACCAACCACATAATATGGGTTAAAAATCCAGAAGAATGGTGAGATAAAGAGTGCAAATATGTACAGAAGTGCCTGAGTCAATTCCAGCATTGGTGTAGTGATCTGGAGCCTTAAAAATTCTCTTTCTTATGTCTGCAATGCTTCTATTTTTGTACAGCACAAACACATTTTTACGTACTTCAGGTTGGACTGTGTCAAACACAGTCACAAAGTCTGCTGTCTCTGCAGTATTTCAGGTTTTTTATAAGGTATCTGCAGTAATTGACAGTATTCTGTAGCTGTAAAATGACCTTTTTTCCTGTGTATCTGTATCTTGCAGCTCCACATGTGTTACCTTTGTATATTTTCACAGGTTGCCCCCTGAACTATGTCTGTCAGTGTTTTCATTCTGAGAGGTTGTCTCTGGGCACAGTCTTCTCTGTTTCCAGAGACGTATGCAATGATAATTACCTGGAAAAAAAAGTCAAATTCTGTTCTTTGTCTGATCTTTATCTGGAATGACCAAAGATATTAAATTACAGAGACTTTTTGGTTGACATCTTGAGTGCCATCATCCCTAAAGAGGGGTATGCAGAGCACAAGCTTGCCTGTGGTTCCCAGGCAGTGCAGAATCACTATGATTCTATAGAATCATAGAATAGTTCGCATTGGAAGGGACCTTAAAGATCATCTAGCTCCAATCCCCCCATCATGGGCAGTGACACATCCCAATAGACCAGGTTGCTCAGTGCCTTGTGCAGCCTGGCCTTAAACACTTCCAGAGAGGGGGCATCCACAACCTCTCTGGGCAACCTAATCCAGTGTTTCACCACCCTCACCATTAAGAGTTTCTTTCTTATATCTAGCCTGAATCTACCCCCACCCAATTTACATCAGTTATTCCTTGTCCTTCCATCACATATCCTATTAAAAAGTCCTACCCCCTGCTTTTCTGTAGGCCCCCTTCAGGTACTGATAAGCTACTATGAGGTCCCCCCTGAGCCTTCTCTTCTCCAGGCTGAACAACCCCAACTCTGCAGCCTGTCCTCATAACGGAGGTGCTCCAGCTCTTTGATCATCTTCTTGGCTGTCCTCTGGACCTACGCCAACAGCTCAAGGTCCTTCTTATGTTGAGGGCTCCAGAACCAGACACAATACTTCAGGTGGGGCCTCACCAGAGCCAAGTAGAGGGGCAAAATCGCTCCTCTTGACCTGCTGGTCACACTTCTCTTGATGCAGCCCAGGATTCGATTGTCCTACTTGGCTGCAAGCACTTTTCAGAAACATCTTTGTCCCTAAACACAAATATATAATTTCAAACATCCTGATCCAAACACAGGAACTGCAGGCCCCAACAGGTACTGTGGAAATGGTGAAGCCAGGCTGAGGCTACATCCTTTTCACCAGCTTGCTGTATAGCAGGGAGAAATGAAGGACTGGGGTCCTTAGGAACTGTTCACCCAGGAAAGCATCTGGCAGGACCACACTGGCAAGGTGTGAACCTGAGGTCATTGCATCCATTCCCTGTTTTTCTCTTCACATAAACATGTAGACGTACCATACATCGGTACTCTTGTCCAGTAGCAATCCTGCAACACTGCACAGTTTCCCATCCTTCAACATCTGGTTACGCAGAGTAGCTCACTTTAGCCATTCTTACAAGAACATTGCCTGCTATACTTCCACATTTATTCCTTCAAGAAAATCCTTCTACATAAAAAATTGTCTGATTAAATGAAAAGTAGTGTGTTGACAACTTTTGAAAGTTGTTCTAGACACATGCAACACATCAAATAGCTTGGTTTTACACAGTTGTGTAACATGGTTCTTAATTTCTGGGAAGGGTAAAAAGCATTACTTTCTAATTAAGCACAGCTGAATCTGTAAAAAATAAACACAAGCCATCACTAAGATGAAAGGAAAAAAAAGAACCAGTACTGGTAGATAATCTTCTGTTAATGAAGGCCCTGTTGGAATCAAGATATATTTTGTTCTCATTAGAGACTGTCCAGTTTCTGATATGGAGGAAATACTCTGGGATATCTAACAAATGCTTTCTAGATCTTTTCCTGGTGTATTTCAAAAAATTCTACTGAAAAAGTGGAGGATGACTACAAACTGACATTTCATAATCCCTAAGTGAGGAAATCTCAACAAGCTGTGCCTTCTTGCTAGCCAGAAAGAGAAACAGGAGAGAACCTGGTAAATGAACTGAAAGCAGGGGTGTAGATTCATCTTGTAAGTCTTTTTTGAATTCTATTAAGAATTCTAATAAGAATTTCTAATAAGAAAATAATTTCCTCTGACTTAAAATCCAGAAATAATGGCAACCTGCTGCTGCTTTACTTCAATGTTACTTCTAACAGTAACTCCTTTTCAGAAAAGTTCTTTTATCTCTCAGATGGAGAGAAAACTAGCTCATTAGCAGATTTCCTTTATATTCTAGAGATGCTTTTGTGTGTCAATCCAGGATACAGGGAGAGGCATTATATGGCTGCTGGGACCTCAAAATTTTCCAGTTTCATTTCTTCCTTCCCTTGTGATTATGAAACAGTCTTAAAAGTGAGGATACAACAGGCCAAAAAGGGTAGAATTACAGAGTTAGGGCTTTGTGTTCATCCTCTGAGAGCTTTATTAACAGAAGATTTGAAGACTAGTTATTTGCTGTTAGTTTGACCTTTTTACCTCGCTTCGCTAGCATTCATGACTTTCTCTTCATCCTGACAGATATTAATGTCCATTACCAAGATTTTTTTTGTTGAATTTGGTACCAAGTTTAACAGCCTGCATTGAAAAGGTATAGTAATATTAATAATAATCCAGCTTGAAAGCACTCCCTAAAGGAAATAAAGAGCATGAGGATCAGGACTTCATAAAAACTGTAAGCTTCTGTATTTTTAATGTATCAATATTTCACTAAGATCGTGAAAAATGTTGGCTTAAAGTAACAGTCCCCCATTTCCCAACAACCTTAGCAGGTCTAAACTTGAGATTCCCTTAAATTGATGTCACAGTCATCTCACTCCTTTCCTGTGCCATAAAGAACCAGAGCACACAGTCCCTTTTATCACAGAAGGATTTTTTGGGGCTCTTTCCAGCTCCATAATGTTCCCATGGTCTGACTGAAGTTCAACAAATTATTGACTAGGACAAAATTATTAAATCTCATCATGACAACATTGTTCATTACATTGAACAGTGTTGCTGAGGAAGGAAAAAGTTGTACTTCCAAGACAATGCACCTGCAGAAAATTAGCTAATAAGTGAATGACAGGCATGTGGCTGAAAACATTAGTGGGAAAACGTTTTTAAGAAGCAGTTGGATTATTTTGTAACAAACTTTAAATGCCTCATTGTGATCTTAGCAGTTAAATATCTGGCAGTTCAAAAATGCAACACTACACTTTGTGCCGCAGGGAGCAAATTGCTCAGACATTTTTCCCCCTTGCATGCTGTTTGATGGTCTTCTTCCCTGTCATTTCGCCACTGATACTAGCATTGCACAAATAACTTATCCATATTTTTTCATTCTCAGATAAAAAGGGGGAGCATGTGGCTAGATGTCCAAAAAGGATATTCTTACCTCAAGTATTGTAATTATACTCTGCAAGTTTATGATTATTACTTTATATTTATACTACAGTAGTTTTAAAAGGTAGCACTGTTTTACTATCAGACCCTCAGAACTATCATGTGGACACCTAACTCCTCGACCTTAGCTGATAGGCAATGCCTGAGGTGAGAAGGTTGTGTCCAGATGGAAGTGGCAGTCAAGCATGAAATTTCCCCTTTCCCTACAGCACCATGATTCCCATGTAGCAGCTTCTGAGAATTACAGTGTGAGTAAAGAAAGAGCTTGCAGGAATAAAAAGAAGAGATGAGTCAGTGGAATGGTGCTGTGGAGAAATGTACTTTGTTCCTCAGCCTTGTACTGGAGAATTCCTACATGATAGTCATTATTAAACTTTTCAGAGTTATCAGTTCTTTGGTACCCAAAAGAAAGCACAGAAAGGGATGGGTTTGTTGAAGTGTTGATCTCAGAGAACAGTGACTGAGAAATTTTGGAGCTGTGAAATGAACAGCTGTGAGAAAACAAGGAAGAAAAAAGTGATGAAATTCTGCACCAGTTGCTTTTGTGATCATTCCTGAACACAGAAGAATGCAAACAGAGGGCATTATGAAAGTGTCTGAAAGCAACGTGGTCTGGAAACATCTGGAAAATCTTTATGACCAGCTTTCTGTGGCTATACCCCCAGACCCATAGTAGCATCCAAGTAGTATTGGATCTTCTATTCCACTTCCTTTCTTTATCACCTCCATCCTTATATTTTTTTCTTCCTAGTGTATCCTTACTTTTCCTTCACTTTAATTTACTCCCAATTGCTTCCTCTCTCCTATTGCCTCCTTCTCTTTAATCTCTCTTTTGCAATGTTATTTACACTATACTCTGTACCTTTTCTTTCTATGCATCACAACTTGTGTTATTTCCACCATTTCTTTAATTCTCTAGCATCAGTAGAGTGGCATCAAATTCAGTAATTGTCAGGAAAGTTTTGATCATTCCCCAAATCCCCATTATGTGCAGTCCCCTTGCTGAGATAAATCAGCCTAAATTGACTTGAATTTCCTTCTTTCTGTGGGAATGTGTAGTATGCCTGATCTCCAGATGTCTAACCTGAATCTTTCCTCCTGAGTTTAAATCTATTACTTTATCCCCTGCCTGTTACATAGATAAGAGCTCATTCACTTGCTTTTAGCATCAACATCTTTACACATCTGAAGACTGTTATTATGCCTTGCCTTGACATTTCCTCCTTCAGATTAAGCAACCTCAACTGACTTAACTTTTTCCCTGTAGGTGATGATTTCCAGTGCTCTCACTGTTCTTTCTACAATGCTTTTCTGCACATTCTTTTTAAAGTATGTCACAAAAGTGGACATAGTACTCCTGCTGAGACGCTGGCAATGCTGACTGCAGTGGAATTTCAAGCTGTAATCCCACCTTTCTCCACCTACATATATATAAAAAATATAAAATATCTTTGAATATAGTGGGGTTTGTGCTGCTTATTTTTTTAACCAAGGAAGTGACACTGTGACACTGCTGACCTACATTCTTCATGATATGGGGTTTTTTTGCAGAGTAATTTCTTGCCACTTCTTGCTTTTCTTCTGTTTACAGAAAGCACTGTTCCTGCATAGTATGTTACTTCTCATTACTGAATGGTACACTATCTTTGCAGAATATTCCTCAAAATTATCCAGAATCCAAAATTCACTCTCTAAGATCCTTCCTGGTTTGACATCAACAAATTCAGTTGACATTCTTTTCCTTTCATTGCTTCCACTGTCCCCCATTTTGTTCCTGAACTTCCTGGTCCAAATAATTAATGAAAACATTAAAAAAATACTGTATACAGATCAACATATTCTCTCCCATTTTGACAGTGAATTGTTATGAAAATGTTTCATTTTCTAGGCAGCTTTTTCATTTATAATATTAATTCATGTAACAGTCCATGCTTCTCTAACTTATAGACTGTAAAAGAAGCACATGTGTTTCTAAAGTCAAGATACATGTAGTTTGATGCTTCCTCCTCATACAGAAGACCTGTAATTCCAGCACAAAATTAAAACAGATTGGAAGTCTATGTCATATGTACCACGTCACACCGTTACTTCATAGATGCCTGCATGCAGTTTACTTGATTATATGTTCTGTTGTTTTTCTGCAAGTGAAATATCTTTGTTACTTGTGTGCTAACACATGCTCATAGAATCAGCATTTCTAATAGACATTAAAAATGACACTTCTTGCCCACAGAGTTCCATTGTTTTAATGGAGAGACAGTTGAAGGAAGTGAGAAGCTTTGGCAGTTGACATCTGCTATGTTTGTGGTTTACTATGCAGTATGCATTATCTCATTCCATAACTTCATTCTGGCTGCTGCAGTGTGAGTAGGAGGAACCTCTGGATGGAGAAGAAGATTGTCCTTCCCCGAGAGTCACTTAACAAGGCCCAGAGAACTGGGGGACAGGGCAGGCCCAGCTGAAGGGAGGCAGAGAGTGGGTGGGAAAGAGCCTGTTTGTTTGAAGAAGTTTAGTCTTCCAGTTTATGGTGCAACCGAACTTAATCTTTTAACTACACTTTTGAGGTCCTGACCTCAAGAAGATATCCGATAGTGCCATCTCAATGCTCTGGGTGCTATGAGATGTTATTGTAGCAGTCAAGGAACCTCAGCTCTTAATTTTTCATCACCCCATATCAACTCGTCTCCTCAAAGTATTTTGGGCAACACTCTCATTTCCAGTGTCTCCTGCCTCCCACTTCACAGCACCAGTGTTGGTGATGGCTGGCATAGGAATATGAAATGTTTATATATAATTGAGGTTAAAGAAGGTTTAGAAAGCGCCAGAAGGCTCACAACACTCACAATTGGAAGTTTCCTTCAGAAAACTCGGATCATGGGCAGAGGCATTTCTGTGGTTGATGGGAATTACAGCATGCCTTACAGGTGATGCAACAATTTCATTTCCTTTGAGCTTGTCTCAGGCAATCTAAACTACTTCACAGAAAAGTGTTACATTGATTTGTATAGCTGATATTTTATTTATGACTTAGTTATCTTCCAAATCTTAAATTACCTCCATTATCAGGCTCCAGCTGTGACATGCATAAGCAGAGCTGGCTCAAGGCGCAGAAAATACATGCAAAATCAATTTTTTTCTCACTCGGGGATGACAGGCCAGCACCTATCCCTTTTTATTAAAAAAGAGTCCTGCAGGACTGCCTGGGAGCAGGAAGGGGAGAAGTGGCTACCACAACCACTGCGAGGAGCCAGGGTCCCCATCTCATGGAGAGCCTTTTACCTCTGGAATAGCAACAGTGACTATACCGGCATTTTGGGACAGAACCTCCTTCTTCTTTTCCCCACCTACCCAGTGACCATTTCTCTTCCCAATGATTTTAACGAGAAAACAGGTGACTATTTTGGTTAGGGCCATACTATGGGACATCATCTATGCATGGGTGATTCTACAACATCTTTATGGAGCTAGTCATACCCCAAAAAGAGTAGCCGTGAATATTTTACATTTTAAGGTCACAGCATCTGAAACCTTCTGTTACTATCACTTGCAGCTGTGATGATTACTGCATTGTAGAGACTTCAGAATTTCAAAAGAGAGGATTTAATTCTTTCAATAGAAAACATAGACAAGCAGAAAGTCCAGTAAGTCACTAAGTTCTCATTTCAGGGATTTTCTATACAAGAGAATTTTGCAGGTTGGCCTGAAGCTGCCTCAGATGTGCATTTCTGGTCCCTGGCACTCTATCAGAAAGAAGGCAGCTGAGAGAGAAGATGATGACTGCATTCTAGTTACAGATTAGCTCAAAACAAGATTTCACCAAGTCATGGGTGCTAGAGGGTTTCTCTGCATTATTGTAGCCATGACATGTAGTATGTGAACTGTAGGACACAGATTGTTCTACACAGGCTACAAAAAGTAATCTTTTTGGCAGCAGCAAAAACTGTTAGTACTAGGGGTACGCCATCCAAATGGCATATTTCATCCTTTGGAGTCCAGTGCATGCAGGCAGGCTTGGTCAGGCCTCAGTGACTTTTTAGTCTTGAATAAGGGAAGCGGAGTCAGTACTGGTGCTGTTGAACTGGTTGTTGTCTCCACTGCCAAACTATGCACACAGAAGAAATACCAGAAGACAAAAAAACTGTCATTATAAAATAATATTTTTAGCAATAAAATATTACTTTAGCTGCAAAATAATTTTTTTCAGCTTACAGAGCATTTGGACTATGCCCTTTTGTGATTCTGATAAATAGAAATTAATCTTGAAATTCCTAATATCTTATTTGCTCTTCTAGTTTTAATGCAGTAGCCTTCAACCTCATACTTGTACAATGTATTAGATAACTAATGGTACCTTGCAAAATAATATACTTTATGGATTAATTATCAAAAACCTACTTAGATTTTCTTAATAACCAAGCAAGGCTGAAAACAAAAAACATTTAGATTGTGGAGACAAACCAATTTACTAATTAGTCTTCAATTCCTTCTTTGGTAAGACACTTTTTTTTTACACCAATAACAGTTGTTACTAGGACATCCCAGTGTGAAGATTTTGTTATATCCTTGGCATTGCTAGCCTGCATGAGCCCCATCAATCTATGCTGTTATTTCTGGTTTTCAACCCTAACATAAGAGTACTAAGCCAAGTAAATAAACAATTGAAGCTTCAAACTCATAGAGTGCATTAGCACCTTTGTGTTCATATTAATGCAATAATTGCAGATTAACGAAAAACATATCATTATATTAACTCTACCAAACAGCGGAGGAACAGACTGGGAAGTCACTACCCATCATTAAATCAGTGGAGGAAAAGGAGGATTTCACAACTGTTCTCTTCCATCTGATCATCTTTCATCTTTTAAAGCCTGGACTGATGCACAAACCTAATTCATCGACAGAGCCTTCAGCAGAAATGGAGCTGTTTATAAGTCTCTTAAAATCATACACATGCACTTTCAGAGAAGAGCAGGGCAGAAGGTCAAATAACTGCAGAAATAGACAAATATTTCCCATTCCTTGCAACATTAATATGTGGTATGTCGTTGTCCTGTTGGCCTTTGCCCTGCACTACACCTGACATTGTATAGAAGTGGACTGAGTTCCCCAATATAAAAACCAGATCATGCAGCAGTGACTCAAAGCTGAGTACAAACACACACAGAAGGTGAGAGGGATTCTGAGGGAGCTGTCACTTTGAAAAATAATGGTTGGAGTCTATTGAGAAACTATAAACACCTTCCACTACTGATATGATCAACAGTTGTCAGATGCATCTCAAAAAGGTCTGCTTACAAGGAAACATCAGTCTCCAAATATTTATATCCAGTTTACCTTATTGGCAGAAGCTGGCACACTCCATACACCTCTATAAATAAACTAAATGCAAAACTTTCTTTTTAGAAGTCTGGATTTGTTGTTCCATTCTGCCATCAATTAGTTACATTCTGCGGTCAATGAATTTAACCATTATGCATGATAAAAGCAGATGCAGTACAATAGCTCTCAAATTCAGCAGCTTGCCTTGGATGGTAAAACCAGAATTAATTCTACGCTCGTGTATCATCCTCTCTGTCCTTTCCCACCTATACACAACACAGTCTTTAGGTTGCAACTTCTACTCATATTTTCTACTCTTGTTCATCAGATTGTCTCATTTAAACTTCTCTGTTACTATTGGTTTTAGTAAAATTAGCTTTACGCTGAGTGTTGGGAATCTAAATTGCCTGGAACTCTCTTTCTAGAATTCCTCAAGACAGAAAGGTTAGTTGGGAATACTGGGAATACTCCATGAAACCTTTCTTCTAATATGTCTATAACATGGACATCAAACCTTAAGTACTCTTCTGTATTAAATTTTTAAATCCTGCTGGGACATCTCGCCAGAAAGAAGTGCTGTGACTTTCAAACCATTTCTTTCACAGCCCATTTTACTATACTTCCCCCTTTTTTCTTTGTGTGCCTAACAGCTGCCAGGTTTCTGAATTGCATCATTCTCCCGTGTTTCTCTACCAGACCCTTTTACCAATCTCTGATTTCAGTACTGAAAGATAAGCTTCACTGAGATTTGCATGCCTGGAGTTAAGTCTTCAAATAAGGAATTTGATTTTCAAAAGCACTGGGTGCTTCCTACTTTCTAAGGAGCCAGTGGAGTTGCTCCAGAATTATTTCACCATGTTTTGGGTGAAAATCATAGTGGCATTCACCTTGAACACAGGCCTTACCGTGGTGGATGGGAATATGGCAAACCAGCCCAAATGTTGGTGGTGTACAGACAGCAAAATGACCTTACTTGCTAATGCTGTCATTATTCTACATTATTATTTCAAATAGAACAAAAATATTAATTTCTGGCAAGATGAAACAAACTCCTGGATGGTCAGAGAGCAAAACAGCAACAGAGAGGGAGAGTCAGGAGAGAACCCCTCAAGTGTAACAGCAGAATGAGGGATAGCATATCAAATAACATAAATCTTTTTTGCATCACTGTGTCACAGTTCACTAACCCCAGGTTCTTCTCAATTTGTAAAGCTCATAGAGTCTCCATCTGTTTGGAAGAACCTGAAAGTTCTGGGTTAAACTGGCCATGAGTTTCAGATCCAACAGAATCTGCACCATCTTTTCTCATTAAGCAGGGTTTAGCATCTTGTGCTCAACATCACCTCCAATTCAGTGGAGCAGGGAAAACTTGCGCTGTTCTGCTGTGAAAACAGCTATGCTGTGAGAAATCTGGTCTCGGGCCAGCAGCCTTTTCTCAGGAGCTGCATTTCAGCTTGAGGCCTTGCTCCTTGCCTGAGGTATATCATAGGTGCCCCTGTTCCCAGTCACAAATCCTGTCAAACCTGACCTTGCATTGCTGATGTGGCTTGGCCTCAGATCTGCTTCATCTCCACAGACTCTTTTGCCTGCATCTTGGCTATTCATCAGAAGTCTTTTTTTTTTTTTAAGTCTTAAAAATAGGGAGAGAAAATAATCTGTTTGTTAAATCCAGCCATTTTAGAGTAGTGTCAGCCTCTGAACACAGTCTAGATGAGGACTAGTAGCTGGAAAGAGGTTACAGCAGGTCAGTCGTTTAGGCTCTTTGCTCAAAGTGTTGGTCTAACAGCTGTTCATGGGATTACTCGAAAACAAGACTGTAAAAGAGAGACATTCAAAAAGTAATCTGCATGCTATTTTAGGAAAAAACTAAATTCCCCAATTTTGAGTAATCTGCAATGCTCATTATACTGCCTTTGCCCTGGCAACAGTCTCAAAGTTAATCACCTGTTTTCATTCCACATAATTTCTAGTGTTAGTAATTTTGCCTTTGATGCTCTTTTTAGCTGCTCTCCAGTTCCAATAGCCATCTTCTGGGAATTCTGAGATCTGTCTTCAAATTACAATGATACAGGCAAACTGCTCAGAAAGAAAATATGGTCAAGGAATGTGGCATTTAGGCTTGTTCTTGACAGACACTTTTCAGTAGGTTTTGGCTTAGGTTGTCTGAAACATTTTACTCTCTTTTCTTTACTGGAGCAGATGCCTCAAGGAACTGTGCTGCATTGGAAAAAAAAAAAAGGCAGTTCTTTGATGCACAGGAAAAAAAGAAAAAACTATCATGATAGCTGAGACTCATTAATAGTTCTGCTTTTCAATTTTTTATAACTTTGCTGTGTGCTTTGGGAAAATGGGACATGAGAAAAAAGCATCAAGGCAAAGCTAGTGGCAGTGTGTTCAGTGTCTACTTTTTAGAGTTAACTAGTTAGCTATGACAAAAAAACCACTGAAAAGTTTATGCTGTGATCCGAACATCTCCTAGGGTCAGGTACCAAAAGCCGTCTCTCACAGCAAAAAAGAAGACAGAAATAGATTGTATTTAACAGCTCAGTTACTGAAGTGGGAGTTTTTCATTCAACTCTCTTGATGTACCTCTTATGAATGAAAATGTTTTGACCATTCACCTCCAGAAATACCAAGAGAAGTAAAAACCTTGTCAAAGTGAAGTTTGTTGCACTGCATTGGAAACAAAAGCCATGTAAAAGATTGGGGCTTTGCTATAGCAACATTTTCCCACACCAGGCTGCATCACTCTGATGTAAAAGGCCATGGAATGAACACTCTATTTCTTTTCTTACACCAGTTCTACTATATAAACTACTATGTAGAGTATAAATTACTATAGGGTGTAAACATCCCTCTAATCTACTAGTTTGTCTACCTGCTTGGGCAGAAAGAAACTGCAGGTCACTGTCCACATTTCAATGGGGTTGCAGTTGAAGCTAAGTCTTTTGAAACCTATTTGATTGCTCCAGTGAATACCTCTGATTCCTCTATTTTACATAGTTCTTCCCTCCCGATATAATAGAATCATAGAGCTGGAGGGGACCTTCAAAGGCCATCTAGTCCAAACCCCTTCAGTGAGCAGGGACATCCTGCACTAGATCAGGTTGCTCAAAGCCTCAGCAAACCTGGCCTTAAACGTCTCCAGGGTTGGGCCTCCACCACCTCTCTGGGCAGCCTGTTACAGTGCCTCAACACTCCCATAGTGAAAAACTTTCTCCTAATGTCTAAACTAAACCTGTCCTGCTCTAGTTTAAAACCATTGTCCCTTGTTCTGTTGCTGCATGCCCTAGAAAACAGCCCCTCCCCAGCTTTCCTGGTGCCCCTACAGGTACTGGGAGGCCACTGTGAGGTCTCCCCAGAGCCTTCTCTTCTCCAGGATGAACAGACCCAACACTCTCAACCTGTACTCACAGGAGATGTTCTCCACCCCTCCATTGGACCCTCTCCAAAAGGTCCATGGACACAGTAATCCAGGCAGAGTCTCACAAAAGCAGAATAAAGGGGCAGAATCATAACCTGCCTTCTGGTGTTATTTTGACAACATTCATACTCATGTCCCTAATAAGCCTCTTTGAATAATATTCTGTACGTTAAACTCTTTTTCTCATAATCCTGGTAGACCTTTTTTCCAGCATAAATTAATATTTTTTTCTATAACAAAAGTAGGAGGGAGACATTATCAACACAAAGTTGCTCCTTGCTGCTGGAAGTGTTCTGGGATTTTTTTTTTTTCATGACAGAGAATCACAATCTTGTTCATTTCAAATTGGACTGCAAAAAATAAAGGAGCATGTTGCAGCTATCAAACTGAGTGTCTTTTGGCTGCGGCATTGCCTATGTTATGTGTTTTGCCAAAGGCCTCCTGAATGAGTAAAGCTTCAGTATGGTTGTGCTTTGCTTCATGCCTCTGCTAAGACCTTAAAAAATAAAAATATGAATTGTTTAGAGGAAAGTCAAGTATTTGCAGCAATTTTATATGAGACTCAATATATGTTTCATCAATAACTTTTTATTTCTGCTAGTTGTAACATTTTCCATAGGTTATGTCTGGTGTTTTTCAATTAAATTGAAAATAAAACTCAGCCATCTTATTTCTTGCAGATGTTTTCTCTTGCCACACACTAATATTTAAGTTTAGCCTGTCTTCCCCACTTGTCTGTTGATCTTTATGCTTTTTCTTGGCTCTTATCTTACCTTGGTGCAGTCCTTCAAGCATTCCTTCATGTGCTTGACATTTGGGCCCAGACAAAGTAGAAACTTAAATCCCAACGAGGCTGGAGTGCTGGACAACAAATATATTTAGGCTATAGAGTGTACTTCTTCCCACAAAGCAGAGCTTGACTCTAACCTGAATGCCCACTTAAGATTGAAAAAGAAATTATTTTAAAAATAATCTCAAAAGAAGACAGAATTCTTGCCTGCTGCTTGTCAATACAGGAGCTGCTTTTCTCAATTACCAAGAAGAGTGCCTGGTAGAAGATTCTCACCACATTGAATGAGAAATGTCTCAGATTTATCTATTTGCTCTAAAAAAATTGTATGGAGACACATATGAAAAGGGGAATGGATTCTGAGCAGTAAAAGCAAAAAAATATTACTGGAAAACCTTAAAATGGCTCTTAGCAAAAAAAAAAAAGATATGCCAATCTTGATTCTAGAGATATGCATCAAGATTCTCCTGAAACTGAACACTGTGCTTCATTACCAAATTTACCCAATGGGAATTTTGGATTACTATTTTCATTAGTCAACATTTAAAGCTCTTGGAATATTACTAGCAATAGTAATAGTATTATTCCCATGTCTTCTCATTATTCCCATAATAAGTGAAATGTAGGACTTGTTGGAGTGCTATCATTTAAAGTCTTCATATTAACTGTAAGGAAAAAAATACAATCTAAAGACCTCTAGGAATAGCACTTTATTTTCTCTACATCCTTTAGAGGCTGAGAAATTATCTAGACAGAATAAAGAGTTTTGCTCTTAAGAAAATCCACTGCTGAGCCTTTCAGAACTGTTAAATATAGAGCACAATTTCAATCACTAAAGCAATTCTCTTTACTTTCTGCCAGACACAAACCATCCCTGAGCCTTTCCTCTGCCTGTGCTGTGCGGTAAAATGGAAAGGTATTTGTGTGATGTTCAGAGAAAAAAAAAAAAGAATAATTTTCTGCTGTGAGAAGTGACGAAGATCAATTTAAATGTACATTAGGGACTAGTTTCTACCTTTAAAATCAGAGTCCATTTAAACTGAGATTAAAAAGGGTGCTGAAGTTAAGCTGAGCCTCTAGAAATACTTCAACTATCTATTAAAAAAACTCACTTTCTGGCATTTTGAGTATTCTTCAGCGTCTCATATGTACTCTGAATCTACGACATCTCTACAAAAGATAAAGTGTTTTAGTATGGGCACAGGCTATAAAGGGTTAACAACTGCTACTAAGTTTTCAGCTCAAAGCCTGAAGCAAATCTTACCAAGCCACCTGACGGCCTTGGAGCTCTCCTGTGTCTTCCATGGTCTGGGAAAGTATCAAGGGAGTAAAGAACAAGGAACAGATAGCAAGGACTTGTATACAGCTGTGTGTTGGCAGAAGAACTGTAAGAGGAGGGTCTGATATTAATGCAAGAATGTAACCTGTAACCAATCAGTATGTTAGTAGTATTCATAATTAGCCATCACTGTATATAAGCTTGTCTCATGCTCTCAATAAACGGATTCTGGCAGATCATATTGATCGTGGAGGTCAGCCCCTTCTTACACCAACCGTCGTACTTCATTAATAATGGAGAAAAATTATCATTCCACAAATAAATTCCTTTTGTACTCCTTCTGTATTTTATGTCCCCTTAGTCAAGTGTAAACCTTCACTTGAAGTTGTCAGATGTGATTATTGGTCTGGGTCTGACAGCATAACCTAACAGTCTAAGAATAACTAGCAAGCCAAGCCTTTCCTTTTTATTTAAATTTTATTTTTAAGAAGAGTGGCAAAGATTGGAGAAAAAAGAATAAAGCAGACTACTGAGGTTAAAGCATATTATCAAAGCAGAATTGTGCTCAGAAGCCTAGGTGCCTTTCTGTACATGTGGCCATAGACCTTTGTGCACCAGTAAACTCTTACTCGTGACAAAGACCAAAACTAGGAAAAAAACGGATCAAAAATTAAGTCAAAGGAGTGTAGAGAGTGAGCAGATTGCAATCCAGTCATCAGCAGCACAAGGCCAGAGGCTTGGTTGGAGAGCTGGCAGCAGAGTCTCAGGATGGGTCTGGTCCTGCCTTGTCAGGAGCTTGTCTTAGCCGTAGCAGCAATTGCCTGCTGGCCATTTGCCTTTGGCCTCCCTGTGCTGGCTTTGCTCTGACTGTTCCCAGGGCAGGGGGCTGACACCCCTATATAGTTATTGCCAGACAAGCAGCCCCTCTAAAGTCATGGGCCTGAGGGAGATCAGCCTGCAGCTCCCAGACTTTGGGAGGAAGAGGCAGGCTGTGATAGGAGATGAGCCAGCAGTGTGCACTTGCAGCCAAGAAGGCCAACCAAATCCTGGGTTGCATCAAGCGTAGTGTGACCAGCAGGTCAAGAGAGGTGACTTTGCCCCTCTACTTGGCACTGGTGAGACCCCACCTGGAGTATTGCGTCCAGTTCTGGAGCCCTCAACACAAGAAGGACATTGAGCTATTGGAGTGGATCCAGAGGAAGGCCACGAAGATGGTCAAAGGGCTGGAGCAACTGCCTATGAAGACAGGCTGAAGGAGTTGGGGTTGTTCAGCCTGGAGAAGAGAAGGCTCAGGGGGGACCTTATAGTAACTTATCAGTACCTGAGGGAGTCCTACAGAAAGGCAGGGGAAGGACTTTTTAATATCATATCTGATGGGAGGACCAGAAACAACGGATGTAAATTGGAAGGGGGTAGATTTAGACTTGACATAAGAAAGAAATTCTTTACAGTGAGGGTAGTGAAACACTGGAACAGGTTGCCCAGAGAGGTTGTGGATGCCCCCTCTCTGGAGGTGTTCAAGACCAGGCTGGACATGGCACTGAGCAGCCTGATCTAGTGGGAGGTGTCCTTGCCTATGGCAGGGGGGTTGGAACTCGATGATCTTTGGGGTCCCTTCCAACCCAAACTATTCTATGATCTTCAAAAATAGCCCGGAGAAGACCCCAAGCATGAGGGGACATATATATGCTTTTTACACATTCCCTCAAATACAGAAGTGATTGCATTTTTTATAGCACCATAAGCTGCTTCTTCAACTCTACTGATAAATGAGATAAAGATTATTTTACAGTTCATGTTTCAAAAACATCTAGTAAAGCATAATAAAAGAAAAAGTAAGGATAATAAAAGTGAAGACACACGAAGCTACCAATTTAATGACATTCATTCCTTTTATTAGTGGCAATCCCACAGATGCCTGAGGAAGCGTATTTGCTTTCATTAAAACAAATCCACTCTAGAAACCGTTCTGACATCCATCATTAAAGCATTTTATGTGAGTACTCTTTCTTACTGTATTATTAAACCATTCATTAACATGGTAGATAAAAACACCATTCCACTGAGAATCTACCATGGCATTGCAGAAATGTACCCTGCTTGGCGACAATGAAATATGCCATGGCAGGAAAACAATAAAATGGTGTAACTTCACATTAGGCTTTTCAAATTGTGGAATATTTCTATTGTGCTGCTTAGAACATGTACAAAACTCAATCTCCACTTACAATAAATAAATACATTCAATTTGTACTTGAATTGAATCTCGGTGGTGCACTTTACAAAATGACTGCTAAAACATGTGAGAAAACAAAGATGGATAACTAACTCTTTGTATAGCATATTGCTCACTGGACTGACTCTATGTCATTTTAGGTTCTTGATACAGCTCTTTAATGTGCCTGGACTGTATCTCCATTACTGAGCATATATCAAATGGCTGTACTTAAAATACCCAAAGCTGCAAAAGGTACGCAATGCATTTAGGCATGAACATCACCAGACTCTTCTTTCTTCAATATGTTTCAGGGAAAATTTTATTTTTAAAACTAGGATTTATAGGTATTTTCTCATAACATTACTGCAACATTTAAGCAGCTTGCAGAATTTATTTACAATCATAACCAGTCATTGGGAGGACGGGGGGACATATCTTCTCCAACTCTTTTGCCTCCCTTTTCTCCTTGGAGCTGGGTATGCCTGTTTTGGGGAATTTTGAACATCCTTGGGTTACTCAAGCCAGTCTGGTTCTATTCTTACTTCTCCTGAATGTGTTCCAGTTTTAGAAACCGACATAGTTCCATGGACAGGAAAGAGACTGGTGGATTTTTGAGAATGCCACTGTTTGACTTGGCATCTTACTATCCACTGCTGTGCCAGGTATGACAAAGCCCATACTAACACAGCGTTCTTTCCAGGCTGATTTTACTTGCTTGTTACCTGAAGCTGTGGTATAGCAGAGAGAAAAACTTCCTGTGATATCACAAGGTAATACTGGAGGAAAACCAACTTACAGTTTCAGTGTGTTCTTCGAACAGTAAAAATTAGATGTAAATTTAGGCTACAGTGCATGTACATGAGGGTGATCATACTTGCAGGATACCTATATGAAGAACAGAAGTATAGACTCAGTACTAAGGAAACTTCAGATACAGATCCTGGACATGTTCCATTGGGATAAAACACCAGTTCTTACCTGATTTTCTTCAAACATTTTAACAAGCTGAAGCTCTGTTACCTCCTATCTAGCAAAAACTATGCCAAAATGCAAAAGCTAAGCTTATTTTGAAAGGTTTCTAAAAGCAGAACCATTATTCAGCAGTACCTGAGGACAACAAAACCAAGAGCCTGAGGATTTTGTCAACTTCTATCAAACACTACTAACTATTCCATAAAGAGTCAGCCTTTAGTTATAAAAAGATTCCACAGGATCCAACATTTCTCATATTATAGCATTTTAAGATTAAAAAATTTATACAATCCATGGTGTTTATTTCAACAGACTTTTATCTGAATTGTTGCTTGCAAAATCCTTGGAAGAATGTCTAATATTTTTATTGAAAACACTGAAAATGATAACCACAGGTAACAGGAATCAGATTTATCACTGTTTGAGGGACAGTTGTTGCTATAATTATCAGATGATTGATGAGTTTATCACCAGACAGATTTAAAAGGGAAAGTTACAGTGCACATATTGGACTACATGGAATTGTAGAGAATAATATGCTCTCTTTTATATTTTCAATTTTTTCTGATGTTAATACTGTTAACACTGTTTACATTGTTTAACACTGTGTTAATTTTTATCCCTGTTTACTAAATGTAGGACATGTACAGTAGTAAAAACCTCTGGTCACTGTAGCAGAATTTTGCCTCTGGCAGGGCTGTAACTCCATTTAATGTCTTCAACCTCTGCAAAAATAAAGATACTTATATGCTTTTATTTTACTTTTATTTCCCAAAGTTCTGTAGAATAATGACATGCAAAACACAAAATGCTACAAATTTTAAAAGTTTATGTGCATTAAATTGATAAAGCATTATCTCCATTATGCCAAAATTGTCTTTGAACTGTAAAAGTCATGTCACTCAGTTTAGTAGTAGAAAAGTAGCAATTGTACAGGTGCTGTAGTAGAAGTGTTAATATTAAATCTCAGAATTAAAAATGCTATGGAATCTTTTCTTCTTTTTTTCAGTTAGGGGGATTTTTTGAGTGCAACATGTGTCTGAAAATTTAACTAAATTACACCTTGAGTACAAACAAGTTTTACTCATATTTGGGGAAAAAAAGGCAATAAAAATAAATTTGGTACTGGACAGCTTTGATTCCTGATAGACTTAGTCCACTGAGATCTAATCATCAGTTATCTACCCACAGCTGCCTAATCCTCACTGTTAAGGCTGCAACTAGACTTCATGCTCTATTAAAGCAAAGCTTGGAAATCCATCAGTGGGCAGTTAAACTGCAAGCCAGTCAAATTTTGCAATGGGAGCAGGATGAAAAACATATCAGCCAATGACCAACCAACTAATTGCTAAACAATTTACAGGTAGTATCTCTCAACTGGAGCAATAATATTGCAAAATTTCCCATCACAGAGACAGTCACAGGACTGAACAACTCCCATTTGTAGAAACTCAGAGTAGATGCACAGAAATCTACTTAAATTAGAAGGCCAATCTGAAGTGAGTGTTTCAACGACAGGAGAGGTGGGAAATCAAGGCATTAAAAAGCTAACCTCAGACAAAATGGTTGTTCACAGAGGCAAGTATCCAAGGAGGTAAGCTGGTCTGTAACTGCAATAAATTTTTCCACTATTACAGACCTCCTGGGGCCCTCACCCTTTGCTACCTGTTGAGTCATGTCCCAGGGACTGCATTACTACATCGAGAATGGGAGGAGTGTGTGGGGCACATGGCCAGGAAGATTGGTTCCTTGAAACATGGCTTGGGATAGAATAAAAGATGAATTAAGCTTAGCCTGGGAAGGAGAGAACACATTACTTTACAATAAAACTCTGATTTTGGAAGGCTGAAGAGAGTTCCACTTCATAATGTTGTCATGTGGCTTATATTGTGAAGCAAAGAGAACCTGGACCACCCGCGTCCTCAGTGGACCTTGGAGTTTAACATGTTTAACTTTGAGGACTTTGCTGAGGAATGTAGGAGATTCTGATGAAAGGATGGAGGGCAAGGACATAATCTCAATTCTTGGTATCCTTGTCAACAGTCATATCAAAGGAACCAGGTCTTGGCATGTACTACTGCCTCAGTTACCATCCAAACTGCTACACTGATATTTGAAATTGGAATATTTCAACACAATACAATGTTCAATTTACAGTGGTTGCAGCTAATTGTAGTTGATAGAGCTGAGATAGTCTGCAACACTGAAGGATATTACTGCAGTCAAACTGCATGCTTTCATGGCCAAACTATTCAAAGTCCTTCTTTGGCCCTCATTATTCTTATATTTGAATCCTGTAAAATTGTTGCTTTATTCATCCTCGTAATCACACGCCCCTATTCTCAGTGTTGTATGCTGAGATACCAGAAGGCCAGAAATCAATCTAAGCACCTAATTCTTAAAAGCTCCTTTCTACTGCAGTGAGCATTTGTGTTTCCAGCTCCAAGCTACCCAGATGCTTAAAGTCTTACACTTATACATGGACTGATCCTTTTTTGACTGTGCTTGTGGCCTAGAGCAGGATACAGAAGCTATGTTCAAGCACTCCATGGATGCTTCATTCTATTCTTACTGCCACCTTGTTATCATGTTCCCTGACATGGGTTTGTCCATGCCTACCTAGAGCCTCTGAAGCAGCTGCACCAAAAACCCAGAAGACTAGGCAAGTCAGCCAAGAGGCATGCTCCAGAAGGAATGGTCTCCCCTACTCTCTTCCACCAGGATAATGAACTTCTCAGTGTTGGAAATGTGCTCCTAGAAAATCACAGATGTGTATTTCAATCTTTTCCAAGCACCAGAGGATACGGGATCTTTTATTTCAGCTTCCTAGTGTGAGCTTCCACTAAGCTGATTGCATACCTCCAGCTTCAGAGTTATGACATCAGGCAATAGGGCACATAACTGATTCCCTTCAAAGAATTATTCTTGAATTACTTGCCTAAGTTCACCTCAGATATCACAGTGCAAAGAACTGAACCAGACTTGTAGCTACATGTGCCATCGATTCAGCTGCTCTTCTTTCTAACCTGCTGGAATTTGCTTTGCAGTGTCTATTGAGCTAACAGTCAAATTCTATTTGTATCTATTTCATAGAATCACAGAATTGGAAAGGACTTCAAAGGTCATCCAGTCCAATCCCCCCCACTTCACTCATTAATTCTCAATGAAGCATGAAGAGCCTGTCTTAAGAGAAGCTGTTGCATTACTATAGGATCAATGGTTTCAGGATTCCCTCCTAATATTTGTCACTTTTGAAATTCTTTTTTTAACCAATGAAAGACGTATTATTTGTGTCACCTAAGGACTGATGCCATGAAAAACTAAGTCATGCAACTTTAAGCTTCTGCTCAATTTACCAGACATCTGACCCAAGTACCAGGACGCACATATAGTAGGAAATGTCATGAAAGCAAGAAGAATGGTAAGATCTGAAGACTAAGAGTATTACATCTTGAAATCAGGTAAAATTGCTACTATAAGTAATTTTCTGAAATAAAATATACTAAGTAACTACTTTGATGGGTAATAACTATTTAGCAGAGTAATTCAAGAGCAAAAAGTCCATCTAGACTGGGCAGCCTGGTCTAGTGGGAGGTGTCCCTGCCTATGGCAGGGGGGTTGGAACTCGACGATCTTTAAGGTCCCTTCCAACCCAAACTATTCTATGATTCTATGATTCTATGATCTATATCTTTACAATTTAAATTAATTGGGTATTTAATGAAATACTGTAAGACTGTGATACTATGTTAAAAATGCAGCTGGCCAACACTTTGAAGATAGGGAAGTCCCTGCATATCTATAAAATGATTAAGCATGACAATAAAATATTTAAGTACAGAAACTCTAAATAAATCAAATATCAAAGGCAAAATGAAAAAAAAACATTACCACAAAGAGCGAATTTTTATTAGCTACTACAAACCAATGAAGTTGTGTGCAGCAGGGAGGCATCTCACTCTGACCACAAGGTACCACTTATCATGACTGCCACAAGCCATCAACATGGATCTGTGTCCAAATAAACTTTTGGATTCAGGCAAGAATACATTATTAGGCTTGTATTCCTGAGATGAAAGTCAAAGTTGCTATCACATCAAGCCTCTGGGCACTTTCTGTCATGCAATGAATCTTGCTGCCCTGGATCTGCTTCCCGATGACATCCCTCCACCAATAAATTTAAATTCTGAAAAAATTACCTGATACTCAAGGGAATGATTCACTCATTAAAACATTCAGAGACTTGAACAGCAGTTTGTTTTGATCTGAACACGTACGCAGCATGTGGTGAAAGAGACACCACAAAATCAACAATTAATTACTGTG
The DNA here is from genome assembly GCA_013400935.1 of Turnix velox. Taxonomy (NCBI): domain Eukaryota; kingdom Metazoa; phylum Chordata; class Aves; order Charadriiformes; family Turnicidae; genus Turnix; species Turnix velox. The sequence goes on from VZTY01015119.1 coordinate 406,743, forward strand.
AGGGAGAATCCTAACTGCTTGCTACAGCTCTGGCCTTCCAGTGTCAGTAAGTGAGGCAGCAAGGACAACTGAAATGTGTAGTGGAGACAGCAGGAGATCAGAGATCAGCCTCCTGGCTCTGAGAAACAGTTGCTACCAATCATTTGTAGATGGGCTTCAGGCCAGATAAGGAACTCATGGGTGCCATTTTCCAAGCCAGAGGAACTTCAGTACCCCCTGATAGAAACTGATAGAAACCTGTCTAGCCAGCAGCTAGTAACTTTGGTTAGGCACTGATGAGGCATAGAAAAGGCAATCACTCCAGAAACAAAGGAAGAGACAGCTGTTAAGCTGGGCATGGCTGACCAACATACCACCACTTTGTTCCTGGACAAAAAAGACACAGTTAAGATATATTTTCACCTAAATACAGCCTAGTGAAACAAGAAAGAAATTCCCACAACAGTGCAAATCTTGACAGCAAGGACTGAGGCCAACTGCATATGGTTCAATAAGGCCAAGTGTTGGGTCCTGAACTTGGGTCACAACAATCCCATGCAGCATTACAGGCTCCAGGGAATGTTGCTGGAGGCCTGCCTAGCAGAGAAGGACCTGGGGTTCTGGTCAACAGCTGGCTGACTATACACCAGAAGTGTGTCCAGGAGGCCAATGTGGCATTCTGGCCTTTATCAGAAATAGTGTGTCCAGCAGGACAAAGGAAGTAATTGGCACTGGTGAAGCTGCAGCTCAATTAATGTGCTGATTAACCTGGGGTGCAGAGATGGAAGGTGAAGTAGCTCTCTAATAGACTCACATTCAGTATCACAGTCACTCTTCTCAGAGGAACATCCTGCCAAGGACATCTTATGATTTCTCTAATGAAGGGTAACATGCATCCTTCAGCTGCAGTGTGGAATGTGCCAGCCATCTGGCCCAAAGGCTGTCCAGTGCCTCTGACTGGTACATCTGTCTTAACTGTGGGAAATGATGGACGTGATTTCCTCTCTGGTGTAGATCATCCATCTCCTATTATTTTGAGAACTAAATAGGACTCCTCTGTGTTGCTTATGCAGCTGGAAATGGAGTTTTTATGCTTTCCCTCTGGCCAATACAAGATTTGCTGGGACTTTCCAGAAAGTACAGACTAAAATCAAAGCAGTTGGGAATGACAGCTGTGACTCCCAGCTGCCGCTAGGTGTACTATCAGTATATGGAAACTAGATACTGGTCTAGAAACTAGACTGGTCTGTTTTTTGGGTTTTTTCTCCCTTCTATTCTGGAATGTGCTCAGACCTCTGAGGAATTGTTAACTTTGATATCAGCTGTTTCCACAGCTGTTTCTACTGAGAAAAAGCTTGTAAAATCTGGACTGTGCCTTTGAAGGCATTCCACTAAGAACTTGCAACTATAGCAGTGAAGAAAATGCAAAACACTCACTGAGCCACTGAAAGCTCCACAACCAGCTCTAACAGATTTTTACAAAACTGTGTCCTGTTTCAAGAAAGAAAGTGTCACATTCCTTCAGGTAGTGGCAGACTAAGAAAACCTGTCTCACTGGCTAAGATCTACCTCCTCCCTTTTTCCTGAAATCACCATCCCACACTTCCTTTTAATGGAAAAAAATCAGCAAAAAATAATTAAAAGAATTGCTAAAGCAGAAAAGACTATTTTAGACATATGATCTGAGTTCTCTCCCACAATGTGATCTTAGGAGATGGGGTTTATCACATAACATTTGCTTTATTTTCTCTTTAACAGTAGGATATTTCCAAACTTGTGCATCCCATCTGTGTCTATTTTCACAATGACTGAACAAATGCAATTAGTCTGAAGTCAGCCATGTAATGGTCTTCTTCTACTAGCACTAGGTATTTTTAGTCTATGGATTCTCTTATTTCTGAGCTATGACTTCTTTTTTTTCCTAGCTTACATTTATTATCAGAGTTACCTTTTTCCTGTCACTGACATTCTGTGTCACTGAAATAATCCCAGATGCCTTTTCACATTTTTCTCATGGTTACTTCATTGCGACATATACATGGGAGAAAAAGGAAGAAAATTTTCAGTAAAATTATTGCAAAATTTGATCTTTGTTTCTCTGATATTCTGTATTTTGCACCACTTCCTTGACCTGTACAGTCTGCCATCTACCAAGACTCTCTTCTACTGATTAATATGATGTTACAAAGATAGATGAATTACCAGAGAAGAGAAAATCCCTGTACTTTGTACCATATTCTGTACTTTGCACCACTTCCTCGACCTGTACAGTGTGCCTTCTACCCAGACTCCCTTCTACTGTTTACTATGTTTTTACAAAGAATTGCTGGAGGAGAGAAAATCTCCATGTCAACCTATTGAGAAAGGAGTTATGTTTCCTTCTCCCACAACAAATTTTCAATGATCCATCCACAGCAGGATGTGACATTGATTCTTTTTGAAGTCAAGACTGTGGTTCTCTTCTGCGCTGAACAGAGCAGGGATGAATGTGACTTTGTGCACGCTCTTCGTTGCCGATGATATGCAAACCCAGCAGCCTTTCCAGCCTTGCCCCAACCCACTAAAAACAAAGACATGTCACCAAATCTTCCTTCATATCTTTCAAATGCATCTTTCACACGTCATGCTTTAAATTCCCTAAATTTGTCAGCTGGTTTCTTCACCAAGCTAACTGCTGTGTTTCTCTGCCTGTATCAATGATCTTGGCTTTCCTTTAATGCTGCTTGTTGAACCAGCCTTTCTGTCTTTCAATGTCTTTAATTCCTGATTTTGTGGTCTGTTGTCACACTGTCTATGTGGAATTTCCTGTTTGCTTGTGCTGCTTGGGCTTTTCTGTTTGTTGTCTTTTTTTCTATAAGGTGGTCAACTTGTCTTAATTCTAGCTTCATTTTCAAAGGACTTCTCCAAAAAATGGTGAATCCTCAATAGTACCTCCTCAGCAGTGACATACTTTTCTCAAGTTTGTCTGTGATGTGGACAGTGCATATGCTGAAAGCCACCTTTAGCACAGAAAGATGCCCTGACTTAATTTGAACCCGGCCATAAACCAATCGAGTTTAACTAATGTCTATTTGCTTGGTATAGTATATGTGAGTTTTTCATTGTCTTGAATTAAAGAAAAAAAAAAGAATTGGTTTTCAATCAAATAGGAATGTTTGTACTATTTATTTAAAACTGCATATATAACCAGAATAGTGCAAACATCTCACAGAGAAAAGGCATTAAACAATAAGCATTAAGATTTAAAAAAAAATTACACAGACCCATAGAGCATTTTTTCCTCTATCCAATTCATTCCCTATCTTCCCTACGCTTCCATCTCTGATTGCAAGCATAATTTTTTAGTTGTTTCCCAAAAAAGATACTTGCACAAATTTCACCGCAGCTTCTGGGGACTTAAGTGATCTCCAAAATTGTTCTTGTGCTCACACTTCCTATTCACCAGTTCCTATTTCCCTTTTTATCCTGTTTTCTTCCACATCATCTCTATTCTTGTGGATTGCTCCACAGCAATTTTGAATATTTAGACTACAGTATCTCCCTTCCAAAATGTAAACAAGCTTCTAGGGATATCTTCAGAATACATATATATCCCCTGACACATTCCTCTTTTACTAGACAAAGAACCATTAAAAAGTGAATAGAAAATTAAATGTATTTCTACCTTTAGATGTGCCTAAGTCACATGCAGAGGCAGGATATACTGAGCAGTTGCAGAAATATAAGCCTGAACCTTTAATTAGAATGTTTTATTTCTTGTAGGGCTTCAGCAATGTTTTATACAAACATAACATAGACATCAATCTATCAGATATGATCACTGGACCAGATGCAACCAAGCTCTACCCCACAGGGTAAATTTGGGATGGGATGTCTGATGAGCATCTCCAGCTGATAGCACAGGATTTGATTAATTTTTGTTCCAAGGTGCCATTAACAGGGGTCAGTCCAGCACGCAACCTCTCTCAACACAGCACATCTCAGTGATCTCAGCAGCACCCCAAGGCCACTGGAGGAGTAGACCAGTCCTTCAGGCACAGACTACCTTTGCTGGAATCTTGGTATTTGCCAAAGAGGTGTCCAGGGTAATGCCTCTCATAGCTCAGGGAACAGCAGAGATGCCCAGGTGGAACAGGGAGAGCAGAAATGTACTTCAGCAGATGGAGTGGAAGCACTCGAGGATTCTGTGAGATTATATGTTAAGATTTTTAATTTAATTTTTTCTCAGCAGATTGGGAAGCCATGAGATATGAGAAGTACCCATCAAACTAAAGAACCGCTATATTGTTTTCATATGCATGTAATTTGCTAAGAGTGAGTTGAAAGCAGCAGAATTTTATTCCAGGATTGTCTCCAAAGGAAAAGCAAAACTATGGGAACAGACAGGCAAAACAACAACTGAACTATGGGAATGAGCACAGCAAAGAAACAGGGTATTTCTCCTCAAACAATCTGTTAATTTGCAGGAGTTTTCAGAGTTTGTAGCAGTACAGAGGAAAGGCTAATTTTTTGGAAAGACATTTAGAACAGGACCATATAGAGCTACTGGGAAAAGACAGCAATAAAGTAGAGAAAAAAGAAGTCAGAGCTAACAATAGGCATTACAGAACCAGAGGGAGGCCCTTAGAGTCTTGTAAAGCATAGGGTTTTCACCTGTTAATTGATGCATGGGGGTCAACTGAGTGAAGTGTAACTTGTGCCTGTTGATATAGGTGGGAAAAGTACAGTCCAGTTTCAATGTAGAGTTTTTGTCTTCAAACTTCCATGCTGCAGATGCAGGTTTGGAAACTAGGATTACATTCCTGCCATGAAAAAAGGGCAAGTAGGACATTCAGGAATAGATGAAAGGGGCAAGAAAAGAGGACTAATCCTTGGGCAGAAGAATGAGATATTCTGGGGAGTCCAAACCACAAAATCTGTAAGAATAAGAGGCTCAGTTTCAAGATGACCACAAGAGACACTGCTTGTGGTAGAGGTATCCTTGAGAGTGTACCAGGATTACTGTTACAGCCAAGAATTTAAAATCAGTAAAGGGTTAGAAAGAAATTGCCTATAAAAAGATATTAAATGACATGGCTGCAAAGAAGATTATAGTTCACTTTACTCCTCTAGGGCAGATATTGACAAAAGGAGGTGATGAATTTGGAATTATCCTTTCAGCCCCACTCTTATCCTTGCAGTGTGTCCACAAATGATAGTGGTGACCCTTGATTGTTCTTCTGATACACATTTTCCTTGACCTAGCAGGACCAGTCATTCTTCCCCATGGCCTTCTAACACGGCTTGCAAATTGTGACATCAAATTGGTATTTCAGCTATTACCAGCTCACCATCATGATTTCAATTTGCTGCAATTCAAGCTCCAGGGGCAGTATTTCTTCAAGAAAGCAATGTCAATAAGTTGCTCAGTGGCTGGTTAAAGCCTCTGGGAATTCATCAAAATGCAGTACAGGCAGTGAAATAGGAAATGGAAAGCCTCTGGCAGGTTACTGTCCTCAGTACTTTGTTGGAAAGGAAGGGAAGAAAAGCCAGTAGCACACAACAATGTGGCAGTGGACTTGTGGCAGGGAAGTAAGAAGACCTTATGGCCACAGAAGAGGACAGAGGGTTTCTGTGCAGTAGTTGCCTTGGGGAGGTAAACAAGCTAGATCTCAATATCGGACCAACCTATGCTGCTACAGGAGGAGCAGATAGAAATCAGAAGAACAAATGGGGCCAAGAAGGATCTTCAAAAAAATTTCAGATGTTATTGGGGGACACTTAGATTTTGTATGCATAGTGGTAGCAATTGCACAAAGACAGTGCACTAACCACTGTAAAATTTGATGGTCATATACAAAAGAGGCTCATCTATTATTAAGTATCATGATAAACTTGTAAGGGGTCTGTCATACAGTGCTGATGGCACTACACGTTGTTCTGAAGAAGAGCATAGGAGGCCTGAGTAAATGTATCTGTCGGAGGGAATTCATTTCAATTTCAGGTTTGTTGGGAAATCAGCTCCTCAGCTGGTAGACAGCCATGTGCGATGCCTTTGTGACTATGGATTCTTCAGAAGGGTCGAGTCAAGGAATGCAGGCTTATTTTACATCAAAGAGGGTCTAGAAAAGAACATTCTGAGGAGATTTTCAAGGAAGTCAAGAATGGAGGAAATTAACCTTGCAATGCATATGTAGCACAGTATGGACCTCCTCATCAAATAGGGCCTGACAACATGCACTAGAGAAGGTCAATTCATAGCTATTTTTTGAGTTCATTGCTGATAATTTCTATTGGAATCATGTAGAAGCTCCCAGTTATAGTTTGGGACTGAGAAATGGTTGCACTTAGATTTCTTGTAAAAAAGTGGAAAGTACAGACCCTGTACTTATAGGGTTATAGAGTTCCATTCAGGCTGGAAGCCTAGAAAGACCTTTGCCAATGTACCATGTGATGCATACTACAGTGTATCTTACTGTTCTTTTGGAGTTTTGAGAAGAAGCTAAAGCGATTCGTTAAACAGCAGTTCGAGTGGTCTATCTATAGTTGCTACAAATACAGAAAATATAACTCTACATATTCTACTTAGTCTTTTTAAAGCTACACAGTGTTTGACGACATAATAACATATCCACTCTGCATTTAGCTCTTCACCTTGTAATGTTACATATCTAAGTTGATTTTTTTCTCTAGATAGCCACAATCTATAAAGTTTATGAAGTAAGGTCCTGGTATTGTGTCTAACCAGAAGCCTCAATGGTCACAAAGACAGGATCTGGTATTTGACTAGAAAGCTTAATGTTAGAAGAGTAAAGCATAGCATGATGAATCGCTCTGTGTTTTACAACCAAGAATGCTGCTCAACAGCCCACTACCCATCCTGACTTTAACATTAGGGATTTGATCAGGAGAATGATTAGATGTGACCAATGATTTTTTTAATCAAAATTCAATATGCATGAAGTAATGTCATCCGGGGCCAACCAATGTAAAGGTTAAATCTAATAAGCCAACACTCTATGCATGTTTATTCTAATAACTTGAAACAATAAATATTGAGGTACAAATATTTGTTGATTGTAATGTTCAGGTGAACATTTTTGGGAAGGATCCCACGTCCCTGGTGCACATCATTGATAAAGGATGTCTCAACTCACCTAATTTTGTGTAGTTAAGTTTTTCTTACCACTGTAGATTTGTAACAGTATAGCACTTCTACTGTATCTATCACATGTAATTGTGCATGTGTTTATATTTACAGTCTAATTATATCATAAGGATGGTGTTAGGAAAGCTAAAGCTTAGTTGGATGAGAAATTAGAATGAGATAGGAGGATCTACTAAGAACAACTTCTACATGTTCATTGTCAGTAAAATGAAGGCTAGGGAAATCTCAGACCTCCTGCTGGTCCCTCTTCCAAGGGACCTAGTGACAAAGGATATGGACAAGGTGAGGTACTCAGTGCTTCTTTTGCCTCCATTTTTACTGGTATGTTTTTCCCTCGCATATAGCAGAAACCTAAGAACAGTCTGTGGAATTGAAGCAAATGCCTTCAAGGGAACAAGAAAAAAGACCTGGAGAAATGCAGGCCATTCTGCCACATATGGAAAAGCTGGGAAACAATTTTTCCGGGAAGCCATTTAGGGCTGTAGAGTTGATTGCCACAGGTACTAAACAGCTGCCATTAACACAAGCTCATCACAGGCCAGCACCATTCAGTACCTCACTGTCTGAGAGCTCAGGCACAAGCAGCCACATATGTGAAGTGTTTCCCACTCAGCTTCCCACAGCACGGCATTGTGACCCAGGCCAATGGACAAGCATCCACACAACTGCTCTTTCTCTCCCGCCCACTGTGGGACACTGGGAAAAAGAGAAAGCCTGGATACTGTGCAAGCATTGTTCATCAGTAGGCAAAACACCAGTGTATAATCAACACTGTTTTGTCCATAAATCCAAAACACAGCAGCAAAAAGTCTGCTATAATGAGAATTACCTCCATTCCAGTCTGACCCAGTACAAGCATGAAAAAACTTCTAATGATATTATGATAAATGCTGAGCGCAGAAGTTATTGAATATAAAACTAGACTTCCGTGAAAAGTATAGTAACTATAATATTGGCAAGTAAAATAAATTAGTTTAAATTATGTAGTCCAGATAGTGGAAAAAATGAAAACTGGTAAACAAATCAAATTTTTGTGCAAAGAGAAATGAAATATTGATGCATATTTTTAAAGTATCTTAAAACCTCTAGCTGCCAGACAGGAAGTATTTTGAGAGCAGCCTCATTAAAACTGACATAATTCTGGAACACAACTGAAAAGCAAGACAACCATTCCACCATTGTTCAAACACTGCAGTTTCCTAAAGAGGGGTCATCAGACTTCCCAACCCTTATGAATGCTGATACTTTGCGTTCTTTTCATGTAAGAAGAAAGAGGACTGAAGAGATAACAGGATAAAGAATGTGTTAGCCTTATAACCTTGAGCTGTGATGAAACACCAGTTTACTTACATTTAATTATGTTCAGTTTACAACAAACTATTCAGTAGAAAACATCAATTAGAATGTTGATGCCTTCAGACTCCTTCTAATAAGAATGAAGAATTGTAGTCTGAAATTAAAAATTCAACTGAAAAGGGATTTTTGCTGTTTAGCAATTAGTTCTCTCTGTTATGTAAAACAGTATTAATAAATGAAAATTATTGGGTAGATTTTCAACAGAATTATGTGTTAAGATCAGTTCAAATATGAAAAAATTATTCTACATCACTCTACATTACTCCAAAGACATACTGTAATATACATCACAATACATGTGGTGCAGACAAAGACATATTATAATACATACCACAATGCATTATTTCCTATTGTCTGTTACTTAATGTTCTCTGGAAGGAACATAAATAAATAAGCCCCAGAGCAAAACCTGAACATTGCATAATAGGGTCTTTCAGAACACAAAAATTGCTTTTCAGACTGGGTCTGATTGTCTCTTGGTTGGATGAAGTAGGATCACATAAAGTCAATGACAAATACTCCGGGAAGTTAAACTTCAACTTCACTCATGTCTTAGAAGTGGCTGCTTGTGCCTAAGCTATGAGACAGCCACACTGGCAGGTACTGAAAGCTCTGAGCTATCATGAGCTTGTGTTAATGGCAGCTGTTTAGAACCTGTAGCAGTCAAACCCTACTGTCTTAAGTGGTTGTCTCTTAGAAGGTAGGGCCAACTCTCCACACTTGGGTATATGGACAGCCTCCCTTTGAAAGAATAAAAGAATCTGAAGATGTCAAAATAAATCAAGTTTGATGTTATGTATGATGAAAATGACATCTGACCCTAAATATGAAATAGGGACACTAAGCAACCATCACTTCTGGAATTCGCACCCAATGCAAAGCCTGCATTGAGCCAGGTTCTCAGTCCCCATTACAGCCACAAAAAGAAGTTTTCATGTGAATTGTTTTTAGAAATAAAATGTAGAAATAAATGCTCCACCAACCCAAATGAGCTTGGAAACATTGAAAATTTTAATTAGCTTTACTATTGTTCATTTTCACTTTTAAAGTAACATTAATTCTTTCCTCTATTGAAATAGCATTACTTCCACAGGTCCATTTCAGCTGCAATCTCAAAGACAATGGGATGGAAAACAGAGGAACAGAGAAATTACAAGACCCAAAGCCAAGTACAACATCTAATTCTCTTTAGCCTGATTTGGGAGCCATATCAGCAGCTCCCATGTGCAATCACAGATCAAATTACTACTGCCACTGAAGATCCTGTCGGACTCAAAAAACCCAAGAGGCTGTGCATGCTCACACCCGTGTGAAGCAAAGACTTGTGGTCTACAGAGCTAGAAGAACAAGACCTTCACTAGCTGGGCAGCAATAATGTGACCATTAACTTTGATGAGAAATATGCAATTTCTTTAGTAAGTCTCAGACTAATGAAAGTTAACAGAAAGAGAACTGTGCCTCAAGGGCAGTTCTCATCTCTGCTTCAAATTTGGCTTTGGCAACTGATTTTTACCTCTCTGTACTTCCTTGTAACTACCATAAGACAGAGGGTAACGAAGATGATAGCCTTCATGTGGAACATTAAGAGCTTTGGATGAAAAAACTCCAAAGGATGGCTTTTACTTTCTGCATTGTACCAGCCATCTTGCTTCCTCCCTCTCCCCTTCCCTTCTTACTTTCTCTCCCCCTTTCTTTTTTCTTACCTCTCTCCTCCTCTTGCCTTCCTCCTTCCTTCCTTAGAATCTAAAAATTGCTTCATTACTATTCCATATCAGAATACTTCTGCAGTGTTAACATTGCCAATAGTGTCCGAAGGCAGAACTGAATTGCACTGAATTGGAAGAAGAACCAACAGTGATATTTTGTAGGGCAAGGTCTCTGGAAACTCCCAAGGGTTTACTCACTTTATTTTGGTTTATATTCTTTTTTCATATATAGTGTTAGTGACAGTTATAAAGATTTTCATGAAAAGTGCTACATTGTAGCTGTATCACGGTAGTGGTTTCCATTTTGGTTTTCAAGGCAGAATGCTCTCATGAATTTAATACAGATTTCAGCCACATGGCTAGGAACAACTTGTAACTGCTCTTCAAAAAAAGCAGCTAAGTGCAAATTATGCCACTTGAGCATGCACCATGTCTGAAATTTAATGGCTAAAATAATATTGTAAACAACAATGTAAATGTAAGCAAATGTAAAAAGTAGTAATTGCATCTACGATAACTATTAACAGAAAAGTAGGATGTCTATGTGAAAAAGGCATAGAAAGCAACTTCTTAAATTGCTACAAACCTCTTGAATCTGAGTCACATCTCAGCAGTAATCCAGCACACCGAGAAATTGCTTTTTTGTGCTGATTTAACATTTGATAACATTTTAGAAGCTGGAACTTTATGACAGCATAGGGTAAGACTGCGAGGCAATGTAGATTGCAGCATTTCTTTATGAACATATACTTTTCAGATAAGACAGATTCATTGTACACATTTTAGCAGAAAAATTTCCAAGAACACTTAATAGAACACAAAGGTAAAAGAGTGTTTCAGTTTTACAATTATATTGTGATTCAATTTAGTAACTTTTAACATGCAATAAATGTTTGCCTCAGTGGGAACTTACTTCAATTCTAAAAAAAAATATATAGGTTTTTCTGTAAAACTGAATTAGTAAATCCAAGTGGCAAATTAATTCGAATAGCATAATTACATGGATTACATCGATTACATCAGATCATCAAGATGCAGAGGAAATGGCAAGCACTGCCAACCCAAGTGACTTCAGTGAGTCAATGCAACAGCAGTAGGTAAGGGAAGGGTGGAAAATTGTTACTAAAGCACATGTTACTCCTTGCCCCAGATCTGTCTGCTTGTTTTCCTACACAAACTGTTTCCCGACATCTCCACACTGTAACAAAATTATCTTTTGGATGTTGGCCCATACAATCTCCAAAGATTTCCAAGTCAAAATATTACCCTCTTCTTAATCTGGAGTAGCAGAGACCAAACTGAAATTACCATTATTTGGCTTTTACTAAAAGCTTTATTTATTTCCATAGAAGCAGAAAAGCAGTGAAATTCCCCATCTTGTGACTGTATCAGACAGTAAGCCCATTATTTAAAGTAGTAGTTAGAGACTTATGGAAGTAAGAGCCCACAAAAACAGAGTCACAGTGAAGGATCAAACACTAAAGAAAACCCTCTGGTTCATTTCTCAGAAACTATCAGGCTACCCTAAAAATGTCACAAAGGATTAGAACTATGTGGAGAGTTGGTATTTTTATTAACTGTCTGGGGAAAAATAAAAAAAAAAAATTAAAAGAAAAAAATAGTTTCTCAGTTTTTAAAAAAATCTTTAAAATAGCAAGGTCTTAAAATACATTGATGAAAAAAAATATCCCAACTTTCAAAACTACTAATTGGTTTCTCGCAAAGTGATTTTGGATGCATTATCAATATTTTTCATTGACTTGATGCTTATCTATAAATGTGGCAAAAAAACTATTCAGTGAGGAAGTTTTGCCTACCCATAGCTAAATACAGAGCAGTTCATCTTCTTCACCAGGATTTCCAGCAAGTGTTAGCATACATGTAGAAATTACAGTAGAAGTGGAGTGGTTAAAGATGTAGCTTTTTTTTAAGTACTTAGTGACTCTAGGCTACATTATTATGATGTCCCTCTGACTTGAACCCCTAAAATGGCTTTTCTGTGTGTTTCAGTATTTTTAGGGAGAATACAAAGCTTTCTTGCTGGGTCCAAAAGAAAAAAAATCAAAATTGCAGCGGTCTGTTAAGTACTGGGGAGTATTTTCAAAACAGACAAAAAAATGATGTCCTAAAAGTTCAACAGACTGTCTATTTTTAAAATAGATTGCTTACTCAACACACTTTGGGCTACAAAGCACTAAAATAAGAACATATCATTACTGTCAAAAGTGCTGTGAAGGGCCAACTGCCGCTGAAAATAGTTTTTATACACATGCTTTTGCATACTCTTTCCCATCTGCTCACAGGTGATTGTTGTTTTTTTTTTAAATTTAGCCTTTAGGATCTGTAAAAAGTTTTCCTATTTTTGTTTTGTTGTTTGTTTGTTTGTTTTAAATGAGAGAACGGAGGTTTTGCCTGCATCATCACCACAAAAGACATAGCTTCTTTCTGATTGCTCTTCTAGTTAAAATTGGTAGTAGTTGGAGAGAACTCCTTCTTGGTTGCGTTGGATAATGTCACAGAGAATTACAACATTGTCCTGCACTCCAAATGACAGATTCTGTCCCCGCCTCACAAAAGATAGGAGAGGAAGGAATAGAGAGATTTATGAGTTTAGAAAAATTCTAAGCTACTTTAATAGATAATGAAATAACAAACAAAATCAAAAGGGAAAAGATGGAAAGGTATATAATGTTTACAGAACCATATCAAGCTCCCAGGATGTCAATTATGTCCCATACTGGGGTCAGCGACAGTCAGGAGCTAGACATCAGATCTGGAGTGAGGAGTGCCAAGATTGGGATGAAAAGCAGATGGACAGAGAGAGTCTTTCCTAGGCCATCATAGAAAATGAGCTGGTTCTTTGATCCCTCAGCTTTTTTATTGACCATAGGGCAGATGGGATGGAATATTCCTGTTGGTCAATTTTGGGTCACCTGCCCCATCTGCTCCATCTTGCAGGTGGGATTCCTCTACATCTCTCCACTTCCAACACCCAGTGTGAGTAAATTATGAATTTTCTGACTTTGATTTTCATAGTGATAAAAGAAAATAAGAGCCTCTTGCATCCCATTCCTTCATACAAACAAGTCTTATCAGTCTGAGAGCAAACAGTTTCTGAACTATGTGTTTAGTCAGACAGAAGAGGCCTAGCTAAAAAGTGAAGTTACAGACTAGAAAAGTTTCTCTATTTTACCTCAAACTAGGACAGATGTCAATTATGAGCTCTTCCCTAATAACTGAAGAGGTGTGCTGTGCAACCCTTCACAAAAATGCTTTTATTCCAAAACATCCAGCAACCTGCAAAACACACTAAAACATGGAATAAAACTATTTTGAGCAGCCTGATCTATTTACTCATCCCTCATGGATGCATTTCAATGCCCTGCCTTGCAATGCTGTCATTTGTCCATTTTCCAGCAGAGACTTGTCTTTGCTACAAACTCCAGGAAAGGGTGTCAGCACCAGGTGTGGCTAGTTTGGCAAAGTAAGAAGCAACACAGACAATTTTTTTGTAAAAACTCTGTTTTCCATTGAAAATTTCCCACAGTTGTTGCCAATCATGTAAGCTGGTATGACCAAGGGGACTGCTGGAAAAAGGAAAAGTGACTGACAACTCCTGGCATTTTAATGCCTGTCATTAATTAAGAATATCTCTGTAAGGGGCATGGCTACAGATATTATGGCATCCCTGCTAGCCAGGGAAATGCACGTTGCCTCTGATGTGTTAAAGAAGCAACTACTGTTTCACAAAAGGGAAATCTCACAACCTTTAAAACATCTTCTCATTTAGGTGCTTGATTTTACAAATCTCAATTTTTTTCAGTGGGGTTTTTGTCTCCTTTTTGCTTTACTGGAAAAATTTTAAAAACAACAGTGGAATAAATAACTGAAAAGGAAATCCTTTCCTATGTTATCATACTGACACCTATATAATTCTTCTGCAAGCACAGAAAGCTAGCACTTGCATGGGTCCCTGCAGCTTAAGGAAAGGTGTTATGTCTGTACTGACAAGTTTGGTGAGGTCTAAGGATCTCCAGGCTCTGAAAAGAATCACAGAATGTTGGGGTTTGGAAAGGACCTCAAAACATCATCTAGTCTAATCCTCATGCCAGAGCAACAATACCCAGATCAGGTCACATGGGAATGCATCCAAGTGTGGTTTGAATGTCTCCAGAAAAGGAGACCCCACATCCTCTCTGGGAAACCTGTGACAGTGACCTGTTATCCTCAACATGAGAAGGTTTTTTTCTCATATTTATGTGGAACCTCCTGTGTTCCAGCTTGTACCCATTGCCCCTTGTCCTGTCATTGGATGTCACTGAGAAGAGCCTGGCTCCATCCTCCTGGCACTCACACTTTACATATTAATAAACATTAATGAGCCTCCTCTTCTACAAGTTAAAGAAGCAAAGATCCCTTTCTCACTTTCTCTCTGTGTACTTGTGTGTGCCTGACCTGCCCTTGCTCTGTCCTCCCTCCCTCTGGGCTTCTCATCCTCGTCTCACCCAACCAGCCCTGGCTTCTACTCCAATGCTTGAGGAGAGACATTTCTTACCTCCTCCCTGCACCGTGGCACTCACTCAAGGCATGCCCAGTCCTGTTATGTCTCAATCACCAAATTTGTTTCCTTATCTCCATGTCCACTCAGGCCACACTCTCTTATGCCTTTCTTTTTGCTAGCTTCCATCTCTCTTCCCCTCTCCCAGCCCTGGTGGGAAATACCCCGTTCCAGATTAGCATTCCTGAGACGTGGTCAGGACAGACTAATTCCTCTTCTAATGCTTGGGGAAAATGGTACTTTTAGAAGATTCTGTTGTCTGAATTGAGGAAAATATTTACTTTATAACCAGTTAGGCTGTCAAGGTCTCAATGTTTCTGAGCCTGGCCATGTGCAGGGCAGAGAAGTGAGGTTAAGGCGCTGGCCCAGAAGGGCCAACAGGATTATTTCATGCCTTCAACATTGCATTCAATATAAACTAGTAAGTTTGCTGCACAGTATTCACTATCTGTTGACAGTGGTGGTACAGAGAATTCCTTGCCTTGGTGATGTGATGGAACCCTGAGGCCTTCTTGAAGCCTTAGTGTTTGCAGTGACAGACACTTGCCAAGTCTTATAAGGTTAAGATACGTCGCCAGCTTTCGAAAGAACAGCTGAAGCCCATTTTTGAAGTAATTCCTCTTCACAGTGCACCTCCCTTCTTCAAATCTTCACAGCAAAATATGAAATTATGAACGATTGCCAGAGAGAAAGCAATAACTTGTGGGGTCTTTAATGTCATAAAGCTCATTTTGATTTCAGTGCTTTAACAGCTAGTTGGCCTGCCACAGCAAAAATTCACACTGACTCCAGTACAGGGAAATTCAAGCCAAACCTAAGAAAACTGAAAGTGGCTGAAAATGTAATCTTTTTATACCTATCCAGAGGAGACTAGGCAAAGCAGCTTTAAAATCTCCATTCAGTACATAATTCTGCCTTTGAAAAAATTATTATGTGAATAACCAAGGCTAGAAAGAGACTTGGGATTCATTCGTGTCAGGTAATGCAGAAAGCAACAGCATTGAAATCACCCAGCAAGCAAAAAAAAATACAAGGGGTTGGGTTATGGTGTTTTTACCACAGTCGCTCACGGAGGAGGCTGTGCAGTGTGACGACAGCCCTTTCCGGGTCTGAGTGTGTGTACAGCAGCCATCAGTCCCGCCGCAGGACGTGGCACAGTCCGCTTTCCACCCTCTCCCCCGCCCATGGGTTGGCGTTGGCGCGCTCCCCCTCCACGCCCCCGGGTGGGCGCGTCTCGGCGGCCACGTTGACAGGGCGGCAGCGGGTCCGTGGCCGCGTAGCGCAGCGCAGCGTGGGGCGGGCTGGTCTGTCGGCCGGTCGGTTGCTGGTCGTGGGTCGGGGTGCTACTCGATCAGTTCCAAAAATGTCTTCGCCTCCTAAAGAGAAAGCAGAGACGCGGGCCGGACACCCTCCTGCTGGTACGGCCGCCGGTTCCCGTCTCTCCGCTTCTTTCTCACTCGCAAGGGCGTCTGGCGGAGGAGGGGAGGGTCTGGGAAGCCGGTGGGGGGGAGGCCCATCGCCTCTGGGAGAACCCGGCCAAGTCCCCGGGGCTGCCCGGGGCTGAGGGGAGCGAGAGCGGCCTCCGGCGGGTCCCGCCGCCAGCGCTCGCTCTGGGAATGGAGGGTTGGAAGGCCCGGGTGGGTTTCCGTGAGCTCCCCCGCTCGGAGCAGAGGGCTTCTAGCACCTGGCCCCTGTCTCTGCGGCTCGCTTTCTCTCCCCCTCTTCTTCCAGCCCTGTGGTAAGGGGTGTGATGCTCCCTACCACCCTCACCCCCCCAGGGCAGCTCTCTGGTCGCAGGCACATTCCGGCGGGATTTGTGTAGTTTTGGCATCTCTGCATTTTGACTCGGGAGGCCGGCAGTGTGGTCTTCACCGGCCCTTGTCCATGAGGGTGTCCTCCGTCTTCTGAAGGCGGCAGGAGGCCTGTGAAGCCAGCGGCCGGAGATGGTGAAGACAGGACGGGGGAAGGAGCCGACTGAGCCACAGAGGAGCCTGCCCGGGTGCTGGCGGCAGCGTGCCAGCTGGGTGTGAACGGGCAAACTGGGAATAAACGGGCCTCCCCATGATACCGAAAATCGGCCTGTGTGTGCTGGGTGCGCAGAGGAGAGTTTCCTCAAATTGCTCACACCCCCTTGTGTAACCTAAACCCCCGTCTATATCGGGGCTTGAACATTACATACTCATTATTTACAAAGAATATTCATTACGATTCTGGGAGATTATTATCATAAGTGCTTGCCCTCTTGAGTATGCCTAGTTAAATGGAGGTCTCTGGTGGTCTCTTTACACTCTCCTCATCCTCACTGTGCCTGATTTGTGACACGTGAAGCTCTGTCCATCAAAGCGGCATTGCCCAGTGCCTTGTCAGCAGTCAGGCAGGGTGGCCTTCAGACCAATTACATGTTGCCTTGAAGCAACATTCCCTGTGTTATTCCTGAGTTTTATGGCCTCCTGCCTGGATATTGGCATGATGAATGCTTAACTAACAAGGATACAATTTTAGTCTAAGTTCTAGTTAGGCTAACAAAGGTTCTATTGAGTTAAAAAGATGAATGCTTAGCTAACAAAGATAAACTCTCTGGCAGAGTTTTCATTAAGCTAATGAGAATGCTACTTAATTAAAAACTGTACCTGATTTTACAGACTAAAATGTATCGCCCACATCCATTTCTCTTGTGGGCTTCACCATGCAAGAGCAAGCTTTGGGCTCTTGGCTGTGCTTCTGGAGGTGAGGCAGGGTAGTGGGCAAGTACAGCTGCTTGCCAGCTTCCCAGGGAAGGAAATATGCTTTCCATCCTGCTGCTGCCTACTCGTAGTCAGGATTGGAGCTGTGTCCCACCTTTGGTGGGACTGTGTGCTACCACCTGTCATAAGGCAGCTCCACCTCTCCCTACTCAGGTGGGATCTGGCTGCTTGTAGTGTCCACATACTGCTGTTTTTTCTTCTTCATCTTTCTTAAAAAAGGGAACTGTATCTGTTCAGGTGCAGTTCCAGCAGTACAGTCAGGCTGATCTCTTGGCTGAGCAGAGTATTCCCAGTTCTGCAGCCTCTGTTGTCATGCCATCAGCTCTTACCTGACCTCCTGGTAATCTGGTTGGGGAAAACAAACCAAACAAAATAGCTTTACAAAAGGTACAAACATAGTACCTTCCCAAATGTCAATAGCATTTGCTGCAATAGTTCCTTGAGCTGGCAGGTCAGGTCAGGTACATGTCAGCTTCAGTGTGAAGGGATGGTTTGTCCTACCCCACTGAGCATGAACTAGGCACATAAAAGTTAGGAAGAATTTGGATCATCAAAGCAGAATTCACAGATCCATTGTTTTTCATATGTAATGTTAGCCCTTGGTTACTAACTCCACGCAGCCTGTTAGCTTCCTCTCTGCATTGATCGTTTACCTTTGGGGGGGGAAAAAGACAAGAAAAGCCCTTGAAAAAGACAAAGCGTAATGAAAAGGAGGGAAACTTCAACAGCGCACAAAGTGACTTTGAACTCCTAACTGAATCTTTAGGGGACCTCAACGTAAGTAAGCTTTATTAAATATCCGTCTATTGATGAGATCAGTGTATCACGCATTGCTGCATTGTTTTGTGCAGCTTGCAATCCTCTACAGAGGTTTCTGGAATTATGCTATTAGCTGTTCATTTCTTCTAGTTGATACTGTGGAGGAGTAAAGTAAGGTGATTGTGTTATTGTTTCTTTGTGAAGCTTTATAGCAGATACATGAAAATAGTAGTGTGCTTTTTCCCACATTAAAAATACGTAGCTCTGCGCCAAGGTTTCCAGAAATGAGGGTATATAATAACTCTTAGTTGCACTCGTGCTTTGTCAGGCGCTAATGTATGCTCCCTTAAGCTTGCATAATAGCATGTTTTATGTTTCCTTTGGTCCTGGCTCTTCATACATCTCATCAGTGTAATCTGTTATTAGAATATAAGAAAGAAATTATGCATTAATATTTAATACTATGCTCAAGGTAAAAAGAGGGGCTGCCAGAGCTTTAGGTTATACTCTGGATTTCTAAAAGTTTTGTTTCTGTGACCAGCAGGCAATTTGAGTGAAGCTGGAAGGTGTCCTGAGGAAGGACAGCCTCGGGTCTGCCACCCAAGTGAGATGGGGATGGAGTCATCACTGGGCTGTAGTGATTGTCTAGGTACTTGCTATTTGGTATAGCTGTGACACAGTGGAGTTTGTTTCAGAATTTGATCTCAGAAACTGAGTGCAATCTGGAAGAAGTAGACCAGTGAGGGGTAAAAAAAAACCAAAATGAGGGTAAATAGTCCACAGAGAATGGTTTACTGACTCCAGATCATCCAGAGTAGTAACTGATTAGCACAGTTGTTGAATACATTTCCAAAAGGAGTAGTCATAACCTTAAGAGGAACACAGGATGGCATTCACAGGACAAACAATACTGCTTCTCGAAGGGAGAAAACATGACAGATAGTAAGCTAAAATCCAAAACTCATCACTTATTCAGCAGTGTGGCAAGCAAACTTGTGCTGTTGCTCTTCTCAAGACATACTATCAGATTATTCCCTCTTTAAAGACTGGTGTCCTCATGGCCATTGCCACTATGGGGAGCCATCCCTGGTCCCCTCTTGCCTTAGCACAGGTCCCACAGAAACTCTCCTGAGCAACTGC
>VZTY01015120.1:0-71036 GCA_013400935.1 Turnix velox
ATGCAGCCCAGGGTTTGGTTGCCTCCTGGGCTTCAAGCACAGAATGCTGGCTCACGTTGAGTTTCTCATCCACTGACATCCCCAAAACCTTCTTTTCAGGACTGCACTCAAGCCACTCTCCACCCAGCCTGTGTCTGTGCTTGATATTGCCCCAAACATGCCTATACTTGACTTGCTGCTGAAGTGGACAAAGTATGTTTTTGTTTTGAATCACTTTGCCTGTAACTGAGCTAAAAGGCTGCTGTAGAGTGTGATTCTGTACTGCAAACATCTGCTAATTTACACAGCATAGGGCATCTGAGACACCTGCATGGGACTGGCACAGATGAGGTACTGCCTTTAGAAGACCTTACAAGGCAGCAGCTGGAGGCCAAATAGGATTTTCTATCTAAAGGAGCAGAGGTATCTTCATTTAAGCAAATGAGAAATCTTGGATTTATCCCTCTATGGAAGACTTAGTCTGTTCTCCACATACAAGCGTGTTCTCTTGTCCTTCTTCAGTTTTGTATAGGATTCAGGATAAGAATACAGTGATCTCATTGTGCTGGGGTTTGCCTTCCACCAGATACTGCAATAACAATTTGTATTTCTTTCCAATCCAAAAAGTAATTAATTGTTTTTACTGCTCTCTACAGGAAGAAATGTCATTTCAATCTCCTTCAGAGAGCACACATGATAAAATTCTCATATCTCTTCACTTTCATACCTAGACATTTCTGATAGAAACACCGCATATTCTTTTAAGATTCTTTGGTATTTACAAACTTTTAGATGTTCGTAGGTTTTGTGTAACTGGAAAGGCTTTTCAGAAACCTGTAGGTGATATTATTCAGCATTGAATAATATAGGAAATGAGGGCCTAGAAGGATCATTGTCTAATGAAAGATAATGAGAATCCCTCATTACCAAAAGATACATAGGCTGCAGTAGCAATATTGTAATGCCTTATGCACTATCTGCAGTATTTGAAGAGCCCATAGCAATTGTGATTTTTTTTCTATTAAATATCAGTAGTCATTCATAGTCATAGTCATAGTCATCTAGGTTGGAAGGGACCTTTCAGATCATCAAGTCCAAGTACTTGCTATATGCATTGTTCTTTCTTTTTGTTATGGGACACATTCATACATCATGTGCCTTGAATGTCAGCAGCTGCTCTGATTTCTGTCCCATGAAAACTAGCTTTATTTTTTTTAAGTTTGAATAACCTCATCTGGTAAAAGAAACTGCATTGAGATTAAGACATTTAAGATTTGAGATGTGCTGAAGGATAAAGTTGTGGGAAGGAAAGTGTGGATAAAAGCAAGGAGCAGTTCATTGGTCCCTCGAGCAAAGGGAAATCCCAGGGGATCTGCAGGATCATAGTACTAATATAAAGGTGTTTCCATCTACACTTATAAAAATGGACCAAATGTGTACCAAAGCTATGGTCCACATAAAAGAAAAAGATCCTAGTGATCTTGTCAGTTAATTAAAGTAACTTCTAAATTCCATGATTTTCTTATCCAAAATGAATCTATGATTAGAGAAGACTGCATGGTAAACATGAAGAATGAGAAAGTAAGGTTTTGGTTCTATTTCTGACTTTTATGTTGGTCATAAATCCAGTTCCAAAGCTCTTACAAATTTTAGCGAGACTGAGAGCTGAGTTCTAGGCCAACAATTAGCAGTAAAGAAAGGAATAAAGTGAGCACATTTTACTCTTTATAGCAGTATAGCCATTTTCAGAAATGTGTCCTCAATTTAAAACAGTGAAAGTTTCTAAAACTGATGAGATTTTTGCTACTTAAACATTCTTAAATTCAGATTCTAGCTGAAAGATGTACTTGTTTGTATGAATGTATTCACAGGAGAAAAAAAAAGGAATAAACTTAGGGATGTCTGTTTGAGACTGGGCTATGAAAAAATACAACTTACTTTCACTTTTGAAACTTTTAATTTAGGAAAAAAGAAGCAGGATAGGCACTGCACTATGTAGGACAATAAAAATGACAGGTTCCTATTGATTCAACACATTCAGAATCTCATTAGTTGTCAAATAGAACTTCAGTATTGCCAATAAATAAACGGTGCTTTTTCATTCTCTGCTGCCCAAAGTCAGCAAGTACAGATTAGTTTGGAGTGCATTTATTGTTCCTGCTAGAGGTGATATAAAATAACCAGCTTTAGATACACAGATTTCTTTTTCTCCTCTCCTTCCTTCAGGCTGTTGAAGAATGCACAGAATGAAGTTCATTTCAAAAACTGGTATCAGAAACTGCTGGCTGCTCTCCAGTTCTGTGCTGGAAAAACCCTAAACAATGAGTTTTCTAAGGAGGAGAAACTTATCAGAATTCTGGAAGGCATTGCCAAAAATGTAAAAGCTGCCAGTGACCCAAAAAGAAAGGTTTGTTAAAAATCTCCTCTTCCATCTATGGTTCTTTCTATGTCAAATCTTTCCTATAACACTCTTTACATAAATACACCAAAGATTTTTCTAAAATTTTTGAATCTGTTGCTCTGAAAACAAGTCAAACACATATATTTAACTGACCAACTCTTATCACTCTTACCCTTGAAGTCAGTTGATCATTTAAGCCATTTAAATTCCTTCATCATCAGTTTCTCAACCAGACCTGGAGGTTGGAAGCAATGGCAACAAAGCTGGTTCATGTTTTACTGACAGAAGTTCTCGCATTTGGTCCCAACACATTTGACTTCTGTGGAGCTGCAGTTTATTTTGAAAACTAGGCTAAAAGTTGTAGTGGACACGCTAAAATATCTTTATTTCTATGCAAAGACCATCAGAGCAGAGTATACTTACTATCTCAAATATAGCATTCAGCAATTAATACTGTAGGTATATTTGCAGAGTTGCATTTCTGGCAGTAGGTTTGCTGTCATCTTCTCTAGCAGATTCAGCTTTTATATTGCGCAGGTATATTTCCAGTTCAAAACTGTTAATTTTCCAAGACAGCAGTTGTTACTTTCCTGATATGTAAATCTTGCTGAGATCTCAGCAAGACCAGAAAGGCAAATGAAAATATACTGCTGCTGCTGGTTATCATGAAAGTTGTTGTAAGTTCTTTTTGCCTTTTTTAAGGATTCAAAGATTTTCAAAGGCTTTTTCAGAAAACTGTGTTGCCACTGAGAGCAGCAAAGCAAACATGGAAGTAAAAAGACCAAAATATTTGCAAAGACAAAAATCCATGTAAAAAGAAAGAAAAAGTAGTGATACATTATGCATTAGTGATGCAGAGTGTAGGTTTTAGAGATTAATCTCAAGGCTGCAGTCACTGTGATACTGAGGAACTCCCAAACCTTGTAGTTAACACACCTACAGTATGGTGAGGGAGATCACAGTGTTGAGTCAACAAATTGTGAAGTTTTCCAGCAAGGCAAAAGAAATATGAGATGCAAAGGAGTGGGTGCAAGGCTAATCAGCTCCTAATGAAGAGTATAGAATCTGAACCTTCACGACAGCATGAACTGGCAGTGCATCTAGGCAGTAAAGACGTGAATGTGGAGTAAAATAACAGCTCTTATTTTTAATAACTGCCCCTCAGTGTCACCTCATTAACTAGTAGCATGGATGCTACTAGCTCCAGAATCTGTACTGCCTGTTTAAAATACAGAAAGACATTCAACAGCTTAAAAGCTGCTGTTGTGTTCTTTCATGTTACCATAAATGATTCATGTGTTGCAGGAGATGTTAAAGGTGGAACTCATCAGACTTCAGCAGTTCTTCCAGGAGGTGAAAGTTTGCCGGCTTCCTCTGAATCCTGCACTTGTTGTCCAAGGCATAGAGGCAGATGTAAGTCTAGCTCGTGTAATGGGTTACAATTGTTATTTAGTAATTTATTTATTTAGGTTTTAGTATGAAGAGGAAGAGGGAGTCAATGGCTGCATTGACTGGGAAATAATTTTACTTGTTAAGCGTGGGTTATCTGCTAAGCTACCATCTAGCCCAATCCCCTTGAAAATGGGGACCACTCTTTGAGGCAGAGGTGAAGGGGTTTGGTGGAGTAGGTATTGCATTGATATCTCACCTGGTCCACAGTAGCAGAAATTTCATGCTCTGAGCAGTCTGTACCGAGCTCCCCAGGTCAGTGGCAGCTTTTTTCTCATCCAAGACGCTCCTCTGTCATATATGGGAGCAGCTAAAGTTCTCAAGGCGATTTGCTTTTCAGTGAGGTGAGACTAGGCACAGGGTTGCAAACTGTTAAAATATTAAATATTCACCGTAACTTATCTGTGTCAATGACCCCTATGAAAAATTACTTGAAAATAGGAAACGAAACTGCTCTTCAGTTTTACTTGACTTTACTTTGACCACAGTACTAAAGCTTGGTTATTCATCTATTAGAAATATTTTCATAAACAATATTGTGCCAAGAATAAGCCATTCCAGCTCTGGAGAAGAAAAAGGTACCCAGCAGCAGGGGAAAACAAACTTGAAGAGCCACATGTATTACCAGTTATAGCTGCCTAATTACAGTAATTTGTGCTCTATTTTTATTCTCTGGCTCATTATCCGCAGTGGACCTGATTCTAAGAGGTGCTGATCCCTTCGATTGCCTTTGACCTCTGATTCTCCAAGTAATTGCTATTCAGCCTTGATCTCATGGAGAAAAGAGGCCTTCCAGCACCCCGCAGGTTTGGGCCAGTTGTGTTTGATACAAGTCAAAAGAATTTGCAGCCTGCTGCTTTGCACTGCTTTCAGGCTTTTTGGAAATAATAACTAATGGGAAGGTATCTCACCATACAGTCTTGCTATTTATACTGCTCCAACCTGGCTGGATGGGTATAAAATCTTTTTTTTTTCATTAATTTTTCTTCCATCATTATAAGTCATTATCTTGATGTAAATATATACAGCTTCTTGATTGAACTGTATGTCAGTATAATCATGTGAATTTGCATTTTGAAGTGCGTGTAATTTGCTAAATTTAATTCATTTTGGTATCATCTATTGATTTTACTCATACTCCCAGGTCTCTCAGTAATGCTTTATCCCACAGCAACCTTTCAAGCACTTACTGAGACATTTCAGTTGGCAAAATTCCATAGAGGGTCAGGATTTCATCATCAATAGTAGCTGTTGCATATTGCGAAGCTGTGATATGGCTAAGATAATATTTGCATGCTGTTTGTGCCATGCTTTGAGATGTTCATATGAAAATCAAGAAGACAGCTTTATCTAGTGGTGTTTATGTTCAAATTAGCCTCGATTTCACTCCACCCACTAAGGACAGCTGTAGCTCCCGTGATGTGCTCATTATTTCTAGAAACCAGGCCATTAATTTACCATTTACTTTGGTTGTTTTTTTCAGCGTTTCCCTTTTCTTAATGATGATGATGATAATGCCATCCTGACTCACACAGGACTTGCAGTGCTTGGCTCATTAATGCCTTTTTGAAGCTGTTTAAGGTCTTCAGGTGGAAAAAGCTGCAGGGCATGAGAAGTCAGAGTCTATGTTTAATTAAGATAAATTCCATATAAAATAGATAGTGATTTTCAGCATTTCCTGTATTCTCAGGCAGGATGAGGTCACCAAAGAAATAAGTAGGCTTTTGGTTTCCATAAAGTTTGTCGGATTGGGCAATTTTTTTTCCATAAAGTAGTAAGACCAAAGGCTTTTTAATGCTTTACAGACTCTTGTTACTTACTTTGTCCAGTCAGTCCTAGTGTATCATTAATAGACCTGGGTGAAAATGAAAAGCAGTTAGTATTGGAAATATTATACCTTCATATTATTTGATTGTTGAATGAAACAAATGCTCTGGAAAAAGTAATTTCTTATTTTCCTCACACAATTAAACAGTCAATAATATTAAGGATTATTTATTTTTATTATCAGTGTTACTGAGCAGTATTTAAAGATGGTACTTTTTCTGATGTTTTGTTTATGTGACACTATTGTTCTTCTCTCTCATCTTGTTTTCCTTGAAGTCATGTTCATATTTTACATCCAATGCTTTTCCATTAAGAATCTCCTTCATCAATGCGAATGCTCCAAGTGGAAACATCAATGTTATTTTTAAGGTATGTTTTTCCTGTAGTCCTTAGTTTGTCTTCTATGAAAAACTTTGATTTGAAATTCACCTAACTTATCTTCTAAACCTTGGCTCTGCTAATCATTTTTCCCCATTATTATTAACACTAGAACTTTTAATGGACTGTGCAGAGGCAGCACACAGAAGTATCTACTTTTTGAACAATAGAGAATTGAATGATTTCTTGCAATTTTTTATTAAACTTTATGAAGACAACCAAGCTAAAGTTTTTATTTCAAATCTAATTAGTTTACCACAGTGAAGTCAGAGGGTGAGACTCAGATTGGAGACAGTTCAGAATGACTAAATTCAGTAGCCACATCCATATGTCCTTTAACAAATAAAAATACTGAAATGCTAGAGTATAGATTTGTACCCCTATCAGCCAGTGAGGGAACCAGACTGAGGAAGACTGAGGAGAGTAGAGATGCTGGGTCTTCTTGGAGTCACTTGGAGGAACTGACTCTGAAAATGAGCTCCAGTTTATTTTTCAGTTGTTCAGTGCCTCAGAGTGTATCCATAAAAGACAATGCGTGCAACCTAAAGTTGCTTCTCTTTCAAAAGATTGAAAGTCTTCCTTAAGAGTGACTACTGGTTTTGGAGGAGAACACTGAAGTTCATAGAATGTCTGATGACCGCTAGGTGGTCATTGTTGCCAAAGGCATTATTCCTAGAACTCTTGCAGTCTCATGCTCCAAAACAGAAGCCTAGGAATTGCTTAAAATAAAATTTTAAAAACACTGCTGAGCCCTCTCTGTCTTGAATTTGAGTTGCACTGACCTTTAGAGCAGCTGTGATTCCCAGGAATAGAAGTGTGCTTTCCAGGTATGTGCTAACAATGTTAACTTTTTATGAATATTTGTAAAGCTGGTTCTGAATCTATTTCATGAGAAAATCGATGTTCAACAGACAGGTTCCTTGAGTAACTTGAGTAAATGCCTGTTAATGGGATATTTCAACATTTGTGCTGGTTCTACCTAGACAGTATTTTCCCTGTCCAGGAATATTCAGGAAGCAATTAACTGTCCAGTTGCTGTAGAGGTACTATAGCTGACATTATCTTCAACTGTCCTCAAACCACTGTGTTAGACTATCTTGTACTTCTGCTATAATGCCATTGTTTATTCATGAAGGTTAATACATACATAAAATTATAACCATTGATAATGTACAAAGGAAGGAAGGAAGGAAGGAAGGGAGGAAGGAAGGAAAGAAGGAAGGAAGAAAGATAAGCTGTAAAAATAACATTTTTCTCAAGTTTTTAAACTCAGGATTTCTTCTCTTAGGTTTTGATGCTAAATAGAATTAATTGGAGTTAAGATTACCTTTAAATAAACAAAAATCAGATTTTGATAACTTCTCTAAACTATGATTTGTCAACTCAGGTCCTCATTTCATGGCAGTAAAACTCTATATTGGGAATGTTAATATAAAAGTAATATAATTTTAAAATAAAACATTTAATACTAGTGAAAAGTGCATGTATTTTAGATGGGGTGGGCAGCTATGGTTGAAGATAATCTCTTTGTTAACTTTCATGGTTACAGTTAAAGCCCCATTTCACTAAGACTGTGGTCTGACCAATGCCATGGGGAGAGCAGTCAACTGTTTGAAACTGAATATTAATCATGTCATGGATAAAATATAAAATAATGAAAAAATTCCCTGTCAGCCTGCTGCAAATACCAAGTTGTGAAGCTTAACATTAGAAAATTGCTGTCATTTCTGAAAAGGAACCTAGCATTAGGTAGACTTTAAAATGTAACTAATTTAGATCCTACCTCCAGATTAAATTTTCAAACTCTAATAGTTACATAGGAATAATAAGCAGAAAGGGGAGCTTTTTTTTCCCATTGCTATATCTGCTAAAACTGTTTCTGCTCTATGTGTACCTTTTCTTCTGTCCTGTTCTGACACAGAAAGATGAATAGCATCTTTGAAGAAAAACAAGGGGGGTTTACTGTAAAATGAATAGATGTCTCAGAGAGGGAAATGATCAAAATGAAGTAGGAGGTTATTTATATCTGATATTGAAGGAGAAACCTGGAAATTTTTTTGTGCAATTTTCAGGTAGGTGATGATCTACGCCAAGATATGCTGGTTCTGCAAATTATCCGAGTGATGGACAACATTTGGCTCCAAGAGGGACTGGATATGCAAATGATCATTTATAGGTGTTTATCTACAGGAAAAGACCAAGGTCAGTTTTGCACTATGAAACTCACCTGTATTATATTATCCATGTCTCATGTAAACAGCATGATAGAGAAATCATCCCTGTATTTTCATGGGTCTCTTATTTATATCCCCCCTTAAAAAATTGCTCAGAATTTGTTACTCAGGCCCTAAACTGCATAAGCACCTAGTCCTGAATATTCATTTTATTTATTCTGCCTCTCCAGTAGGAGGAAAACCAAATTCACTGAATCCTGTAACAACTCAGGCTCAAATTTTCCAAAAGTCTCAGTGTCATGAGCTTGCACCAGATTCTTAAGTAACTTCAGACTTCAAAAAGAAAGCTTCAGAGAAAATTGGCTGTACCTACTGAATTTTTAGTTCAGTGTTATCCTGCATAGATGCTTAAATGAACCTAAATGCATGTGGCTACAGAAAGAACCTGTAGTCAACTGATGACAGCTTCACAGTGTTGATTTTGAAATATTACTCTTGCAATTTATGCTGCTTAGGGCAGGCCTGGCTCATCTGAAAGCTTTATTCCCTCTTTTAGGGTTGTTGGCATGGTACCAACTGATACTAAAAAAAATTACTGACAGCAATAAGCTTGCTATTTTTACTGACTTTCCAAATCTTTTGCACAAATAGAAGACTGAAGTATCCAGACTACCCACAGTACAAAAGCTGGGAAGAAAAACACACCAGCCAGCCCCCAAATTCATTGCTTTCTGGTCCACAAATGGTAAACAAGAGAGGATGAATGATTTGAAGGAGCTAGGAGAAAGTATCTATGAGTTCACACACATGGAGGGTGGTTAAGGTAACCTGAAAAAGACGACTCCTTTCTTTGTAGAGATGAGATTCAAAGCTTAAATCTTCAAAGGCAACTATTTCTGAACATATAGTCTCTCTTATATGCTAACACTTATTTAGATTTTTACTAAGAAAACCTCTTAATGTGTGACATATTTCCCACACAGTGCCTTTTATTGTGTGCTACACAAGTGTTAATGTGATTGATATACACTTGATACTGATATATACATAATTGATGATCAAGTATAATGATCAAGGCTAAGTCATGAAGGGATGTTCCGGTAGTAATACGAGACATGTGCTTGTGTGGACTTGTGTGTCCAGGTCTTCCAAGTCCTAGTGTAACAGCTTCCTCTATGGTTCACCTTTTCAACTCAAGGGCAGTAGGAGATGATGATTTCATGGCTATGGGAACATGGAAATCACTTCTCATAGGTATGTAAAAAGCAGAAAAATCACTGGTAGGATGCAACATTATGGACATGATTTTGTAGAGGAGCCTCTCACCAACTGAAATAGTTAGAGGAAGAACTTCCTGCAGTGCAGAGTAAAGGGATGACATGCCAGGGGACCACACACTTGAACAGAGACAGAAGGCTGTCAACCAAGATCTTGCTTCTGAAAAAGGAAATGAGTGCATGCAGTAGAGACAGAGTTTTAAAATGTAGCTTCTCTGTGCACTTCAGAGTCACAGCTTACAACATCTTGGAACAGACTAATTTTCTGCACTATCTAGCATCCTTTCTCCCAGCTATGATCAGCACCACATGTCACAGAAAAAATTGTGTAACAATAAAAACATTGAAATAACTTCTCATTTTGAAGCAAATATCTCATCCTCTTTTTTATATGTTTTGGATTGTTTGTGTACATATCCTACCCACTTTGGATCTTGCTAAAATTTGAGCATTAGTGTTACCTACCTTGAGGCAGTTATGTCCATGCTCCTGTCATCATTGGTTTTATTTTTCTTTCACGGAACTGCCACCTTTTACTAAGTGTCCTTTGGTTTTGGTTTCTTAAGAGAAAGAGATTAAAAAAATTAATAATCCATACTTTATATTGCATTCATTATTTTATAAAGGTTTAAGCACATATTTTTTTCTGCATGGAACAATCCAACAATATGCAATATGATGGTCTTCATATATTTTTAAAGTTGAAGGTTTTTCATGTGAACTGTTTTTTATCTGATTAGGATTGGTGGAGATGGTGCCAGATGCTACCACTCTAGCGAAGATCCACAGGAAGTGTGGTCTGATAGGACCATTGAAAGAAAACACAATTAAAAAATGGTTCCGTCATCACCATCCTCTGGAATCAAGTTACCAAGAGGTAACATCATAAAGAAGCTTAATGTATGATTCATATTTTACCAGGGGAAAAAAGAAGCCAAGTGGCAATAAGCAGCAAAAAAGATGACTCAGACTCAAGGCAAACCACTCACATGTATAGAAGCCAGGGAACTGCCTTAAAAAGCCACTCTCTGTCAAAGAAGAAATTTCGAGGGTCAGATGCATTGTAATACATTTTCTAAAAAATGTATCATGGAGGTGTTTTAAAATGAAGAGCTAAACTAGAAATTAAGTATTGACTTCCAAAGCATTTATCTTCTTGGTCAGCTCTCTGAATATTTTATTTTAAATGAACTATGAAAAGTCATGTGGATTTCCTGTATTTGGAAATTATCGTGTCCATATGCACAGTTTTATAAAACTATTTTATCAAAACTGCCTAGTCATATGATACATGAGATTATACTTTTCCTATCAGATTGTAGAACCCCATGTAGTTCATCTGATTTTATGAAACTAAGAATTACATATGAGACAAGAATCTTGGAAATTTTGTTTATAGAAGCAGAGATTTCCCTTTGAAATGAAATCTTTCTGTTCATTTTTTGTTGGCTGAGTATGTTCTAGGGCTTATGGAAAATCAATTCATGTTACTGCAACAATTTTTAAAACCCTATTCTGTGCCTGCAGTAGATTAGTAGCCAAAATATCAAAACTTAAAGGGGAGCCTCTAGTGTTAACTAGTATGAAAATGAAGTGTTTTTATACAAGCTCACTAGTAGATGTAAAGCATAAATATATTTGATAAACTTTAGAAATTTTGTAATTATTCCATAGGCATTTATTTAACTACGTTTTCAGTGAGAGTACTTGATTTCCTAATGTATCATCTTGAGTTAATTAAACAGGAATGATCTTCATACTTTTTTTTTACAAGCTTATATGTTTACACAGTTGTGGTGCAGCCAACATTTCAATTTAAAAGTAAGATCCTGTTAGTTACTGATGAGAACCTGATTTCTTACTGGAGATGCAATCTGTAAAACTTGCCATTAGTGTGGAGTATTCTAAAACCAGTTTTTACCCATTAATTTTCAATTTTTTAAACATAAAATGCAGTTAGATCTGATTGCATAGGGCATGCATAAAGTTATTAGTGTGCATTCACCTTGAATTTGATGGCAAATGAACCTTGCTGATCTAGTGCAGAATGATTTTTTTAGTTATACAATACTATTTCTAAGGTGCTCAAAATATTAATGCAGAATAAGCTTTCATACCCTCATTTTGCTGTTGGGTGAACAAGTTGAAGCAAGTAGAACAGTGTGACATAAAATTCAACTTACTCTTGGGCTGTGACCAAAGACTACCACGATACTATCATGTGTATCAGCTATTGCTGCTGATACCTGGCATCTACAGGGAAATCCTCAATGCCTGAATAATTATTTACAGTAATGAATAGCAAGCTGATCTAGTGCAGGATGTCCCTGCTTACTGCAGGGGGGTTAGACTAAGTGACCTTTGAAGGTCTCTTCCAAATCTATGATCCTATTATTCACCTTGACTAATGTACATTTTATGCAAAAAAATTATGATTAGAAATTGGGATTGTTTGAGTACTTACATAAACTATGCTGTGATTTAGGTTCATGCGAGTTAGAAACTTCTGAGTTCTTAAATGGTAGTGAGTCAGACTAAAAAATTACAAAAGCTGTTCCTTATGCTTCGGGGCAGAAAGCTGATCATCATTTGAATCAGAAATAATTGTCCCTTGAGGGGGGTCAATGAATATGTGTCTTGGAACTGGGTGGATTCTTCTACTAGGAGAAGTCACTGTTAGCATTGAAGTTAGCAGAAAAATTGGAATCCCCTTAATGTACATTAGCTTGTACATCTGCCATGGGTACTTTTGGCAAAGAGGGATGCCAGAATGTGAAGAGTTTCATGAGATAGACCTGAATGAGCCAGTCACTGTCTGATATCACACATCTTTGCAACCTGATCTAGTGGGAGGCATCCCTGCCCATGGCGGGGGAGTTGGAATTAGATCATCTTTAAGGTCCCTTCCAACCCAAACCATTCTATGATTCTATCT
Organism: Turnix velox; assembly: GCA_013400935.1. Classification (NCBI taxonomy): domain Eukaryota; kingdom Metazoa; phylum Chordata; class Aves; order Charadriiformes; family Turnicidae; genus Turnix; species Turnix velox. Next base: position 12,421 of record VZTY01015120.1, read on the forward strand.
CCTTTGTGTAAAAAGCATCAGAGTAGCTTGTATGAAGCACAACTGCTAGTCTGGGTTTTGGTTTAGTCACTCTCTTGGGTCTCTCTCTGATCCCATCAGATTCACAGATGCTAGGAGCAGAAAACAATTTAGTCTGCCTTTGTTGCAGGTCATTTCTGTAAAATGAAATTTAAGTCTTTGGGCTGGAATATTGTGGGACTTCATTAAGAAGGATTTCAGAAAGACAATTGAGTCTTGGAGAAAAAAAGATCTGTGTAGGTATAAAGTAGGTACAGAATAGGTGTAAATAACCTATTTTCTTTATAAAGCAAATGGTTAAATTTGTGGATTTCCAACTAACTTCCAAACAATTCTTTTTACAATATGTGATACCAGGACATGAAATGCTTTTTTTAATGTACACTAGAACATCCTCTAATGTTTGCTGATGATGCAAGATGGACAGTGACTTGGTTGTTTGTAGTTTTGATGCAGTAATTTTTAAATTATTCCCTTCTACTTTTTTACATTTCAAAGGAGTCTGAAAAGAGCAAAGAACATTTTAATCTGTATGCAGACATTCCTTTTACAATGTACATGCAGGTTATTGAACAGAAAATGTCAGCTTACTGCAAAGAAGCCTGCTTTTCTTGGGTGTATACTTTAGAAATTTCCCATAAAATTCCAAGTATTCATAAAACCAAAGGTAAAAGCCTGAGATAATACCTCTTGTACTGTAACACTGAAATTTGTGTATTACTTATTTGAATGCCATTACTACAAACACCCACCTATTAAAATCTAATGCAACATGCACAGCGTTTTTAGAACTATAATTTTTGGTTTTCTTCTAAGTGTCAAAAACCAATATGTCTGTGTACCTTTCCAGTAAATGCCTCTTTTTTTTCCCTACCTAGGCAATAAGGAATTTCTTTTATTCCTGTGCTGGCTGGTGCGTTGTTACCTTTATTCTGGGAGTCTGTGATCGACACAGTGACAACATCATGCTGACAAGTGCTGGCCACATGTTCCACATAGACTTTGGAAGATTTTTAGGTCATGCTCAAATGTTTGGAAGCATAAGAAGGTTAGTATCTATAGTAACACACATATTATACTTTAAAGCAGTGTTCTGAAATTTCACAGTCTTATCAATACCCATGGAAAAAACAGATAGGAGATCAGGCTCTTTTTTTTTCTCCTTTTTGAATTTTCCAAAACATCACCTTTTCATCATTCACAAAACCTGTAAAAAATATGGTAATGACTGGGAAAGGAATTAAAAGGCAATTCCCTTTCAGTCTAAAAAAGTTAAAATCTACATCCTTGATTTTTCAGAGATTTCAATGATGCTGTTCAGTACTAAAAGGAACAGTAGACTGTCCTATGCCAAAAGAGTTCTAATGTTCATTGTTTTGGGGTTTTTTCAGTAGAATATTCTTATAATGGATCCAAAGTCATGGGTGTACCTAACTGACCACTTTCTTCCCATATTCAGAGAAGAAACCAACTTTTCCAAATAGACACAGATAATAATTGCATTATTCCTCTGCGGGTGAAATTGCAAACAGTTTTGCAGTTTTTTGAAGTTTCACATCTAATCACATAGAGTTCAGGCTCTGTTTTGCAAATGTCTGATTTTACATAAACAAGAGTATCATTTTTCTGTTAGTGTCTACTTGTGATGTGACTGTCCTGTAACAAAGATAAAGAAGGTAGTGAGATCATACATTCTAGGTCATAATGTGCACATACTATGGAGGAATGAATTTTAATGGAATTAGAATAACAGATGGGTTATATGGGCTATATATAAAACACTAGGAAGCTGTTACAGCAGGGTAGAGAATGGAAAAGTTATCTCTGATATGGCAAGATGAGTAGTGTATGGGGAAAGTCTGTGTATCTTTCCCATATGTTTCCTAATACTTTTCAGAACTCATCCAACTTTGAACTAATTGTTCCTTCTTTTTTTAATTTTCTTATTTTCTTTTCTTTAAGCTGCTTTGACTATTATTCACTATCTCAGTGAGTTAGAAATAACAGCATGTTAGTATTCATATGAGGGATGCTGATGGGACTAATAAGTACTTCCAAGCCAGGCAATCAAAAGATTTAGCTGCAGCACTCAGAATTTTCATCAATCATTGAAGATACGCTCCCTTAATCCTACTTATTTTCTGTACAAAGAATACAGCAAACCACAGTAATAAAAATTATACTCATGCACCCTCTAAGTGAAGTGCTCTCAGTCCAGCAAACCTCCTTTTGCAGCCTAACAGGAATTTCTTTAAGCAGTAAATTTACATGAAAAAAGAATTACCCAGTTTTAATGACAGGTTTATGCAACAATGAGGGGAGACACAATAACCAAATTAAACAGAAATCATGTAACATCAGTAATAAAAATAGATGTTAATTTTGCTGGTATACAGTTCTATCATACTACACCTTCTCATAAAGTCTAAGAATATGACTTACAGTCTCTTCTGTAAACAGCAGTCATTTCTTCCTGTTTCTCTGGTCTGTGTATTGCTTTTAAACTATGCACTGCAGTAATAGGACTTCCATTCATGGAATACTCTTGAGGTGCTTCAGTAAAATGAGGACTCACAATTAACAGTAGGTTGTGACTGTCATGGGGCAATGGTTATAGAATCATAGAATCATAGAATCATAGAATAGTTTGGGCTGGAAGGCACCTTAAAGATCATCGAGTTCCAACCCCCCTGCCATAGGTAGGGACACCTCCCACTAGACCAGGTTGCTCAGTGCCTCGTTAAGCCTGGCCTTAAACACCTCCAGGCAGGGGGTATCCACAGCCTCTCTTGGCAACCTTTTCCAGTGTCTCACCACCCTCACTGTAAAGAATTTCTTATCTCCAGCCTGAGTCTTCCCTCTTCCAGTTTGCATCCATTACTCCTAGTCCTGCCATCCTGGACCCTACTCAAAAGTCCTACCCCAGCCTATCTGTAGCCCCCTTCAGGTATACAGAAGTTACTATGAGGTCCCCCCTGAGCCTTCACTTCTCCAGGCTAAACAACCACAACTCCTTCAGGTTGTCTTCCTTGAGCCTACATGCAACTGATGCAATAGGAACGACTATATTTCTCATGAGCTGTACACACCTTTATGAAATGTACAAGGGATATCACATTCCTATATCCCATAAGTTTCAGGCTCTCTCAAAATTCAGAATCCTCAATGCCATTTGTATCTGCTCATCCCCATAAGGCAAGTAAGTCCTGAAACAGTCTTAGGCTCTGGTTTCTTCAAAAGCTTTTTATATTAGATTTTTATTTGAGTTCTTTCTACTCCCAGCTACTACAATAATGTTGCTAAAACAGCAGGAGAGTGCTTTCAAATTTTTAAAATTATTAGCACTGACTGTTAGGGTTTTGTGGACACTATACACATATTAGTGAAGTTCTATAGATTACTTTAAAGAATGAGTAGTATCTGTTGCAAATCCATATATATGCAGCCAGTCTTTACACACATCACATGAGCAGTCTCTTTTTTTTCCTTTTAAACTTGAATCTGCACAAATGAATGAGGGCTTATAGAAAAGGACTACCTGTCTGAACTATTTAAAACTGTCAGAACTTAGCAAGATAACCTTTTTGCCACAGCTAGCCATTTTCTGCCCTCGGGGGGTGCTTTATGCCATTAAAAACTCTTTGGAAAGTTTCACAGGGATGGGTCCTGTCCAGTATTCTATGTCCTCTATTCTATGAGGCATTTCTTAGGATGTAAATAAGGTGAAAGGCATTTATGGCTGCTCTGAGAATTGCACACTGTCATGCATGGGCTGCAGTTCTTTATATCAAACCTAGTATGAGTCTTCAGAAAACCCTTTGAAACTTGTGATTCAAGTAGGCATGCTCATTTTCACATCTGCGATTGCATAACACCCCTACAAGATATCCGTTAACTCCTAATTCCTGTCCTCATCTTTAAATGATGTCCATGAAATCTGCCTGGTTTTTTAGTCCAAGTCATGAAATTGGTAGCTCGGCTCTTACAGAGAGAAGAGGAATTAGGACCTTTTTGTCTTTTCCAGTCCCATGTACCATTACATGGCTGAGGGAACTGGGTCTGTTTAGCTTGGAGAAGAGCAGACTGAAGGGTGACCTCACTCATGTTTATAAATATGCAAAGGGTGAGTGTCAGGAGGATGGAGCCAGTCTCTTCTCAGTGAACTCCAATGATAGGACAAGGGGCAATGGGTGCAAGCTGGAACACAGGAGGTTCTACAGGAATCTGAGAAAGAACTTTTTCACAGTGAGGGTGACAGAACAGTGGCACAGGCTGCCCAGAGAGGGTGTGGAGTCTTCTTCTCAGGAGACATTCAAACCCCATCTGTATGCCTTCCTGTGTGACCTGATCTGAGTGTTCCTGCTCTGGCAGATCTCTTGAGGTCCCTTCCAATGCCTGATATTCAGCGACTCTGTGATACATTTCACCAATAGCATAGTAACAGAGCTTGGCAGAAGTATTATTCCCAAAGTACCACAGGGAACTTTCCTACTGAACCATGAGATTTCATTATCTTTTTTTTTTTTTTTTAATCATACTGGATGTCACATTTTGTTAGTGGTAATAAAATACTCCTCCTTCCATTCTATAATCCAGCTGCCACATTTCACCCTTTATTTCCCCCAGAGCAGTGAATTCTGCAGATAAACTTCTAACTGTATCAAGAAGAAACTTATCTCATTTAATTTCAAATAACCATTCTATTCTTTATCTACTGAGCATTCTGTGGTGATCATCTTAGGCCCACTCCAACTGAAATAGATGTAATACCTGAAGGGGCCCTGCAGAAAGGCTGGGGTAGGACTTTTTAATAGGATATGTGATGGCAGGACTAGAAAAAATGGATGTAAATTGGAAGAGAGNGGATGTCACATTTTGTTAGTAGTAATAAAATACTCCTCCTTCCATTCTATAATCCAGCTGCCACATTTCACCCTTTATTTCCCCCAGAGCAGTGAATTCTGCAGATAAACTTCTAACTGTATCAAGAAGAAACTTATCTCATTTAATTTCAAATAACCATTCTATTCTTTATCTACTGAGCATTCTGTGGTGATCATCTTAGGCCCACTCCAACTGAAATAGATGTAATACCTGAACGGGCCCTGCAGAAAGGCTGGGGTAGGACTTTTTAATAGGATATGTGATGGCAGGACTAGAAATAATGGATGTAAATTGGAAGAGAGAAGATTCAGGCTGAGACACTGGAAGAGGCTTCCCAGAGAGGCTGGAGATAAGGGGTAGGCTGGGGAGGCTGGTGAGACACAGGAACAGGTTGTGGATGCCCCCTCCCTGGAGGTGTTTAGTTGGACAAGTCACTTGGCAACCTGCCATAGGTGTTGGAACTAGATGATCTTTAGGGTCCCTTCCAACCCAAACCATTCTATGATTCCACTGTTATCCAGGTAATCATACAGGGCTAGGTCAGTCATCAAATTATATAACAGGATGCTTTTTTGTTTTTATTTTCTTTTCAGTTCTGACCAGTTCTTTTTGAACATTCCTTCCTTGGTGAATACAGCAATAAGAGATTTATTTAAATCCGGGCTAAATTAACTTCAGCAGTCTCATCCTCCCCACTACCAGTTGCTTCCAACTCTTTCATCTGTATTTTTTCAGTGAATGATGTGTAATCTGAAACCTGATGGCAAATTATAGAGTATTCTAGCTCAAAACACACTGTATATGCACCTTGTGAAAACCTAGGTATCCATTTTTTTCTTAAAACTATCTATTTATTCATCTTGGTGATTTACAGCACTCACTGGTGTTTCCTTTCCCTCATCTGAAGCACAGAGATCCTCTTGTCTCCTTGCCAAACTAATCCTGTGTCTTGGCATGATTTTCCCAGAAGTTAAATCTGCTAAACTAGTTTTCTTCTATGGATTAATTACTACAGGCAGACCAACTATTCCATTGGGAAAATCCAGTTTTTCGAATGAGGTTTCAAAATTATGGGAAAATTATGTTTCCCACACTTCCTTCCTATGTCACTGTCATCCTATAGTGAAAATCACCAAAGGAAATGTGAGGAGGCTGAGAAGTAGAAGGATCTTTTTTATTTTGTAAGTAACATTTTTCATTTGTAGTGTTTGTAGTTCTGACTCCATGGAAGTGCTTATAAGGAAAAAAAAAAAAAGAAAGATTATTTTCATGGAATCATAGAATGGTTTGGGTTGGTAGGGACCTTTGAGATCATCTAGTTCCAACCCCCCTCCAATGGGCAGGGACACCTCCCACTAGACCAGGTTGCTCAATGCCTCATCCAGCTTGGCCTTAAACCCCTCCAGGGAGGGGGCATCCACAACCTCTCTGGGCATCCTGTTGCAGTATCTCACCACCCTCACTGCAAGGAATTCCTTTGTTCTATATAGCCTGAATCTCCCATCCAGAGACATCTATTTTCACTAGGGTACTTCTCAAAAGGAAGTGTCTAAAACTTGAAAGTAAAAACCTCAAGTAAAATCGCTACCCATTTTTTGAAGTCCTGCATGCAAACTGCTGGAAGAGTACAATGGGAAAGTTCAGAATACCTATTCATGGATGCGTTTTCTGCCATCATCCCTTTTCAGCACTTCCTGTATGCCACTCTCTAAAAATCTCTGACTGAATTCTTAGAAAGATTTAATTACCCTGGATAGTAGTTTGTCCATTCACATTGGTGAGTTTATTTTCTGTAGGAGCCTCTTGTGGGAGGCATTCAAATAAAGCTTTTTGAATTCAGAGTAAATTGTCTCTGGCCCACTTTGTAGCCTTAATTTTTTTAATTATCCTTTTCAAAGTTCCCAGACAGTGAAAGGAGGCACTGTTTTTCCCAGTTTATTTACAGATTTTACTCTATGCAGTTCTGTCCAAGTGCATTGTTCTGCTGAATTGAGTTCCCTGGAACCCAGTTGCCATCTTCTCCAACTTTCAGTTTCCTTATTGGCTTTTCATGCCAGTTAAGCATGGTGTAAACTGGTTTCCTATCTCCAGGAACAGACATTTTCTGAAATGACTTTTCATATATTCCTGTTAACAATTGTCTGGGCTACAGAAATTCTTTGATGCCTTCAGAGCCAGCAATGGATTTCCCTCTGCTTTAGGAGATTTTCGACATGTGAGTTATTTGAGTGACTCCCTATCAACCTCTGCTTCAGAGATCTTCCCACCTTCGCCTCTTCACTTCCTAATGCTCACCCCATATTTTTTTTTTAGAATGTGACTCCAAAAACAGAAATAAAAGGGGGAAAATATGTCATGTTCACTGTCCATTTTGGTCATATCATTTATTTTGTTGTGTAATTGTTAGCAGAGACACTTAATATCTCTTCCTTGCTCCCATCAGTAGCATTTTGTTGTATCATCTCTTTCTCTGAAAGCTTTCTATACATACCTTGTGTTCAGGAGCTGTTTTCACATAGAGCCCAGGTTACAGTTACATGGGAGCTGTTCTCACACATAGTCATGTATATATCAAGCATGTTTAAATTAATCTCAATTGCTTCATATCAATATTTTTTTTCTGCTTGTCCTGCACACTGTGCCTTTTTCCTTCATTCTTAACTGAAAAGCATACTGATATAGAATCACAGAATCACAGACTCATAGAATCATAGAATAGTTTGGGTTGGAAGAGACCTCCCACCAGATCAGGTTGCTCAATACCTCATCCAGCCTGGCCTTAATTCATCTAAGATTTCATCTGCTGCCTGAGGAATTTAAAATTTAAAATCAATCTCATCACCGGTTTATTTCTTTGTTTTTCCTGGTGATATATGGAATTCCTGCAACAATCTACTACTGTGTTTTCCAAAGACTTATCTCACATATCATCTGAAAATTTGATAGAGTAGGATATAAAGCCAATTGTTCTATTCGTTTTAGGACAACTTTTAGGTCTGACTTTTAAATTCCTTTTTTTCAGTACAGAGGGTCAGTCAGAACACAAAAACTGGTTATCCAGCAATCTCTGTTAACAAGAAGAATTGCTTCAGTCTCCTCGTGAGTTGACTCTCAAGTGTTTCATCAATAGAGTTAGTAATAAACTCCTAACAAACATGTAAGATTTAATAGTCTTAGAAAACAGGCATCAGGAATGCTGTACTGAGCACTTTCAAATGTAGGTATTGAACTTGAAGTATATAAAGAATTTCAATTCACCTTAATGTGCTGCTGTGTATGGGTCCATGAGGGTATAGGACCCTAACTCAGCTGGGAAGGCACTGAGCTGGTTATATTAGTGCTTTTTAGCCAGTTAATATGAGAATTACATGGTTGCAACAAACAGTGTTTGAAACTATTGAGCTATGAAGATGATCAAGGTATTGGAGCATCTCCCTTGTGACAAAAGGCTGAGGGAGCTGGGTCTCTTCACCTTGGAGAAGAGGAGACTGAGGAGCGATCTCATTCATGTCTATAAATATGTAAAGGGTGACTGTCAGAAGGATGGAGCCAGGCTCTTCTCAGTGACCTCCATTGATAGGACAGGGGTCTATGTGTGCAAGCTGGAGCATAGCAGGTTTGACAGAAACATAAGAAAAAATTTTTTCACAGTGAGGGTGACAGAACAGTGGTACAGGCTGCCCAGAGAGGGTGTGGGGTCTCTGGATACATTCAAATCTTTCCTGGACACTTTCCTGTGCTACCTGATCTGTGTATTGCTGCTCCAGCAGCAGGATTGGACTTGGTGGTCTCTTGAGGTCCCTTCTAATCCCTGACATTCTGTGATTCTTAATGCAGACCCCCACATGGGGATCCTCATCAGCAGAGACTGATCCAAGGAGTGATGAGTACCTGAGCTTTGTCAGTACTCCCATTTCACTAAATCATCAACCAGCAGCAGGTCCTCATTTTCTTTATTTATTCTTTTACTAGTGATGCATCATAAGAACTTCTTGTTGCACTTCATGTCCAGTTTTAAATCTAGATTAGTAGTAGATTTCCTAATACTATTGCTGCATGTCTAAGTAGGATTTGTGTATTTCTGCTTTGTAGCCAGTCATTACTGCCACTTGCTATATGTTTTTCCTTGAAGCCTAGTCACAAATTCCCTGTTTGAGAAAGCAACTTTCCATCTGTCTGCTAATGGAAATCTGTTAGAAGTACAATTGAGAATAAATCCCTCAGAACAAATAAAATCTGGGGATTTTTTTACAAAGTTATTTAAAATTTACTAATTCATATTTTCATTCCTTTTTTTAGCATTGTGTTTACTATTTAGCAATTGAAATGTAGACTCGACATAGATATGGATGGATATACATCATGTCTAAGTTATTTGGGTTACATAGTCTTGGCAAGAGGCTGTTTACACTTCACATGAACAGACCTGTATCTGAAAAGATTTTTTCACTAAAAGAAACAGAAAAGTTTTCTAAAAAAATGAACATAGATTTTGAAAGCAAGTAATTGAAAACAAAAAAAAAACAACCCAACAACTGTCATTGAAACCAAAGGGAAAACTGCTATCAAGTCCAGCGGAGTATTTATATTTTGTACAAAGCTCAGAACTACTGCTATGTTTTAAGGTCACTTTAAATACATTTGCATCACTCAGTTTCTGTCCTTGCTGAAGAGACTGTCATCTCCTGTGACATGATCAGAAGAAAAATAATTTTGGTAGATTTCTGCTGAGGGATTCCCCTTTCTTGAGTAGTTATTTTTTTCCAGGAGAGGATCATTTTGTGAAACAGAGAAGAAAGATTAGATAACATATAACTTGATATAGGTTCATGTAACCGTAGTAGAGCTCCTGTGACTTTCACAAGTATCATTATCTTGATTCAAGAAGGCACTCCCTAGAACTGCTTTAACAATTATATATCAAACTATATTTGTGTTTCATTATAAAGATAGGAAGGATACATCAAATGGTATACAATAGGTCTGACATCCCTCAAGATTTTCATTAGTAAGTGGTGTGATGGGATAGAGGAAATGTTCATCTTTCACTGGGAGCCTGTTGTAAGAATTTTAGTTCTTGGTGAAAATTTGGATTAACAGTGAATAGGTATTTTTTCAGAAACTGAGGCAAAGCGCATATGAGTTGATGATAGAATACTGAATTTGAGAGCATGATATGTGAAGTAATCCTTTTGCTTCACTAGAGATTTAGCCAGAATATTTTCAGCATTTTTACTTTTAGAAAGACGTGGACAAGGAGTCAAGAGAACTTGAAAGGAGTCCAGAGAAAAGCAATTAAAGTTATCAGATACCTGGAAAACAAGATTTATGAGAAAAGGTTGAAATGATTGTGTATAAATGAGAGAGGAAAGACATAATAACAGTCTGCAAATACATTAGAGGCTGCTGTGAAGACAGGATCCTTGTGTTCCTTTAGGAAAGAGCAAGAAACAATGGGATGGAATCACACCAAGGTTAGGGAAGAAATTAAGGAAAAAGGCAGCTACTGCAACAGAAATTTGAAAGGGAAGCTGGAGAACTGTTCTCTTTGAGAACAGGCTAAATAGGTTTGTCAGAAACTTGTATATAGTCAGTCTTGCCCTGGTAAGCAGAAAGATGGAACACTTCTTGAGATTCCCTTTTTATCACTCACTATATGCTTGCTTGAGGCAAATTAGTGCAGTTTTTCACTCTTTCATTCTCTAGCATATGAAAAGAATACACTTGGTTGTGGCTTTTTCCGTGTCTTCAAGTATATGTAATTACTATTATTAGGTATCTTCACTTAACTTAGGGAAATAAGCACACATATTCATTTATTTAGTGTCAACTTGTTCTTCAGCAAACTTTTGGCTTTTCCTGCAGAGCAGAGGACGTCAGTGTGCAAACATGCCCTAAATGCTTTTTCTAATTTACTGGATACATCTGAATTCCACATAGTCATGCTGAATGCTATCAGTCACTCTCAGCCAAAATTATTTTAAAGTCGTCAGGGAATATATGGGGGCGTATGCTGATGGTCAGCTGATTTTTAAATCACAAACAGTTCTGTATGGTTTCTCATGCACTGCTTCCTATATCCAGATGACTACTCAGACTACATCTGTTTTGATCTTACTCCGTGTGGGACTTGAACTTTTCCATAAAACCATTGTTGACCTTACAAGATTTGTTAATCTGTTTACATCTAGTGTTTCATAACAAATCCTGAGGCTCTTGCTGGTCGTGTAGTAAGGCAACATATTTCTAGCCTATGGAAAATGTTCCCATCGCCCCAGACCAAGTTTATTTTCTCACGATGATCTCTTTGGTTACTTGGAGGTTTCCTTTCTTTCCTCCCTCTCATGGCATATCATCCAAACATGCTTAATCTCCAGAGAAACTTCAAAAACACATTCCCATGAAAGTCTTAAATTTCTAAAAGCAGTACACAAGAAAAAGAATTGAAGCACCACCAACTAGCCTTGCTTCTCACTGAATGACCCAAGTAAACTCTTTTGTCACAACCATTGTAAAGTATGAGTCTTTAAGGTCCGGATCTGCAATCAGATTCTATCACAAATGAGGTTATTAACTTTTAGACTGATTTCAATTATAAAAGCACAGGGCTCATTAATCTCATCTAGGGCTTTAGTTGGGTTTAAAAAAAAAAAAAAGAAAAAAAAAAGAAAGAAAGAAAAAAAAGAGTGAACAAGCTGTGTTAAGGTAGTACTAATGATTGTGGACGGTACTTCAGTTTCCTTAATTAAGATTTTTTTTCTAGAGGTTTTTGTAGTACAAGTCAGTAAAACATGCTTCAAATCTCTATATCTTCAGCACCCCACAAAGAAATAAAGGCTTTTGGTTTTGTGTAGAGATATGTAAAAACCCTTCATCATATTGGATTGTTAAACTGATGCTAGACATTTACTTAATTTGGTGCAAGCAGCAAGTTGTAATAATTACAGGTTTTAGGCCAAGGGTCTCTGAGGATATATTTTGGGCTAAGTGTTATATTTTTATATATTTTACTTGACTTCATGTGAGCAAACTGGGTAATAGATTTATGTCCAGATAAGTGAGGAGTGATGTTTTTCATAGTTATCATTACCAGGCCTGTCAATGAATTGTGTATTTTCTAAATAAACACCATCATATGGTATGACCTTAGCTATGAAGCACAAACAAGGCTGTCAGTTACAGATATGTGGGTTTATATGCAGAAATACAACCTGAGCACCAGGATAAGGTTCACTTACGTGTGTGTGTGTGTGTGTGTGTGTATGAAGGTCCATGATAAATTATAATGCTCACACAACACCAGGACATTAAATGATTTTTTTAAACGTAGACAAAAACATTCACTATTGTTTACTGATGATGCATGGTGAACAGTGACTTGGTTTTTTGTAGTTTTGCTGGAGTAATTTTTAGACTATCCTCTTCTATATTTTTATGTTCCAAAGGAATATTTCCATCTATATACAGACATTCATCCCTGTCAGTTGATTTTTCAGAATCCTTTATGTACTCTGCTAGTGCCTAAGCATCTCCTCCCACTGAAACTTTTTAATATTACTTTTTAATATTGTCATTGAAAAGTAACTGTGCTGTTCCTTCTACTGGGACTTGTCTCCTATACTAAGTGGGTTTTATGTATGTTTATATGTTCAGTTGCAAAGTGTTTTCTTTATGAGTTGTAGGCTCAGTTCAACACATGTAGGAAGGGAATGTCAGCAGGTGACTTATTGCAGGTCATGCTTTTTGGGACAGGATCTGATTCTCACAAGGCCTTCTGCAAAATCAGGGAAAGCAAATTTCTACACTGTTTTGCAAATTAACAAGGGAGGACAAGCCTACTACCCTAGAATACAGTCTAAAATGATACCATGACATTTAAGAACCCTGTAAACCTGATGAATCATAGAATCATAAAATAGTTTGGGTTGGAAGAAACCTTAAGGATCATCTAGTTCCAATCCCACTGCCATAGGCTGGGACACCTCCCACTAGACCAGGTTGCTCAGTGCCTCATCCAGCCTGGCCTTAAACACCTCCAGAGAGGGGGCATCCACAACCTCTCTGGGCAACCTGTTCCAGTACCCTCATAGTAAAATTAAATAATCTTAAAATTAGTCTACAAATTATCTAAATATTAGAATATCAATTACGTGTTGAAATGGATCCTTTGGCAACAGCAGTGAGGAATTGACTAACGTTGAAGTCGTTGCATTGGGTGGCAGTTGGCCCACTGCCCAAGCCAACAGTGCTAAACACCCAATGCTAAACATCTTCTGATAGTGGAACTTCTGATTGCACTATGTGCTTTATCTCAAGTAATTGAATGTGGGAGACTTTGACCAGATCAGAAAGCTTTACCTTTTCCTGGTGTAATTGTATCTCTTAATGCAGTTGAACATCAGAATCTTGAACATCATACATCTTATACTTTTATAGCAGAATTTTAAGCTTTGGATATTTTAGCCCAAGGAATGTAAATCCAGAATAGAGATAGCTTTTGTTTTTGAACATTCTCAAGATGCTAGAATGCCTTCATATCAGGATTTTACTAGACTTCTGTCCACAGCCAAGTGAAAATGCTAACATTGCTATTCTTCTTACTTTGTCTCTCTTTCTTATTGGCTTCAACAAATTGATTTCTGTGACCCCAATTGCATCAATTCATTTAATAATTCATGTTTGTGTAAATAGCACTGCTAAACAAAAGATAAGCTGAAAGATGAATGAATGGATAAATTAAGGTTCTTGGAAAATCTTGCTCTGGGAAATCGGTAGCAAAGCTTTGTGCTTCTCAGCACAGAGCTACACAGTAACAGTCATACTGCAACAGAGCTGTCACACTGTGAAATTCCATCTTGCATAATACAGAAAAATGTGAAAGGAAAGAATTACTATTCTGGACCTTCATCATTCCTAGTACTGCCTAGGTGAAATTGAGTTTTATACCTGAGAAGCAGAGGCTGCTTTATGGTGAAGCACACCCGTAGGAGGCCTGGTTTCAAAGTTAGCTTCAATGTAAACCAGAAAGAATTTTCAGCCATAAGAAATGAAAGCCTACCTGAACATTTTTTGTGACTCAGGCTTCCAGCTGCAGCCTAGAATCTCACAGCAGTTTGACTTTATTTCTGTGATAATAGGAGTTTTATAGGAAAATGAGGACTTGTGTAAGAAAAGCTTCTCTGTCTCACTTATGAATGAGTCAGCAAGCAGAATGGGTTCAGACTTGGCCCACATTTGAGGTTTTAGCAAGAAAGAGACATCCTTAAATTTATTTCAGCATTCAGGCTTACCAAGTGTGTATAGTTGACTCAAGTTCATTTTGAATTAAGGGTTAACACCTTGTGTATATTTCTTTGGAGTATGACCCTTTAGTCTAATTACATACCTCTGTATACACAGTTGTGATGAGTAAATCACTGCCATGTTTTTATCTGTGGAAGGATGCAGTATGTCAGGCCCTTCTGAAACCACAGAATGACAAGATCAGAAGCAGAAGCCTGGCTAATCTGTCTTCTGCAATAGCATGCCATAGCTGCAAACTATGCTACTGATAAGAAAAAAAAGACAAGATAAGGTGTCACATTCTGTAACACATTTACTCAAGGATGAACACAGTGTAGCTAACTGTATAGGAAAGAAAATAGGTTTATTCTGTTGTAACTTGGATCAGAAACATCCCTTCAGAATGGTGTATATTTAATGAGAGCATTATATGTTGTATTTTCTTCTTGTTGTTGGATGGAGGAGTTGTGGGCTTTTTTCTTAAACTCACTTCTTCTCTAGGTAGGAATTGATATTTATACACCATCCTTTTTGAGAACAACTTCTAAATATTTCAATACCAGGACAGAACTTGTTTTCAGATTCACTTTCAGGCTGGAGTTGAGAAATGAAAGCAAAGGGAGTTTAAAAAGAAAAGCAAAGAAGATCTAGAAGAAAATATGTAGGCTCCAAACTTGTTTGGTTGCTGGTTTTTGCACTAGAAAGCTCTGGCTGTGACACCTGTCCCTGGCCCAGTTATTCAGTGGCAAAGCACTAGAGCTGTCCACACTGAGGTTAAGTTCATGAGGATAATGAGGAGGGCAATGCTGAAAGAACAAATGTGAATAATGAATTGCAAGTATTAATGGTCTTGCATGGCTTGCTGCTTCTTTCTGTGAAATGTTTCATATAATTTTTCTCTTTTCAAGGGACCGAGCTCCTTTCATCTTCACATCAGAGATGGAGTATTTCATCACGGAAGGTGGAAAAAACCCTCAGCGTTTTCAAGAGTTTGTGGAGCTTTGTTGTCAAGCATATAATATAGTCAGGAAGCACAGCCAGTTACTCTTGAACCTGCTGGAGATGGTAAGAAGTCTGAGGCTGAAACCCAAAATCTACTTCTTTTGGTGTCCTCTTCCTTTTTACCTCTTCTCTGCTGCCTCTAGTAGCAGTGTGATTTGAAGTTATAAGCTGCTCTGCTGGAAATGTTAGTGTTGGCCCTTCCTCTGCAAAGAACCTATCCAATTTCAGTGCTAATTTCTGATAAAAGAAAAGCTTACCTGCTAGCATTTAGGGGTTTTTTTTACTTTTCCTTATTCTTAGTTATAAAATATGGGAGCTTTGCAAAAGAAGCCAGGTACAAGTTTTGTGGTCGGGAACTTCACTCTTCCCGTTTTCTCTAGATCTTCAAGCAGTCTCTTACCAATTCCATCCATGGTTACAGCACATGAAAGAGCTAAATATTTCCCAGGATGGGTGATGTGATGGTACCCAGCAGTACTGCAATAACAGTGATTCCATTAGGGTGGCTTTTTCACTTTTCCACACTGTTTGTAGAATGGCAAACACAGAAAAGAAAAAGCATCACTCATATTAATACAGCTTTGAAAATACTTTTTCATACGATTGTAAGACCTCTTGTGGTTTTTCTCCCTACTATTTCACGTGCTGTGGTGGATTTTTGTAACTGTGTTTTGGCTTCTATTTACTTGTGTGTGAAAGATTAATGATCCCTCCCCCTTCACTTGTAGAAAGGAGATGTTAAATTAGCTAATATTTGCTAAATTGCTTGGCCAAAGTATTTATCTATAACTTGTACCCCAGGACTCTGGGAAAAACCTAGGTGACTGGTCTACACATGAAAAAATCTACACAACCTTATGAACAGAAACCCTTTGGGGGTGTGGGTAGAGCCTCGAAGTTGCTCTATAAACACTGGTTTGTCATCTCCAGCTTTTGCAGTGGAGAGGAGGGAAACAGGAAGAATTTACTCATCTTGTTTCTGTCTGTTCCATGGGTTTTCATGCAGTGGTGCTTTTTGTGATTTGCCAATATGAAGCAGTAGGGATTGTCCTGGATCTCTTAGGTCTGTTACTAAGTAGGCACAAAGGTGCAACAAAACAGCATTCCTGTCATGAAGCAGAATTTTGCCCTAGTATGTTGAAAACATGGTGGTTGAAGGCAGTGCAGAGAGCAGTTGGTGGAAATGCTATTTTCTCTGAAAAATTCAGGAGAACCCATGCTCCTCCATCCACAGCAGCAACCTCTGCATTTCTAATCAGATTGCCTAAAACCTCATACTACAAATACACCTCTTCTGCCTCCCCCCTTGTCCCTGGTGCAGTCCCTTTCTTTTGCAGTCAGCAGAGATAATGATGTTCGATTACTCTGAGATAATAGAGAGAGAATGTTAAGAAAATGTTCCCAGCAGGAGCTCTGAAATAACAAGCTATCTCTGCCTGGGTAGAGCTCAGGTTTGTCTATATTCAGGACATGCTGCATCTTCTTTTTGTTTCTGCTGATCTTTATAGGTGGGAAAATAGTGCCAAGCTGAAAGTCAGCTTACTGAGATGTTTTAACATTTGTCTATGGGCTGCAGTTCAGTCAATTGTGTTGCATTTCAGAATTGAAAAAATGCAACACCCCATCAATGAGCACTTCACATTGGAAAGAAGTTAAACAAACAAAAATTAAGTTCATGAGGGCCTTGTTTTTGACAGTGGTGCTTGGAAGAGTAAGACTGGTTCTGTGCTTGAAATAGGAAGTAGGCTGCAAATTGTTAAATATCAAAATGTTGTAGTCACATGGGCAATTTCTAGAAAACTAAATATGCTGGGAATAAGTTCTAGTTTGAATTTATTTCCATGGAAAATGTGAGATGTTATCATGAGGGAGCAAGGTAAACCATGAAAGGGCAAGATAAACTAGCTACTGCTTATTTGTATCACTGACAGTTCAAGTTTTTGCTCAGTATCTGGGAAAACATCATCATTAATCTTTGCTTCCCACATTCTGTATTCTGCATTGCTATTTATAAACCATAGTTAAAAATCTGAACAATAAGACAATTTCCTAAAAGTACAGTACTTCACAGGAGAAGTAAACTGTGCTCTCAATGGTCAATAAATGTTAGGTTCTAGCAAACTGTGTTTTAGGGTTTCAGACAGGTTTGGGACTTCATGCTTTTTCTTGGTGGTAAGCATCTTATTTCTAGAACTGACTGACATTTACTACAGTGAATAAGAAATAAACCATGAAGTTCCCATCACTTTCAAAAGCAGAAACATCTGTGTGAGACCAAACAGTCTGCTGGCAAAATTCAGCTGTGTAAGTGCCTGTACTTCATCAGCTTTGATCTCATTAAAGAGTTGATGTGAAAGGAGGTGATCATTGGACACAAAAACCTTTTGACTAGTTTAAAAAAGAATGCAAAAATCCTTATTCCTATAATTTTATTTTTTTTCAGGTAGAAAATTTGTAAAAGAGGCTTCAATTACTTGGGCAGCAAGTAATTGATCCAGTTGCCTATGTTATGACAAGAAACAGATTGAGCTAGGACGGAAAAAAGTATCTAGACAGAGCAGATCTTAGACTCAAGAATCCTGCACCTCCCTTCTGAGGACAGGNACTGAAACAGGTTGCCCGGAGAGGCTGTGAATGGCCCCTCTGTGGAGGTGTTTAAGGCCAGGCTGGAAGGGGCATTGATCTGCCTGGTTTAGTGGAAGCTGTCTCTGCCTATGGCAGGGTGGTTGGAATTAGATGATCTTGAAGATCCTTTCCAACCCAAACCATTATATTCTTCTACATCTCAGAAATACCTTCTGGGTATTTGGAGGTCTGACACATGGAAAGTACATGCCAGAGCTATTTTTTCATGGAATACATCACACACCTGCTCTGAATCCAGGCCCAAGGATAGCATAGGAAGCTCTGCTCAGTGAGTCAGAAGGCCTGGGATAATCAACTGTGGTAGGTCAAAATGTATGTGTGGGCAAATGATGGGAGCAATGCAGGCACTTAAACTTAGGCATCTAGTGACATTTGAGTTGCCCTAGGTGACCTTAGTTGTTTTCTGAATGTGTCTTGTCTAATTAGCATCTAGTATCCCTAGAAACAGTGTTTAGAAGCCTCCTTCGTCAGGGGATTGGAAGCATGAACCAAACCTTAAAATAAAATCAGTGCTTCCTTTCTTTGCTGGTATCTACAAAACAGAGTGGGTCTTTCTGTCTGAACTGGACATAAATATCAATGAAGAATGCTCAGCAGTGACTGCAAATTCAGATGCATTTCCTTCTGAGTATGGTGAAAGCATGATTTTTTTCTCCATTACATACAAAGTATCACTCTCAGCTTGCTGTGTTTGTTGAAAAAAATCAGAAGATTTTGAAGTGAGTCAAAATTGTTTTGTTGTTAACATTTTAAAATGCCTGGAGAGAGCTCTGTGGGAATTAGACTCAGTTATGTAGCCTCCACGTGTTACTTTGCAGGGGGGATATTTGCATTATTACTCTTTCATAGTTAGCTTTGACAACTAACTGATCCCCCAGTGATGCAGAGTGATATCCTCTCCAGACAGCAGTTCTCAGTGGCTGGAACAGGGCTCCTGCTATGAACTGATATCTAAAGGAACTCTTCTCCTCCACTGACTGTAAAGGAAGTGAACCTAAAATCCAATTGCAGGTGGAGTCTGAAGCAGTGATGGTGGAATCAGTAGTTACAGCTGAGGAGGTGATGTTGCACTAGATTGGATTAGGGCTGAGGTAATGCTGTGAGTGTAATAGAAGTATAATTACTACTGTTCAGGTGGCTGAATTTGGTCACNTTACAGTTGCACTAGATTGGATTAGGGCTGAGGTAATAGAGTGTGAGTGTAATAGAAGTATAACTACTACTGTTCAGGTGGCTGAATTTGGTCACCTTCCCTTTATTAACATTAGAAGTCTATGATATAAGCTTTGCAATGTAGACATTGAGATTATGATGTCTGAAGACATCCTTATCATGAAGGTTTACAATACAATTTACTCACTTTAGTATTCCAGGCATTGCTCTATCAAGACCACTTCTCAGATCAGGAAAGCTTTGTATTTTACAAGATTTTTCAGTGTAAAAATGTTTCTTTTCTTCTTTTCTCAGTTAGCCTCATTTCATTGAAATTTCTTTTCAGCAGAACAATGGAGTAATGATATTTCTTTCCATTAAGATGCTGCATGCAGGACTGCCTGAGCTAAAAAGCATTCAGGATCTGAAGTATGTGTATGATAACCTCCGTCCTCAGGACTCAGACCTCCAGGCTACAAGCTATTTTACAAGGTAAAACCAGAATGTAATCCAGAAACTTTTATCTTTTTCAGTCATGAAGGAAAACTGTTAAATTAAGATGCGACAACAGCAAAAAATTGCTCTTTTTCTAGTATGTTCAGAGGTTATAATTAGAGAAATTACACAAAAAGATAATTGGTCTTCACATGTTTACTTTTAAAGAGTCCATTTATTATGCATGTTATAATCAATCTCAATTTTCTGGAAGAAACAGTTGAGCATTTGTGTCACACGTGTAAGAAGTTGCTTATTCAGTGCCTAGAGATTTCGTTGTCTTTCATGGTGAAACCACTCTAGCTTGTTATCTAGTCAGTTTTCCTCACTGCTTCTAAGTGCAGCAGGAATTGGACTGAATAAGAATGTTTAGCTTCTTAATGGACTGAGTGATAGCCTGGAATTCCTATATTTGATTTCCTTTTCTCTTTCTCTTTTGACTTTCTGTGTTGCCTTGGGTAGGTTACCTTTCCTCTCTTAGGCATAGCTAACATCTGCAATATGGTATAGATTATTCCTTTTTAGCACTTCAGAGATTTATCACAGAAAAGCATTGTGTATAAATAGGGCTAAGTTTAAAACTTGACTTATGATAGGATAATGAAACCTTTCACTTGTTTTTTGTAATAGCTGGAGTTTACTCTTGAGGAGCAGCAGGTGGCACTTACAAAATCATTTTGAATCATAGAATCATAGAATAGTTTGGGTTGGAAGGGACCTTAAAGATCATCTAGTTCCACCCCCCCTGCCATAGGCAGGGACACCTCCCACTAGACCAGGCTGCCCAGTGCCCTGTCCAGCCTAGTCTTGAGCACCTCCAGAGAGGGGGCATCCACAACCTCCCTGGGCAACCTGTTCCAGTATTTCACCACCCTCACTGTAAAGAATTTCTTTCTTATGTCTAGTCTAAATCTATCCCCCTCTAAATTATATCCATTGTTTCTAGTCTTCCCATCCGATATTATGTTAAAAATTCCTTCCCCTGCCTTTCTGTAGGACCCCCTCAGGTACTGATAAGTTACTATGAGGTCCCCTCTGAGCCTTCTCTTCTCCAGGCTGAACAACCCCAACTCCTTCAGCCTGTTCTCATAGGGCAGTTGCTCCAACCCTTTGAAGCCCTCAGTCCTGATTTTTCAGGTCAGAACTCTGCTTTATAATTCCAACTATTGATGTGATGATGCTCCAGATAGAGCCAGTGTCTGGATTTAGAAACTCACCTTCCCATTCTAGGCACAATATAAGAAAAAAATCTCCCTCTCAGAGCCTGTTTAGTGAAGCATCATTATTTGCCAAGAAGAACCCATGAATTCTTCATGTACCCTGGACACCACGTACATGTGCAAAGTAAGCTACAATGATCTCCACCTCTGGTGGAAATTCAACACACATATTTACCCCATTCACAGTGCTGGACCCCTAGTGGAGGACTCCTTTCAAATCATGAGCCCTAGAGGATGTTCTCTGCTCCAGTGCAAACTGCAATAGCAATTCTTTCCACCCTTCACTACAGCCGGAAGACATGAATAAGTTAGATTAAGACTTGAACTGGAGCAGCTGAGCCAGTCTCATTGCTGTTACAGAAGCCCTAATGAACATTTTGGGCAATTTTTATTGTGTTGTTTATATATCTCCTCTTCTTGTATTAGAATTGGACACTGAGGTGACAGATTCAGAGAAGACTGAAAATTTAGAACAGAGACCTGGAGAATTTCAGGAAGAGTCTTTCTTGAAGAGAGAGAGAGTGACTTCTCAAAAAAGATTGTTCCACTTCTTTACACACAGTTCAGTTTCCTCTCTTTTAACAACTATTTTTTCATCTGCTTTCACGCTGGCCCCATAGCAAGGTTGTTTTATTTTAAAATTCAATTACAGCTTCAAATTTACGTTTAAATCCTACTTTATCCTTTCCTTTAAATTTTCACACATTCCCAAAATACAGACTTATATTTCCAGTCCAAATAGGAAATGTGGCATTTCCAGTTAAATTGTTAAAATCTTGATTCTGTCAAATCACTTGTGTGACTGTGTCTATCTGTCATGGGTAAAAAACCCAATGTGGGTCCTTCAGAGTGAAAATTGCTTAGTGTCGTGCACAATTAGTGCCCAATGTTCTTCTGGAGGTGGAAAGGATCAGTATGGTTTTCAGGTGGATGAGTGAAGGTTATGACTGAGGTTAATATCCCTGCAGGAGAACCAAGGATGATGGCTGAGCTCAGGATGAAACTGTAGCTCCACAATCTTTCTTGGAGTTGGGTAAGGTGGTTATAGTGTTTTAAGAATTAGAGTGAAGGAAGAGAGGAACATCAGTGATAATTCACCTGCAGTCTTTCTCAGACAAAGCATGTAGAATAACAGCTGACCATCAGAAGATGTGTCTCAACACAGGTAAGAGTTGGAGCGCATTGTTGCCTTGTTGAGATTCATATTAGAGTTACAAAATCTTCTTCAGCCCAGAGAGACTACAAATCAGCCTCAGAGGCCAGCGTCTCCTTCTTCTCATTAGAGAGCTTTGTAGGATTGATATAAAAGAAATTATGTCAAAGAAATTAAGAACTTCAGAGTGGAAATTCCACTGAGGTCCGACTTATCAACAGAATTAGCCTCATGGTGCACATCTGTAAAGTGTTGTGGGCTCTGCTTGTATTGAAACCGTGGCTTCTGTTAAAATGTTCTTAGTAAACTCTAGAGCTATTATTCCAATTTCCTTTGAAATGCTTAACTGTAGATTCATTATTGTACAAAGATGATTATATCACATAGAAAAGTCAGATGTTGCTAGAGTGCATATTTTTTTCTTTTATACTCTTAGGGTATGTTCGTTATGTATTCTCATTTTCAATGAGAAAGTCTCTAGTCACTAGCCCATGCATTTCCATGGATCTCATTTCTCTTGGAGTTTTTTTTTTTTCCTTTATTCTAATTTCTCTTCATGATTGAATATAATTTGTGTTAATCCAACATATGTATTAAGTAATATTTTTACATGTTTAAACATGAACAGAATGTCCAAGTTCATGACTAGTACTATTGTGGCTTCTGGGTCCAGGCACTTTAGAAAATAAAGACTTTGAATGGTCTGATACCTGGTTTCATGTGGAACCTATCCTTCCATGTAAGTATTTTCCAACCTGCACTAAAGATTGTTAATATATTGAGATTTTTTTGTCTCTTTTTTTGTCTGTCCCCCAGAAAAATTCTTCTCTACCTTCTTGTTACACAAAATGGCTGACTGAGGAAAAAAATCCAGTTACACACTTCTCCTGGTCATTCTGCAGCTTATCCTTGTTTCTTTTATTCAAGCTGTCTTAGAAAGCCAAAGAAATCTGAAGCTTTGCTCATTAGCACAACATCTAGTAGCTCTCAAATGCTTCAGAATTTGTAGCTCTTTTTCACAGAGTCACAGAATCACAGAATATCAAGGATTGGAAAGGACTTCAAGAGATAATCTAGACCCCTCTCCCTGCTAGAGCAGGAACACCCAGATCAGGTCACACAGGAAGGTATCCAGATGGGGCTTGAATGCCTCCAGAGAAGGACACCCCACACCTTCTCTTTGGCAGCCTGTGCAACTGTTCTCTCATCTTCACTGTGAAAAAGTTTTTTCTCAGATTCCTGTGGAACCTCCTGTGTTCCAGCTTGCACCCATTGCCCCTTATCCTATCATTGGAGATTGCTGAGAAGAGCCTGGCTCCATCCTCTTGCCACTCACCCTTTTTACATACTTATAAACATGAATGAAGTCACCTCTCCTCCAAGCTGAAAAGACCCAGTTCCCTCAGCCGTTCCTTGTAAGGGATATCTTCATCATCTTTGTGGCTCCTTTTCCTCTGTCCTTACTTCCAAAGACACTTTATTGTTTTTAAAAAGTTCTTTTCTAGTCATGGAGCGTGGTCATTGGAATGTTAAGCACTGCCAGCTGAAAGTTATTTCTTGTTCTAAGTACAAGGTAGTTATTGTAATCTTTCAGATTCGATCATATAATGTGTCTGCTGAAAACTCCAATCTTCTGCTAGTGGAAATTGGAGAACAGTATTTCTTTGTGTTTCTCTTGGCATAGGTTACTTTCAGCAATTGACTGAGTTTGGTTTGAGCAATAATACTGACATTTGCTCCACTGTTCTTTAAAGACAACATGGAATGATGAATGATGTCACAAATATTCCTGGCAAAACAATATTGATTTGTTCTTTGCTGTCACCTTTTTACCCAACAGAACAATGCCATCTGAGCTTGAGCTTCAACATATTGACCCCTTTCAGGATCATTTGGTAAAATGCCTTCTGCATTTTACCAAATTCCTCTGTTCTCATTCTTAGCTTAGGCATGTTCTGCAATCTGTGGATTCATTTCTGTGCTGTATTCTTCTCACATTGGGTCAGCTTACTGCTAAGAGCTGATGAGCGGCAGCGTTAAGCTTCACATCTTACAGCCCTCTGGAAGGTCACAGCTTGGGATTGTGGATAAACAATGCCCCAGTTGAGAGTTAAACAAGAGTTGCTATGTTTCCTTGTCAGTTCTGTGCACCTAGTGCCAAGTGAAACATTGTTGCCTCTCCAGAATGTGCCCTGAACTCAGTTTGATCCTTGAAACTCAACTTGATCCTTTGCCCTCCCTCCTCTTCTCTTCCTCTGACAACACAGTTTTGCCAGAAACTTTGTCTTACCTCTGGATGTGAATTTCCAGTTTGGATATCTTCAAATGTCAGCTTGGTGTCCTAGGCTGACTGACATTTTTAATGTGCATGTAAAGGGGTGTATCTTTTAAGTTATTTTGAAGAGATTATAATGCAACGAATGGAGTTGATTTCAATTGATTGCAATATGCAATCTAATCCACTCATGGAAGCCCATGAATAAGAGATGTGATGTGCATCGGATAGCTACCAGCGAAGCACTATTGCATATCTCTTCAGCAGCTTGATAGAAGGGGGTGCTGCTTGGACCAGCTGACATGGAATAATAGAATAGTTTGGGTTGGAAGGGACCTCAAAGATCATCATATTCCAACCCCCCTGCCATAGGCAGGGACACCTCCCACTAGATCAGGTTACTCAGTATCTTGTCCTGGCCTTAAACACCTCCAGAGATGGGTCATCCACAACCTCTCTGGGCAACTTCTTCCAGTGTCTCACCACCCTCACTGTAAAGAATTTCTTATCTCCATCCTCAATCTATCCTCTTCCAATTTACATCCATGATTCCTAGTGCTGCCATCCTGGACCCTATGAAAATGTCCTACCCCAGCCTTTCTGTAGCCCACTTCAGGTATATATAAGCTACTATGAGGTTCCCCCTGAGTCTTCTCTTCTCCAGGCTGAACAACCCCAACTCCTTCAGCCTGGGTACCTGTCGTTGCCCAAGTCAAGCATATCCACTCCAAACCACAAATGTCACTGGACAATTCACAATAACTCCTTTCAAAATATTGTGCTAATCTCAAACTGATCAACCAATCCTTGTTTCTCAGGTGGCTTCAGATATCCCAGCAAGAAATCTCACAAACTGTGAGAAATCTCACAGTCAGTGATGATGTTCACAGAATCACAGAATATCAGGGATTGGAATGCACCTCAAGAGATCATCTAGTCAAATCCCCCTGCCAGAGCAGGAACACCTTGACTAGGTCACACAGGAATGCATCCAGAATGTCTCGAGAAAGAGACCAACACCCTCTCTTTGACAGCCCATTCCAGTGTTCTGTCACCTCCTGTGTTCCAGCTTGCACCCATTGTCCTGAGTTCTGTCATTGGAGGTCACTTCTGAAGGGGATACAGAAAAAAACTGTGATTCCATACCATCACTTCTCTCAGTGATATTCAAAAAAATTGTAAAGGTTGTGGTACACGTGCCTCAAAGGAACAGAGTCAGACTTCCTCCTTGAATTTATGTTGCTTGAGGCATTTGTACTGTGGTATAAACCCCATGTGCCACCAGCTCAGGAGGGAGGGATGTCCTCTGTTCTGGGAGAGACATGTAGGAGGACTAGAGGGGAAATAGGACTGGAAAATGCTCTTCAGAAGAGTATGTGATGTTGTCAGCCCAGGAATTACTCTGATGTAAGCCAGTATTTTTTAAGCCTAGCAAAATAAAGAGTAAAGAGTATATGATTATTGCCTGTGTGCTATCAGGGTGGGAAATAAGATATTAAACTGAAGCATTATCACTGCTGTACACAAAAAGAATATCAACTGCCCATTAATAAATGTAGCTGAAACTCAGAAAAGCTCTGAAAGTCACTGAAAGGAGTATTGTTCTGGAAAAGTCTATGAGAGCTGTTTGGAGCATACTAACCAACTTGTTTTAAAATAGAGCCTAGATGTAAAAGTCGGATATAAATGAAACATTATGTTCATTAAGAGCTGATAATCCTGTGAAAATATTTTTTTCATTAAACTCTAAATCATTTTTGGATGATAATGGGAAGCAGGACACCAATATTCTGAAGTTTGGGGTTGATAATTATTATTATAGATAGCTATAATAAGATCTGAGTGGCTAGTCAATAATAATGAATGTATGTCCTGTTAAAAGGTAGTGGGGAAAGGCTGGTATATCCTAAAAGATCCGAGCACCAGCCCTCAGAATATCCATTCCACAGAAATGTCTTCTTCCCAAAAATCAAGGCATCAATGGTCATTATGCACTCTTGAGAATGTTAGCCAGTCTTTTCATCCATTTCTGTTTCTACAAGCAGCCAACCAATCGGAATGTGTTTTAAACAATCCTGTGAGTTTTCACTTGTGTATGAAGACTGCATCAAATCCGAAAGTCAAAGTCGGGTCTCCAGGTGGACAGTGAAAAGTCATTACTTTTCAATAATCCTGGACATTTACCTCACTTTTTTGAGGAGTACATCAGGCACCAAACTACAGTAAATGGACACTGAGCTGTTGGAGTGGGTCCAGAGGAGAGCCATGAAGATGATGAAAGGGCTGGAGCACCTCCCTTCTGAGGACAGGTTGAAGGAGTTAGGGTTGTTCAGCCTGGAGAAGAGAAGGCTCAGGTGGGACCTCATAGAAGCTACTCAGTACCTGAAGGGGCCCACAGAAAGGCTGGGGTAGGACTTTTTAATAGGATATGTGATGGCAGGACTAGTAATAATGGATGTAAATTGGAAGAGGGGAGATTCAGACTGGAGATAAGAAAGAAATTTTTAATATGGCGAGGGTGGTGAGACACTGAAAGAGGTTGCCCAGAGAGGTTGTGGACACCCTCTCTCTGGAGGTGTTCAAGGCCAGGCTGGACGAGGCACTGAGTAACCTGATCTAGTGGGAGGTCTCCCTGCCTATGGCAGGGGGGTTGTAGCTAGATGATGTTTAAGGTCCCTTCCAACCCAAACCGTTCTCTGATTCT
The DNA here is from genome assembly GCA_013400935.1 of Turnix velox. Classification (NCBI taxonomy): domain Eukaryota; kingdom Metazoa; phylum Chordata; class Aves; order Charadriiformes; family Turnicidae; genus Turnix; species Turnix velox. The sequence continues at coordinate 39,252 of VZTY01015120.1, forward strand.
ATGATTGTCATGTGGAAAACAATAATTTTTCTGTTTGCAATTTATGTCAGCAGAATCATGGTTCTCAATTAATTTTACTCTAGTTAATGACACTTTCCTCTTTCCTGGTTAACCTGTGCTTTTGATGATCTTCATATAGGACACTTCAGTATTTCCATTTGTAGACCATTAGACTCTAATTCTCTAAGCAGCTTGAGCTGTGCTGCCAGAGCTCTGAAATAACTAAGAAACTTTTTCTCATCTTCATGAAGGAGTCAGCTTTAGGCTCAGGCAAAAATGGTTAAGGCCTAGGGAGCAAGAGGATCTCAGTCACAAATACCCTTGAACTTATCAGTCTTTTCACCTATGGCTAAACTTAATGTGGCTGTAGAGAAAAGAAGGTGCACAAGGGATTTTGAGAGTTTTGGGAAAAAGTTCTGCACAGCTAACAGAAAGGGGAATCAGATGCTTTAATGTGATAAACTGGGCCAGTGAACTAATCCATGCCAAAAATAAACTGCAGAATTAAAAAAGGTAAGACACATGCGCTTGATGTACCTCACATAGTTAGGAGCCAGCTTTTGGGACACTCTGAGAGATTTCTTTAAGTCACTTTGCCCTTGAAAGAATGTGCAGAGAACCATAACAAGAGTTTTTCTACCTTGCTGTGGAGACCTTTTCAATTCTTTGTTGATGACATGACATAAGGATTGCTTGATATTTTCTATACAGAGGACTGCAGACAAAGAAAACACAGTACTGAGAGAGGACAAATCAACTTTTACTTTTGTTTTGTTTTATTTTTAATATAATTATTTAAAATAAGTCACAAAGAAAGTCTACAAAAATGACATCAGAGGCCCCTGCTAAGGTTTAAAGTGTATAATTAGCATTTTAGGTGTTAAAAGCATTTTGGAAGCTTAATGGATGCACAGAAAGAACAAGAAGCCATTAAAATATTGATCATTTAAATAGAGGAATTCTGGTGTCAGCTGTCTGATGTCTGAACTAATACTAGTTTAAAAGCAGAGGTCTGTTTTATGTGAATTAAAATTCACTAGTTTTAGCTGCAAAGTTAGTATACCTTGTAGTAATATTGCAAGTGTACTAACAGGTTTGCCATATTATGTCACAGCTACAGATTCTATAAACTAAATTGTGTCTCAGTGATTTAGAAAGTGTTTAAACTATGTATTAAATTAAATAATCATGAGTTAAAAAAATAACATTCACAGATGCAACCTAATCAGCACTGAATTGACTTTCTACTAATATTTTGAAAATAAATTTGTTTTCTCGTTTTGCATGTGAATGTTAATTTATGTCATTTATTAAATAGTACATCTGTATCTGTTTCTGTGGAATTTAATTATTAATTAAGATAATTAACTGAAACAATTCAGGCAAACCTTGGAGTGCCTAATTAGCATATGATGAATTCACACAGGGGTTTGAATGAAATTGCATTTTGGGGTGGAGAGTGAGCTGGGGAGCCATGTGCAAGTAGAATGCTCTTTTGTTGTGATTGCAACTACAGAGCTACAGGCTTTATGTAGAGAGACTGAGATCATAAAAATTAGACTAGTACAGTGAAGAATGAAGTTAATTTCAATTGATTGCAGTACACAGTCCAACCCACTCACAGAAATGCATGAATAAGCATTTTAATTTTAAATGGCAGGTGAAGCATTTGCTCATCTTTGAACAGGGTGATTTAAGGGTATTGTAAGCCCTTGTAATCTAGCTAGATATAGTACAAGACCACAAGGAGGAAAGAAAGAAAAAAAAAAAGAACAAAAAATCCCTGTGACAATTTAGTAGAGGATAGCTGCCATATGGCCTGAAACTAATGAGTTGTTCTGTAGCATCAGAACCTATGCAGAATATTTTCAGAGAGCTGTGGAATTAAGCAAGGAGATTGAAAAAAAATTAGCATCATAAGTTAAATCGCTCTTAATCAGCAATTGAATTCAAGAGGGCAAGTGTTTTCTAATGAGTGCGGCATCTTACTCTTCAAAGACCAGTGATTATCTTACAGCACTATTCTTCAAGTTGAGTTCACTTTGATGTTAAAACACATTTCTGCTACATATCTACATGTATATCTAGTTATTTTTTATCTATTGTGTATTTTCTGATGAAGCATCTTAAAGTTCTAGGAAATCAAAAGTCTTCTGGTTCCCATGCATGAGGATGAGATGGACAGAGATAGAGGGAGAACATTTGCCTTCTTTTTTCATCTTGGGCAGCTCCACAGGGAGAGAGCTTTTCAGAATTAGGTAGAGGATTTAGCAACACATCAATCACAGATAAATTGCAAATTGGATGCAAGAACCTTGTGCAAACACATGTAAGCCCATGTGAGGTTAGTATAACCAAAAAGGAACTCCTAAGGTGCTCTCCCCTACTTCTTGAAGAGAAAACACATTATCCTACCCTGGAATACCTTGATACTCATGTGGAAATGTTCTGTCTGGCTGTCATCTGAAAGAAGGATGATAGTATCCAGCTCATGAGGAGTAACTATTCCAGTGTGTGGCAGTAGATAGGAGTGCAAGAGCTGTAGAGCTCAGGGTCTGCAAACAGCTGTGACTGTCATGTCTGTTGGGTGCATGTTCATGTGAGGTTTGTTTGAGGATTTGTGGGTGTTTGGTTGTTGTTTCCAAGAAGCCAAGGATCAAGAAATGGAAACAAAACAGATGCATGAATAGCAACTCTTGTGTTTGCTTGTTCTTCAGGAAGATAAAGGAAAGTTTGGAGTGCTTCCCTGTTAAGCTCAATAATATGATCCATGCACTTGCACAGATGTCAATGACAGGCTCAGCAAAGCCTCCAACTCCAGAGACAGTCCCCGAGGAATGGATGATACTGGATGCAGAGAAGTCGATTGCAAGAGCCACCATTTTGGGCTTCAACAAGAAGTCTGACTCTGTATGTACTGTTCTTTGATTGCCCTCCTTTGCCTTGATCTTTACAGAATCACAGAACATCAGGGATTGGAAGGGTTCTCGAGAGATCATCTAGTCAATCCCCGTGCCAGACTAGGTCATGCAGGAATGCATCCAGATGGGTTTTGAATGTCTCCAAACAAGGAGACTACACAACCTCTCTGGGCAGCTTGTTCCAATGTTCTGTGACCCTTACTGTGAAATGACTCTCCTGTGATTCTCCCTCTTCCTCTAGAGAGGAGGAGCTGGTGCCACATTGAAAGGATCACAGGATGAAGTGCTGTGCTACAAGCAGTGAGCTACCAGAGAGAAAGAACACCAGGCAGACAGCCATTAGCAGGGAGCCATTAAGGAGAGCAGTTCATGCCCTGTAGTGAAAAATAAATCAAGAGCTAATTAAAGTATCCAGAAGGAAAGCATGGCATAAAATTAGGAAGCCTAATAGAAATCAGAGGGTGTTACATGATGCTTTAATGGTGCATTATTATTTTTTACACATTGCAGTGATCTTTCAGTGCTTGAGTTTTATGCAATCCAGGCAAGTTTCTCTTTCTGTGCAGTAAAGACAACACATTACAAACCAAATTCTCTGTCAGTTGGTGCTACATTAAGGAAAGATTTTATTTTGTGAAATTTACCCTCTTTTGTGCATTCTTTTTTTTTTTTTTATGTGATTCTCTGATCATTTTACGTTTTCCCCAATACAGGTTTATCTAGTCCAAGTGGTGCAGACCTGCAACATGGTCACTTTTGTGGAAAAATCATTCGACCAGTTCTCAAAACTTCACAGCCATCTCCAGAAGCAGTTTCCATCACATGCCCTCCCAGAGTAAGGCATCATTTTAGCAATTGTTATTCTGCAGATAAATGGTTCTCTCTGTGCCCATATAAAAATCTGTGAAAGTGTGCAGCAGACGTATTTTTAGAAACACAGAGGCGATGCAACATATTCTATCCAGCCTTCTATTCAGTCCCAGTGAAACTGAATCATAGAGCATTGTGACAATCTAACTTTTATGTATTTTATCGTTCTTTTTTTAATGGGAGAAGGGGGGGAACAGTTTGGACCTGACACACATATTCCTAAAATCAAAGAGTGACTGAATTAAAGGCCAGATAGGGCCTTTCATGGCTTTTCTTCTCTGCATGATGCTGATCAAAACTCTTAGCAAAATCCCTATATTAAAGCAATGTGGGAATGTTCACACTGGATCAGAACAGAAACAAGCTGGTACTTTGAGGCATGATTGCCCTTTTTACGAAAAGATAGATATACTTCCCAGCTGAGAAGTATGAAATAATCTTAAGTACTGTCCTGTCCCTGTCCTTATGTGCTATCCATTACTTTGTGCCTCATGCCATTTGGTTTAATATCTCTTGAAAAATATGCTGCCATTAGTTGTAATAATTCTGAATATTTACTTAAATCAAGCTGAGCTTCATGTGATACACCTGGAAAATAGAAAGGTCTTTGATGTTTGACCTGAAGAAAATAGAATCATGGAATGGTTTGGGTTGAAAGAGACCTTAAAGATCATCCATGGCACCTGCCACTAGACTCCCAATAGTCACAGCTAACATGGTTTTGACTTAAAAAATAAAGTCCCTGGATTTCAGATCAAAATTTGGTGTTTCCCTCAAACATTCAATTAGGCAGCTTTGGATCAGTTAATTCTAGAAAGTTGTACATCAGAGGATTTTACTTCCTTCTAGTTTACCTCACTATGACTGATATGAACTTGTTCACAGCAGTTGGTGAGGACTGGAATTTCTCAAAATACTGAAAGTGCTTGAATTGTGATTTTGATTTGGAGATATTTGCATGCTATTAGGTTGTAAAATTAAATATTTTACAGTACGTATTTATGATTTTTATTTTCTTAAGGTAAGCATAGCCCTTAAAGGAAAATTTATTTCTCATTAGAAATATATACACCTCTGTAACTTTTCATGAATTTCAAAAATACTACTAGCTATTTTTTAGGTAAATTGAACTTAAATAAAATCCCTCCCAGCATTCTGTCTGCAAAAGAGAGTTCTAGAACTCATGAAGGGTCAGTCAATGTGCACTGAGGCTATGACTAAGTCCTATCAGTGACCTGTCACTGCAAGATCTTCCCCTAAGACTGCATCAAAGTGATTAATTTTATGATGATTCTTTGTGTGTTTGTTCTTTAATGCTGATGAAAAGCTGGAGGTGTTTCATGTGCTCCACTCATAAGAATTTAATTATTTATTTATAGGAAATTTTTAATGAAACTGCCATACCTTAACTAATACTCCCATTAGTGTGTCTGCATGTTACGAAACTCAAACTCTGGACAATGGCAGCTGCTTCAAAGGAAAGAAAAAGCCTCGTCCCACCACAATGTAACCACTAAATCAGTCTGAAGATGCATGATTTAAAAGTAAAATGTCTCTTATTTAGAAAAACTGGAACTGTTAACAGAAATATATTTATTAGTGTATTGTATTTATTCCTGAAATTGTATATAGTTATGTTTCATTAGGAGTAAATAATGCAGTATGAATGTACTTCATACAAATGCTAAATACCAGCTGTATCACACGAAACTAACGGCAAAAGTACAGAGTTCTCAGCATCTAACCTTGCTATTGACATTTAAACATTCAGCCCATACTTAGAGGTCAAAGTGCAGCTGCCCCAAGCAAGCCCTTGCACTCCTGCACCTTCCCTCTTATTTGGTTTCAAACACAGTATTAATTGTGGCTAATTGCTGGCTTTTAAAAGGTCAAGAATCTTTTCACCCAGCAAAGTGTTTAGATGTAATTTATACACAAAACATTTCTCCAAGCTAGTAAGTAGGAAAGGGAATCTGCCATGCAGGATGTCTCTGCATGGCACTGGCGTGTATTTTTCTGATCTTTTTAGGTAGGTGCAGATTTGAAAATCAGCTTCCAAAGTTCACAACTGCAAAGTCAGTTTCAGCCACAGGCACAATTCGGCAAAAACAAAGAAGGCATTTTCAAGAAGTGTTTGATACCACCATGATGTTCCTATTGTTTTTCACCACTGAAGAGTTATTGGTGCATCAGTTACCAGTTTCTCTGTCCTCTGTTTTTCCACTGTGCTCAGGATACATCTTCTACATGACATTTTACAGTGAGATATAGAATATATATATAGAATCATAGAATGGATTGGTTTGGAAGGGACCTTAAAGATCATCTAGTTCCAACCCCCCTACCATAGGCAGGGGCACTTCCCACTAGACCAGGCTGCTCAGTGCCTTGTCCAGCCTGGCCTTGAACACCTCCAAGGTGTTTATATATAAACATGGTCTAATTAAAATTAATATAACATGGTCTAATTAAAACTAAGTTGCTTCCAAGCATATCCTCCCAACCACCACTTGAAAGAAGTCCTTTATGGCCACAGAGGAACTTTCACAGGCTGCCTACACATGCCAAGTGACCTAGGCTCTATTTTTATCTGTGCTGCTCATATATGTCATGATCCCAGGTCATATCACTTCCCTCTGCCCATTTCTTGTAAGACTCACTGTGATTTTGTGAGGGAATAATTGCCTTTTCCCATTCATTTGTACATTGCCTGAGTCCTGATCTTTCAGTGCTGTAGGCAAAAATAAGGCCATATATAAATACAATATGCTGCCATCATCCTGCTCCCTTGCTGGTTTTAAAGTTATAGCAGTGCTGAGTTCTTCCTCATTATGCAAGATGGGTAAAATTTGTCCTCTCCTAAAAGGATCCACAACCTCTCTTACAGCTCAGGTCTATTGAGTCTGTTAGAGGAGATGGAGAAATGGCTCCAGACAGAGCCACGAGGATGAATTGTGTCTTCTTAGTAAGTTGGAAGAAATTCTTCACTGTGGGGAAAAACAGGCTGCAAAAGGGTTGGTGTGGGGCAGAGGTAGGATATGGGGGAAAAGAAAGGTATGTGGAACCTGCCTAGAGAAAAAAAATATAGAATCATAGAAAGAAACAATCATAGAATAATTTGGGCTGGAAGGGACCTTAAACATCATCTAGTTCCAACTCCCCTGCCATAGGCAGGGAGACCTCCCACTATATCAGGCTGCTCAGTGCCTTGTCCAGCCTGGCCTTGAACACCTCCAGAGAGGGGGCATCCACAACTTCTCTGGGCAGCCTGTTCCAGTGCTTCATCACCCTCACTGTAAAGAATTTCTTTCTTATGTCAAGCCTGAATCTACCTCCTTCCAATTTACATCCACTATTCCTAGTCTTCCCATCAGATATCTACCTACCTACCATCAGGTCCTACCCCTGCCTTTCTGTAGGACCCCGTCAGGTATTGATAAGTTACTATGAGGTCCCACCTGAGCCTTCTCTTCTCCAGGCTTAACAACCCCTACTCCTTCAGCCTGTCTTCATAAGGCAGTTGCTCCAGCCCTTTGACCATCTTTGTGGCCCTCCTCTGGACCCGCTCTAATAGCTCAATGTCCTTCTTATGTTGAGGACTCCAGAACTGGAAACAATAATCTTAAGTAATTTTTTTTTTTACTAGGTGAGGTTGTTATTTGTCATTTTTACAGCAGGGTGGCTTGCAGAGCTGGCCAGTGTTCCTCTCTGGGGACTAGAATTTGTTGCTATTTGGCTGGCCTTGGAAAAACTGATAATATCACTGAACTGTGGAATTGGATAAAACCTGTTCAAAGTAGGATTTTGCCTTTCAAAAGGTGGGCCAAGTGGCTGATTTCAGTGTAATGCAGTGCTAGATGGTTCCTTACTCATTTATCTCAAACCTTCAGATATCTCTGGAGATCTGATGGATAAGTAAGGTTGCACCAGAAAAGAAGAGGTTGTAAACAAGACACAGTTAATTTCCACAGTAGCTCAATTATATGAAATACAACCAGATCAAAACTTCTGCTTTTCCATATCACATGGATTAGAGGACATAAAGCATGAAATTAGCAACCATAACAGAAAATCCATTACATACAATTTAGGACAGATAACTTTTCTAATTCTCCTTTAGCCTGAGAGAGAAATAGTCTTTGTCAGGGCAAGGTTAATACAAATTGATTATGTGCATTGTTAAAAGTCTAACCTTTTGACTGATCTAATGTGAATTGTTTCTAAAACACAAAGATAATTCAAGTAGAAAAAAAACCAAGGTTTTGACACTTTCAATCACCAAAGGATTTGGAAATTGATATGAGGCCATTCTATGCATATATATTTTATATATGAAATTAAATTCTTCTTAACAAAAATTCATCAGGAACATTACTGTTATTACTTTCATGGCTTTTGTTGGGATTTATTTTGTTTTTCTGATGATCATTTGGTCTCATATATTACTTTAATTATACATTACATAAGCAGTGAGGGACCTAATCCAAAAAATTTACCTGCACTCTAAAGAGATGAAATAAAAAAGCAAGCAATGATATATTCATAAAATGTTACACTGTTGCTATAAGGCTTTGGTGTCCAATACAGATTTTATGTAGTATGAGCCCTGGGCCAAAATCAGAGATTTCTTGTGCTGTGCACTATGCAAAAAATTAGGAGGTCGGTGTTTTCCTACCATAGCAAAGATCTATGCAAGTAGGTGCCTCTTAGAGTTTTTTTCAATTATTTATATTTAATTATTTATTTAGGCAGGGAAAAAAAGGGTGCAGTAGTAATCAGAATATAAGCAAATAATTACAAGAAACACTCAGAAGGTGAGCAGTCCTTTGGACACTGTACCCATCCCTTCCTCTAACCATGAAACCTCTTAGAAGGTGTTAACTTCTGTTAAGTGGGGATGGGAATATTTTCAGCAAATACAGTATAAGTGTTACTCTTATCTACATTCTTCTTTTGCAGGTTTCCCCATTCATGGCATTTACCTTTTCCAGATCTTGAACATAAAAGAGTGAAGGATTTAAATCTCTATCTGAAGCAGCTATTAAGTGGATCCAGGAAACTGGCTAATGTGAGTTCTTCCAGCATTTACTTTAATTGTATATGACATTTAGTAGCATTGCACCATAAGATCAGAGAAGCTTCCCTCATTTAGAAAAAAAAATTACATAAATGACATGTCTTCTAATGTGTCTGTTTTGAGATGGAACTATTGTAGCATTCATCAAAACTTGACAAAGACAAGAATGACTGAAAAATAGCTTATTAGACCAGGCATTTTCCTAAAACTCTTTCTCTGCTGACATCCAAAAGTAGTGATTCACTGAAATTTTGACAGCAAGGAGCAGGTTCTGAGGAATGAAATATCTAAAAAAGGAGTAGGTTTTGAAATATTGAAAAGCCTGATTTCAACAGTATTTAAATTTAAAGTTCCATTATTTGAGCTCAAAAATACTCTTAATTTCAAAATTTAGTTAAGATGTAGAAGAAGTTGTTTTGCAAACACAAGTCCAAAACCAGAATGTTTCAGTATAGGCAGAATAATGTGTCATGTCCATTAAAGTTGCTGTTTTCTCCTTTTTCATTCATTATTATTTTTGATGTTTTGATGTTAGATTTGATGTTCTACTCCCTTTTCAATATAGAAAGTTGAAATGGTAAGAAACACTGTCTCTCCACTGTCTGGCCTAGGACAAAGCCTCATGCACCTCAACATCATGAAAGCCAGGGCCAAGTGCAAGTGGGTCTCTTTAGCATGGAGTAGAGGATACTGAGGGGTAACCTCACTGCTGTTTATAAATATGTAAAGGGTGAGTGTCAGAAGGATAGAGCCAGGCTCTATCTTCTCCAAGGATAGGACTCGGGATAATGGGTGCAACCTGGAACACACGAGGTTCCACAGGAATCTGAGAAAGAACTTTTCTCACAGTAAGGGTGACAGAACCCTGGAATGGGCTGCCCAGAGAGGCATGTCTTCTCTGGAGACATTCAAAACCCATCTGGATGCCTTCCCGTGTGACCTGACCTGGGTGTTCCTACTTTGGCAGGGGGGTTGTATTAGATGATTTCTTGAGGACCCTTCCAATCCCTGATATTCTTGATTCTTTGAAAGTTGTCAAATCATGACACTGCTTCTGAAGTTGAATGGGCAATCACAGACAGTGATACTGGGGTCTGAGAAAAAGGGGCATCCTCCAGCAGCCAGGCTGTCAGGAAAACCCAGTTGTGAAGATTTGTTCCTAGGCTTACACAGAAGTAGATTCAAGGGAGCCAAGGCATGAGATCATGCACTGACCCTATTGTCTCACTGTTGGTAGGTTCTCTAGCAGAGCTTGGACTTCTGCCAGGTGATGTCCTGTAGCCTCAGGGCCATAGCACAAACTGGAGCTGGTTGGGTTTGATGGTGTAGGCAGTCTAGCATGCCGAAAGAAGGTGTGATGGGATGGGTTTTTCTCCAAAATTTTGAACATCTTGCAGGAGGAGAAAAATGTTTTGCTGCCTGACTAAATAAATTTCCCAGCTGTGACTGTGTAATGGAGATTAAAGAGGAAATTATCCGTATGTAAAACAAACAGCAGTTCTTCTATTAATATGGATGCAAAGTTTCTGAGGTGAAACTGAAAAGATTTCCAAAGAGGATAGGTCATGCTCGTCTCACAGAGTTACACTTAATTTGGGATGGACAGCTGACTTGGGTGCTTGGCAGTCTTGACTGACCTTGCCACATAAACTGCATGAGTTGGGTTTAATTGTGCAATTTCTGTCACTCAGGTTAGGGTTGTGAGCTTATTTTACATTAGCAGCTTTTGCTTGCAGCTGAGGAAAGACTGATACAAACCAGTGACCTAGAAACAAAGAGCTCTGTACCTTCTCCTCTGGGCTGCTGTAAGGTACACAAATTTTCAATTTGGACCAGGCACTGCTGTGTTGAAGCCTAACATTATTACAGTTGAAAAATTAGACTGCTTAAAGCCGTGAGATTATGATAAAAACATTTCCATTTCCTGGTCATGCACAGAAGCTCTTATCTCCCTGCTGCTCCATAGGCTGGTAACCAGACATAGGATGCTGCCATGCAATGGGCTTCCTAGTGCTTTTCCTCCTCCCTTTATGGTCCTGGATAAGTTCTTCCAGCACATTACTGGAAGAACAGGGTTTTCAGAAGGAACTGTGGACAAATCTGGTTGGGGTCATACATTGGTGTGGCTCTGAACCAGCCCAGTGGGGCTATTCAGACATGCTGGACTATGCTGTTGCTGAAAAGTCTTCCAGTCTGGTACAGCACATAGAGCTGAACCATGAGGAGAAGGAAACACTTTTGTGCCTCTCAGGGCTGCTCAGCTGCTGGTGTGCTAGACTCAGAGGGCACAATTATAAATGGAGTAACGAGCAGGTTGTTACCATCTGCAAATTGCTGTTACCTTGCTTACCACCATGCAGCTAACCTGCAATTCTAGATGGTAACCTTAAAGTTATTGATACTCTGCAAACACTGAGTCATTATTTTTACTTCAATGTGCTTCTCCTGCTGGGAGATGTGAGAAATTTAGAAAATACTGATGTGTTCTGACCCACTTGGAACAAGGAGACCAATCAGTGAGTAATTTTCTTTGTATGCCTGACTGAAGGCTTCATTTCTACTTTTCCCTTTGGTATAACTCTTTTTAAAATGTGTCATGGTGTCTTCCTGGTTTTACTCTGAGCAGAAAGCCAAACTAGGAGACTTTCTTGAAAAAATAAATACAATTATTTTGCCTCTCTTCATGCCTTGAACAGTCAAACTTGTCCTTTTCCTCAAGCTGTTAGGGAGCCTGACTGAAACTATTTGGTGAGTTGTCTGTTCTCTAGCATTACCATACTGCCATTCCTATGAAATAGTAAAACTGTAGGAATAAATAATAAATTCAGAAATTTCTGAAGAAATCTTCTTAGTACAGATGCCTGTAGAACAGGGTTCCCTTTACTTTCTTCACACAGTAATTTCTTTCTGCTGAATTATATCTATCCAGTATCATAGCTATACCATATGCTGGAGTATTATCTGAGATAGAGAAAGGACTTTTATTTAATTAGAAAATACCCTTGCTATGGCTGTAAACAAATTACCCTGATTGACTAGACCCTGTTTTTGCAAAGTTTACTCCAGTCCACACATGCCTGATTCTACCAATTTAGTAATTAAAAATTCTAGAAACGAAGAAATAATTGGATTATATCCAAATTTCTTCCTCGCTCATGCCTTAAGTGCAGATTTTCTAGTTCAGTTTATGCTCTGTTTGTGAAAATTGTGTTATAATTAACAGTGGGTCAGAATGTCACTGACCTTTTCTGCTAACTGGTTTGAATGCAGGAGGTGAGGTGGAAAGCAGATGCTTTCTCATTTCCACTGCATCTCCAACAGGAATAAATATTTTTTTAAACCCTTGTTTAAATAATAGAAATTTCAAGCCACCTTACTCTGTCTCTGAATTTTAATATCAGATCGAATAAATGCAGAAGCATCAGCTGATGGAGATATTTTCTGTAAGGCCAGTTCAAACGCTTAAACATGCTCATATCAATGCCTATTTGAAGCAGGTTTTTAAAGTCAGGTATTTACTTTAAGCATTCATTTACTTCCTCTAGGACATTAATTGAAGAGATGCCTAGAATGGAAGTACATTTCTAGGTTAAAACTTGGTTGCAATTAACTACATCACCAGACTACATACATGAACATGCCCATTACATCAATCACTAAAATGCTAAGTTGATGCATTGTCATTGCCTTTGAGGAAAGGACCAAAACCAAGTTTCACTACATTTTTTTTAAGCTTCATTCTAATACTCCCAAACTAGTGGCAATATTTGTGATCACACTGAAAGAATATTTACTTTCGACTCATTATCATCATTGCTGACTGGCTATTCATCTGCATGTGTTGAAATCCCTGGGTCTTCTGGATAAGCAAGGCAAGACACTAAAAAAAGGTTTAGATGCTGTAGTTTTGCTTCATTGAGTGGCAAACCAACCAGGTGGTGCAACCAACCAGAGGTGAAGCATCAAGAAAACATAAAAAGAAACTGGGTAACAAGGAGGAGTATAAAAATATACATTATCAAAGTATAAATGAAATCTATGACAAAAGACAGCTGCTGCTGACCACTTTTTTCTGTATTTCACTTTTAACTCCAACTAGATGATGGGTTGAATAGAGATCACAGCTCAAATCTCATAACATATTATATAATTTAGGGCTGCCCTAGTGGTGTGTCATGTTACTGCTGTATTGCAGGAGGGTTGTACATTCCCTGGGGACAAAAGCAAGGTAAAGCTCTATAAATTTAGTCTGTTTTGGCTCTGGTGTCAAACAGCACTATTCACAAAGCTGAATGTCATCATGCTTATCTTGAAAAGACAGCTTGCACCTGGCTTGAGGTTTACAAGTGAAAAATCTGAAGTTGAATCTAAAGCAAAATTTTATATAGGAGCTATGTCCATTTGGTACTGTCAGGCAGCTAGTAACACTCTGTGGATAATCATCACATCTCTCATCATTTAAAAGAAGTGAATATTGTTATTGGTAGCACAGCTCGGACATTAGATGTACGTACTAATCTTGCAAAACCACATAGCCTTAGTTAAACATCTGTTATTTGTCTCTCATTTTTCACAAAGATTAGTTTTGTCTACAGATTCGCTGGGCTTGGATATTTGAGGAGGTTTGTTTCTCATGGTGGGAGGGCTTTGCCAAACATATCGTAACTGCAGGTACACAGTAGGCTGATCAGTAAAAAGAAATCAGGTATATTGGGGTTTTGTCTAAGTATCCCAGTTAAATAAGGACTTTGGGCCCAAAGATAAACCTAGTACAAGCAGGTAAGTAAACACTGATAGTGTCTGAGCTATGAACAGCTTTATGGTGACTTACAGGCTGTGATAAAGGGCTTTTAACAGGATGTAAATGAAAATTATTGCAAATTACATTCACTCATCTTCAAGCATACATAATGAGAACTAGGACCACAGCATTGTTCCAGAGTGACTAATGTTTCACATTTATAAAAGTCATTGAGTTTGATAAGGGCTCCCCATATTTCATTTGTATTTTATTCACTGGCACTACTTGCAGAGCACCAGGTGCAGAGATGAGAAAATAGATCCCACAGTGCCTGTGTGGAGGTACATAACACAGAGGTAACACAGGCACCTGAGGTATGAGGGTCCCTTAAACTCTTGTACTCCTGCTGTAAAGCCTCCAGCAGGGCCAAAATGGGGAGGGTTCAAAGTCCTCACTTTTCTGCTGTAGCTTCCTGAAGTTATAATAGCTGCAGCAAGGTCAGCTTTATTCTAATTTCTTTCTTTCCTGCTGATTCTCCATCCTGTTAAAGTATAACAGGTGCATGGGTGTTCTCTGACCCCAAATATAGTTGAACACAGCTGCAAAGAAAGCTGAAAGCAGATGAGAGGCTGTTTTCTTTCTAGCAAAATTAAATCTGGCTTGAAATCTGGCTGTGTTTCACTAACAGCAGACGGCTTCTCTGTTTATTCTCTGGTGGAGAGTATTAGATAAATTCTAGCATGTTATAGCAGAGCAGGGCTGTGCCAGCTCTCCCAGTACCACAGAAATTGCCTGTCTTAGTGAAGGTGGAATTTGTCTCTTCTAAGTTTAATGGCAGAGAAAAGGTCATGCATGAGTTCTATCCCAACCAACGTCAATGCACCCACACATACTTGGCTGCTCCCTCTGGGCTAATGTTACTGGGTGACCTAGAAAATTCTCAGCATTACCTATAGACTACCTCAGTCTACCTATAGACTGTTTTCTTGTTATGTAAGAACGGTTAAATAAACAAGAGGAGGCTTTTCCTAAAACTCCCTCAATGGGAAGTATTTTAGGGAGTTTCCATTTACTGATTTAAAGGTAATAATTCTGGGTGTGGGGAAAAAAAGAGCAAGTTAGTGCTTGTGGACATGTGCAGTGCAAGATTGTCAGAAGTTCTGTAAGATTCTCACCTACAGTCACATTTTTTTGACAACCATTGCTTAGAAGTGGACTCTGTCCACCTATATGCAGTGTGGTTTTGAGCATGCATAAGTTCAAAGTTCTATTTGCCAACACAAGCCTTGCTGTTCCCCCCTGCTTCTATACCCGTTGAGTACAACAGACACACAGAGAAGGAAAGTTTTGAAATCAGTGCTGTGGCATCAGCAGTGTACATGCCTGTCATGCTCATGACTGATGTAAGATCTGCATGAATTCCACTTCTATTTTTTTTTTTCAGAGAGCTGTTTCCTTTAGAAAGGAGAATTTGGAGCTATCACCTGAAAAAATCTTCTCACCTCCTGTTTACAGACCTCACTGCTCATATATTTCCATTTATTGCTGAAAGAGAAAGCAGAGAGGAAGCAGAACACCAGGCTGCTCAGTGTAGAATTTTTTATTTCTCTTTCAAGTCAGTTAATGTATCCTTCCTTCCACCTTCTGCCCAGCTCTCTCAAAATCTTTGAACTCAAAGGGCTACTTAAGTTTCTCTGCTTATTTTCATGCTGTCAAATAAAGACCGAGCTGCCAAAAATATACTGTTTCAACCCCTGAGATTTCCTACAACTGGGACAAGAACTGAAAGAGCAAATGGAGTTCCCTCAGGAATCCCTCAGCTGTTTAAAGCTTCTGGAATTTGAAGCAGGTGCATGGCCTCTCCTTTGTAAACTAACTTCATGAGATGAGAGTATAATTAGTCACACTCAGAACAGGCAGGTATATTGTCCACTGCCAATAGCTTAAAGATCTGTCATTCAGTTCAAGGGAAACAATTCTGCTGGTTTATCCACTCTAAGCCCTGATTTTTCTTCAAAATATCAGTGTGGGAGAAAAAACTTCAGACAGTAGAATGAAAAGTAAAAGGCAGCCACTAAAACAAATCCAGCTTGCTAAATTTTATCTCTATGCTGAACATACTTCTTGAGCCTCTTTCTGCTGTAGCCATGCATTAACTCCTCACTAGCTGCATTTGTCACTTTTCCTTTTTCTTCCTTGCACAAATCATCCCACATCTTGTCGAACTGAAACAAGACAAAAGCTACATGAAATACATCTTACTGATAAGAGACACATTATTTTCCATGGCCTGGAAAGAAGCAATGGTGACATTTTAATGCTGTAATCTGAAAAGTCTCTTGTTCTACCCATTCATTACAGTGTCAGTCCAAGTAACATCAATATGAATGTAGCAGTTCTAACCACCTTAAAGAATGGCCATTCTGAAATACAACTTTAGGAAAAAGCAAGTAAAATGCAATTACCATTCACTCTGGATCATAAGAGTCCATTTCAGGATTCATATTTGTAATGGCTTTTTCTGTACTCAGATCTGGGGATTTGTTTTATTGTTGTAATTCCCTGCAGCTGAATGTAGTTACCTGTTATATATGTTCACTAGAGCAGGACAGGGTCAGCACATAAGAATAAAAGTTATAGTGCAGTACATAGGGAGAGTTACTCTTTAAAACAGGATGGTGAAATATGATTATCCCTTTCACTCCCTGTTGGTTCCTGGATGGAGTCAGGTCCATTTGGCATTTCCCTGAGTGAGTGTCCATTAAGCTGCCATGTGAGGAAGGCAAGCACAATATCTAAGCCTCAGGGAGGCAATCATTAGGTCAGATGCTTGGGGTCAGGCTTGTGCCAAGGGCGAATTTCATGCTGACTTCACAATACCCAGTGAAGATGCTGTCCTGTGTTTGTTTCACAGATGGGCTGCTCTGTAAAAGTAGTTGCAGCTGCTAATACATATCTGGAGACACTGGAGATCAACCAAGAATGCAAATCTCTGGCCCTTGTGGCAGAGTGCTGTTTGGAAGTGTGCTGACAGAAAGGGGCCAGGTAGGCTCCACCTGCAGCATTCACGTGTCAGGGGTAAGGGACACCTCTGTCTTCCAGTGCCTGAGGAGAAATCATTTCCCTAATTTCTTGCCCATGATTAGGGAAAAAAGCCTCCCCTTTACTGTTAACCTGAATATATACATTAGAAAGCTACCAGCAGTCTTCTCAGAGGGGATTAACATAAGGAGTGAAGTACATCTGATATTCCTTAAGGTATTTTTATTTTCTTTCAGAATGAGATTGTTCTCAGCTTCTTCTTGAATCGGTCCAAAAACACCTTGTCAGAAGATTCAACATCTGTGACCATAGGTATGTGGATTCAGAATCTTATTTGTTTTCTGAGAAGGACTTATTTAATGACATTAAAAACAATAATGAAAAGGTGAATTTAAAGTGCTTAGGTGATGTTTTTTTGAAGATACAAAGATACCAACAAATAATTCCTGACTTCTCTGAAAATGTTTTAATTGTGTGACCTGTAGCGTTTGTTCACTTTGGATTGTTTTCCTCAGCCTTGCTTCGTTTCTTCTTGAATAGACAATAAGCAAAGCAAAAGGTTATTTACACAAACTGTGGCAGGTTTCTTGTTTGACAAAAAACATTTTCAGAATCTGGAGGAAAGGATCTGAGTTGTGACAAAGCACAACGTTGTGCTTGGACAAGCCAAGAAAATTAGGGATGACTTCTAAAGCAATTTTCACAATGAGTAGAGCAGGTAAATAACAGAACATTATGTTAATGCCTATGCATACATTATTAATGATACTGGTATTTCACTTCTTACTAAATGAGATTCTGCATTGTTCCCCTATCCTAGCCAAATGCTTAGCCCATTTCCCTCTTCTGCCCAGAACCTAATTTAATCTAATCTCTGGCATTAGAGCATTAAGAGCCAAAGCATAAACTGTGTATGTTTATTGTCTTCCACTGCACTAGCTCTGCATTGAAACTAATCTTTTGTAGTCAGTTTTTACACAAAATAAAATTACATAAAGAAGCCTGCAGGTGCACTCTGCACCACAGCAATCCAGTTAGTTGTTACGTGCTCCAAGAGAGAGGATATTTTCCAAGATCACCAGTTATCCTCATGTCAGAAAGGAGTACAAGTATCTCTGCATATTTCATTTGCACATCCATTAAGTTAATTTAATCTCTTTGCAGACAGGGGCTTTATTATCTCTTTTTCTGGGACCATTTTTTTTAATCCATCAGAACAAAATCAATCCCATTCTGGCTTCTCAGCCTTTGGAAGATTCCCCCCGTGTAGAGTTTATTTGATTACAGCATGCCATTATCATATTAAATCCATTATGACTATTGGAAATTATTAATGGTTAATGGTTGGTCTAACTTCTACAAAGGAACAAGGAGATAATGCAAAGTTGTCTCAGTGTTAGGAACATACAAGGCTAAATCTTATTACAGAAAATCCAAACCAGAATTCAAATCTGTCTGTGAGGTCTCACCACCCTCACCGGAAAGAATTTCTTTCTAAGATTGAGCCTGAATCTCCCTTCTTCCATTTGCATCCATTATTCCTAGTCCTGCCATCACATACCCATTAAAAAGTCCTACCCCTGCTTTTCTATAGCCCCCCTTCGGGTATTGATAGGCTACTATGAGGTCCTCATCCCAAGCCTTCTCTTCTCCAGGCTGAACAGCCCCAACTCCTTCAGCCTTCCTCAGAAGGGAGGTGCTCCAGCCCTCTCATCATCTTAATGGCCCCCTTCCAACAGCTCAATGTCCTTCCTATGTTGAGGGATCCAGAACTGGACACAGTAACTCCAGGTGGGACCCCATCAGAGCCCAATAGAGGGGCAAAATCACCTCCCTTGACCTGCTGGCCACACTTCTCTTGATGCAGCCCAGGACCGGGCTGGCTTGTGGGCTGCAAGCACACACTGATAGCTCATGTTAAGTTCATCCACTGACACCCCCAAATCCTTCTCTTCAGGGCAGCACTCAAGCCACTCTCCACCCAGCCTGTATCTGTGCTTGGGGTTGCCCTAGCCCATGTGCAGGACCTTGCACTTGGCCTTGTTGAACTGTATGAGGCTGGCATTTGCAGGTCTATAGAAAGATATTGATGTTTCACTAATATTTACATGCCTAATTATTGCAGAAAATCTGGGTGTAAAAATCTTATTCAAAAGCTTGAACTGTAATAAAGCTAAGGAATTAATTACAGCCTCATAATTACTTCAGTGGTGTCTGTTGTCAATTACATCAGAATTGGAGAAGATAATAAAGAAACCAAGGTATGAATGTATTTAGAGGGTGTTTGATGAAATCTGTGTGACAAGTATCCCAATCTGATAGTTCACTATCCAGTTAGTGGAGGTGGAGGTCACAACCTGATGGAGAAGCTGGATGCAGCATGGTTACAGAAGGATTATTTTTTTCCCACTCTGCCTATTAAAGTTTGGTTACTTCAGTTCTAGGGCAAAATCTTTAACACGGGGCAAAAAATTAACCAAAAAAGACCACAGAAAAAAAACTTGACCCTTTGGCCTAAAAAATTCACTGCTGTCGCCTATCAGTAGAGTACCAGGAGCACACAAGGTCCACATCAGGAGCAATGAGTTTAGACCCTGCAAAAGCAGAGAGCAAAGAACAGCAGTGAGCCTTGGAAGTGGGTGAGGTTAGCTGTAAATTAGCTAGCCTGCAAGAGGAGGACCAGCCTTGCATGTACAAATTACCCACCTGTAGGATTTTTTTTCCATAATCTGTGCTTTGCCTCTTGTTGAAGCTGAGCTGCTGCCATGGTCTAGCTTGCTCACTCAGATCTTTGGTGCATGGCATTCTGTACCCTACTGTCATCTGTCCCGTGAGAACCAGAAGATACGATTCCAGCTTAGGCAAGAAATGGCTAAGAATGCCAAGCTGACAGGTAGTAAACAAGGAGTTGCTGGGAAGAGCTCAGTTGTTCTGGAGGCTCTTTTTTTGCTGAGAACGCCCTGAAACATCCTAGATCTGAAAGTAAAACCTGTAGTGTTGCCATTGTCAGTCTGGAGTGGGAATTAACTTCACTGGACCTGCAGGAGAGAGGCAATTTTAATGAAAAGAATACATCCTTCCCAACAGCTTTCAGTGTTTTATGAGCAATTCATTGCTTTTATAAGCCTTAATTTTTGCCTGCTTTAAAGAATAGCTCTGGTTTATTATGGGCTGGTGATTCCTGTCCCAGCCTTTATGCAAGCAAATCATCTGTCTTTTAGTTAGGATCAATATAAAATAAAATTAATGCCCAATGGAAGCAGGTGATGAATTTTGATCAAGACAGAGTATTTCTCTTTCACTGATTTAATGTACAAATGTTGTAGGTAATTACACTTACTAAAGTAAAATAAAAATTAAAATTTATGAATTTGTACTGTGCTCCTAGCAATGAAGAGATTAAAAATCACTGCTAGATTTACTTTGACATGAATACTGATTCAGTACTCCCAGTGGGGGGAATTCTGAATTATGCTAAATACTGTCAACATTTCATTATGTACTACAAGGGAGGGAGAGCAAGCAATAGGAACGATTTCACAGGGAGCCTTTTATACAGATTCTTTAAAAAAAGGAAGAACGAGCATCTAATGTCTTTATATCAATGTTGTTTATTTTTCTGCTCTTGAGTTTATGTCTCCTGAAAATATTAATAACAGGGACTATTTTGCCCAAGTTATGGAACCATGAACACTTTGCTATTGGTTTTACAGTGTACAACCCAGGGCCAATTACACAGAATCACAGAATATCAGTGATTGGAAGGGACCTCAAGAGGTCATATAGTCCTATCCCCCTGCCAGAGCAGGAATACCCAGATAGGGTCACACAGAAACTCGTCCAGATGGGTTTTGAATGACCCCATTCAAATGACCCCACACCCTCTCTGGGCGTCCTGTTCCAGTGTTCTCTCACTGTCACTGTGAAAAAGTTCTTTCTCACATTCCTGTGGAAGGTCTTGTGTTCCAGCTTGCACCCATTGCCTCTTGTCCTATCACTGGAGGTTTTAGAGAAGAACCTGGCTCCATCCTCCTGGCACTCACCCTTTACATATTCTGGCATGTTTGTTAGGGCTTCACTCATTTCAAGGGCTGCTGTCCATTTAATGCAGTAGAGAAACTGTCTCTTTGTCATTCTAAAGGAAGACCCAAATTTTCCAGAACAATTTTCAATTGGTACAACCCTCTGTGAACAATCACCATCCTCATAAACAGTTCCTCAGGAGGGTCAGCTAAGCAGTGTTTTTATCTGCTGCAGCTGCTCTTTCTCAATGTAAAGGTTTTGTCACATGTTGCATTCCTAGTTTAGATGCATTTAGGCTGTTCTTTTGGCCATAAGCCAGACTCTTGCTGCCTTGTGGTGTGAAACTAGTGAGGTAGTCACTTAATCTATTTACAGCTGACTATCTGGAGTTGAGTTCATTGGAAGCTAAAGCAGGCAGCTGGTTGACTGGAGGGATTTTTTCAATCCTGGCCTTAGAAAACTAACTAGGTTCAAATACCCACAGGTGCCAGCTGAAAAAACAGGCTGTCACCAAGAAGAAAGCCCTAAGTAAAACCTGAGGGTGCAGAATCCCAAATGATACTTAACCACCTTACAGTAATGCTATGACACTGACCAAACTAGTATTTTGTCATTGCTTTGCAGTCCACATGTGAAATGCAGTCTATTATTAACTGATAATTTCCTTATTGATTTTGTTAGTCTTCTGTGTAGCATCTTACTCGCTGTTTATATTTTGCGTATGTTGTTCAAAGTGGAACACAGATGTTATTTTAAAATGTTGCTAATGAAAACATGGTGCAAATGATAGAATATAGAGTTCTACAAACAGACTAACTAGATAAATGATCACCTCTCTTTTGAGGACAGGCTGAAGGAGTTGGGGTTGTTCAGCCTGGAGAAGAGAAGGCTCAGGGCAGACCTCATAGTCATCTGAAGGGTCTACAGAAAGGCTGGGGTAGGGTTTTTTAATAGGATATCCAATGGAAGAACTAGAATAATGGATGCAAATTGGAAGAGGGGAGATTCAGGCTTGAGATAAGAAAGAAATTCTTTCTGGTGGGGGTGGTGAGACACTGGAACAGGTTGCACAGAGTGGCTGTGGGTGCCTCCTGTCTGGAGGACTTTAAGGCCAGGCTGGTCAGGGCACTGAGCAACCTGATCTAGTAGGAGGTGTCCCTGTGCATGGGAGGGAGGTTGGAACTAGACGATCTTTAAGGTCCCACCCAACACCATTCTATGATACTACCATAAAGAACTGCATACTCAGTATTCTGAAGATCATTCCACCTTCAGTAGAAATTTGAACATTAACTGCCTTAGTTTTGTCATTCAAGAAGAAAGGACTCTCAGTTTTCTAATGTCCATGTTCTTTGATAAAGAGATTATAAGGTGGCACAGTTAGTTTTTCTGCAGTAGGGTTTGGTGGCTGCTTTCCACTGCAGAGTGCAGGGACACATAGGCTCAAGTCATGTCAAGAAAATGCTTTGAGCAGCATTCATTCTGGGGACAGCCAAAGTCCAGAGACAGCTTTTGTGTTTGCACCAGTGAGCAAAGAATCAATCCCTGGGAGGGAAATCTCACTCCAGCTGAAGCAAGTGGAGCTTTGTCCTGTATCTACAACAGACCAGCATTTGGTCTTTGCCTATAATGGAGTGCAAGTAGAGCATGACAGTTCCTAAAAATGCAGAGCCTGAGCTCAATCCCATCTGCCCAAGCTGTATAGACTGGAAGTAATTTCTGTGTGTGAATTTTATTATCATCTTAAGCTAAATTCACCTAGAGTTCAAAGGAGATACAATTTAGCTAAATATGGGAAAACCTAAAATATATCAGCTGAGTGTAGCTAATAGTAACTGCCTTTTATTATGAGATATAAGTGACAGAAGTTTCCTCTATATTTATCACATTCCCTGCACTCTGCCATTTTTGTCTTCCTCTTTTTTTTTTCCCTGTTAGCCTTCAATTTATCACATAGCAAGAGCAAATATTTTAGTAATAGCCATGACCGTAGTGTCTGTTTCAGACTTCATTTTATGCATTAATTAGAAATGGATTTTCTACCCTCCCATGTTTTTCATTATTTCATCATATTTAGAAACTCATTTACATTTTCTGAATAAAAATGCCAATTCCTTGACTGTGCATAAAGCACTCCCACTATAAAACTCAAAGTGCTGCAGCTATCGGCACTGGTAGTACTGGTAGGATAAGAAAAGCACAGTCAGCTAAATTTCAATGATGTAATTTAGCCACTGAAATATGTTGCTCTTTCTACAACAAGAAATAAATGGCAGAGAGGTTGAAACTAGATGATCTTTAAGATTCCTTCCAACCTGAACCATTCTATGATTCTAACCCACTCAGGATGACCCACGGCAGTTCAGAAAATTATTAACCACGCACCTGCAAAGTGAATTCTGCTCTTGTGTTAAAACAGAACTCACCTTGTGTTGCACTTTATTTGTGGTCTTGGATACTACCTTTCCTGTTGCAAATTAAAGGAAAAAGGGCCTATTAAATAAAAAAAAAAGGTAAAATGGCTTTGCATGTTGATGTACAGCAACATAGCGTATTTGCAGATGAAGCCTTTTTCATTTAAGAGATTATAACTAATTCATAAACGTATCAAAGCATGACTTTCTGTGTCATTTGCCAGTGGCCTGCACTCTGTAAGGCAGAATGAAAACTCTTGGATGCTGATCCAAGTTTCCCAACTCTGTACACTTTCTGAGTAAGAAAAGGAATTGGATACCCAGATTTTATGTAAATTCAAGCCAAGTTATTAAATCTGGAGAGAGCAGATTTCAACGTCTCTCTATGGTCTCTTTCAGAAGCCTTATTAAAATTCATAGAATGAAAAGTGAACTTCATAGGAAGAAGCTCTTCACCATGAGGGTGGTGAGGCACTGGAACAGAGAGGTGATGGAGGCCCCATCCCTGGAGACATTCAAGGCCACATTTGATGAGGCTCTGATCTAGTACTCACTGCAGGGGGCTTGAAACAGATGACCTCTGAAGGTCTCTTCCAACTCTATGAGAAGAACCAATTTTTGTGGGCTTTTTGTTAGCCTGGAGAAAACTCAGTATTGTGTTTTTATCCCCCTATGCCTCCCTGTCCTTATTTGCATACAGTAAGAAATTAAATAAGTTACAGTCTGGCTAAGTGATTTGTACAAAGTCCATGAAGGAGAATAACAAATGAAGAACTGCACCTCAACCTTCTATGTCCCATCTTAGCGATTTCTTCATGAGATTCCAATTTTTCAAGGGTCAGTCACAAGCCCTCCTCTAATTAAAATGATTAAAAATGTATTTTTGTAGTCTCCAAAGAGAAAAAAATGGAGATGGATGCATGTTCTAAAATTCAAATATCAGAAACTCAGAAGTGTTGATGCCCCACCTGCCTAGAAAAATTATATTATGGCAGTTATACATGCTGTGTTATTTTTAAATCATTTGAATTCTTTTCCTTAGGATAACTGGCTGTAGTATATGATACCACTGAAGTATTATCTGCTTAGTAGTTATTTGAAACTCTGCTCACTCCAGAGGTTACACATTTAGCTTCTTCAGAAAAATGCAGAAGACTTATTCATTATAACTCCCCCACTGCTGCAGAACAACAGAGTAAGGGCTGGGGGGAGGGAGTTTTGATTTCTTGCTCTTGCAACCCTGCAACAACTCTGGTGGAACATGCAGAAAAGAGAGAGCAATAGCACAACAGGGAGTGCAGAGGTGTCTACTGGGGAAAAAAGGAAGACATTTGGGAATCCTGCCTGCTATTGAGGATGAACAGTTCTGATACTCTCCAAAAAGCCTCCTCTTGCTAGTGCATAACACTCATCTGTGATGCTAGCACTTTCATTTTCCTCATCCTTTCTTGTCCCTTCCACTTCTTAAAAGACATGTTTCCTTTTAAAGAATTAATTAAAACTTAGTAGTTTTGTCTTGTGTCGTAATCATACCCTGCAATGGCTTTAAGGCTGATGTGTCAGTGGCAGGGGAGCAGAGGTCTCAAGGTCAGCTACCTCTTTAAGGGGAAAGTGGGCTGAACTGAGTTCAGCTCAAAAGATAGTTTGTTCTAAGGTTAGTAGGACCAAGTTCTTATTTTTCCAAATATAGTCAATATATAATATTGGTAGTAATAAAACATTGATCTAATTAAATAAGACCCTACTTGTGCAAGTAAAACTAGGGTGGTTCACATAGGCAGTATCTGGATGGTTTTTGATGACAACCACATGGGAAGAGCCTCAGGTCTCAGATCAGAAATAGGAAGGTTAGATAGGTATCCAGGAGTGGCTGTTGTGTTCTCCATTACTTTGTGTGCTTTGCTAAAAGCTGCCTATATCTTCTTATCTGTCTCTGTGGGACAGGTATGCCACCCACATCAGTTTATCTAATTTCAAGAACACCCTTCTTTGGTAGCAAAAGGAACTGGCGCAGGAAGGAAAAGGTCAAAACTATTCATTTCTTCCCCATTATGAGACTGATCCTTCTTGCTTAGAAATAGAATTTTTTTTTCTAGGAACTGAATCAAACTCCATAAATGCATATTTGTAGAAAAACCTATGAGACCAGTGGGTTCAATGAAAAACAGCCTGAAATAGGAAAAACTTTTGTTTTGGGAGTGATCAGGAAGCTTGAACTTGCTGGTTTTTTGTTTTGGTTCAGTTTTTCCTTCTGGGAACTGAAAAAAAAAAAAACAACAAAGGAAAATATCCAGTGTTTTTTACCAGAAGAATTGCAACAAAACTGGCCAAAAATCTACCCCAATTATTTTTTTTCCAGGCATAGACTTTCCACTGAAATTCAGATTGATGGCAATTAGGAAACAAAAACTCCCACTGTCAGTTTATAAACAGGAAAGAAAATGAGCACTGCATGCCAGACCACTTCCATCACACTCCTTATCTGTGTTTTCTGATTTCATCCCCAGTTTAACCACACAATATGTTCTTTTTGTATATATTATACAGATGAGCTGTTAAGTAAAAAAATCAAAACTATCTGACTTTTTTTAGGTCCTCAGTCTACTGATCATAAGCCTGGAGTACAATTAGTCATATCTCATGAGAGCAGCCGTCTGACAATAATGTTGAAACACATGAGGAACATTGTGAGTATTTTTAATCATTGCCTATAGCTTGAAAGTCCTTGCAGAGTGCTGTAAAAAGATTAATCCTCAAACACACTTTCTGGAATCACTAATTTTAACTTGAAATAGTGATGATGCTTTTCTGTAATCATTAACACTTGCTTTCTTCCTTTGAGCTTGTTCAATATGGTTACAGGTATGAGATGGATACAGGAACTGCATTTCCTTAATGGCTGGTAACAGCCTTTTCCAGGCCATCTAGAAAATCAATTTTTATGACTGTTTTAGGCCTTCTGGCCAATGCATTTTGATACCAGTCAGATATGAGACATCACGCAGCGGCATGGCTTTTTGTTGGGTGTCAGCCTGGTGTTATTTATTGGTTATTCATACTTTTCACAGAACCACAGAATATCAGGGATTGGAAGGGAATTCAAGAGATCATCTAGTTTCATCCTTCTGCCAGAGCAGGGACACCCAGATCAGGTCATACATGAATGTATCCAGGAGGGTTTGAATGTCTCCGGAGAAGGAGACCCCACATCCTCTCTGGGCATCCTGTTCCAGTGTTCACTCACCCTCACTGTGAAAAACTTTTTTCTTATATCTCTGTGGAACCTCTGTGTTCCACCTTGCACCTATTGCCCCTTGTCTTATCATTGGAGGTCACTGAGAAGAGCCTGGCTCCATACTCCTGACACTCACCTTTTACATATTTATAAACATGAATGAGGTCATCCCTCGGTATCTCTTCTCCAAGCTAAAGTGACCCAACTCCCTCAGCCTTTCAAGTCCAACATGACTGGCAAGAGCTCAGCAGAGAGAGTAACACTGCATTTTCAGAAGCCATGTTCTTTGGTGGAGTGCTGTTCAGCTTTGTGACATGCTCTCTGTCACGAGGCTGAGTGGTAGAGGCAGTGCAATCCTGGAGTTGGGTGATGTGAGGGTGCAAGTTGGGAGCTCTCAGGATCTCAAGATATTGAGCTGGTGCCTTGTGGGGTCTCTGGGCTGAAGCTGCCTGTCTACTGTTTCATAATGAGTTTGGCCACCTCGATGTCCTCTTGGATTCCCTATCCATTGCTCAAGTCTCATGTAATGACTGTGGCAAAGAGATCTCTCCTTCTCTTTGCTTAGCTAGGAGATTAAAGCATTTGTTAATTGTTACAGATTCTCATCATGTACATTGATGCTGACTCCATCCCAAATTGAAATACAATTGCTTTCCCTAAATGGGGCCACTCTGAGGAGTGTATGTGAGCACCGGGCAATAAGAAAATGAGAGTAGGTATTTAATTAGTTGTATGAGACACACAAGGTTTTTGTAGCTCCAACTGTTCTCTCTTGGCCACTCTGTCTTCTGATTTGCAATTCAGGCATGTTCTTTTGGGTTTGTAATCTCCAATAAGTCTCTGTCCCAAGAGACTTGTCTTTTGTTTCCTATGTGCCACCTTGATAGATGAGATCAGCCTCTGATGGCAGGTCCAACTTGACCTTCAGGATGTTGTATAAGAATTTCTGTGTTTTTTTGAAAGTGCTTCTTAAAGCAAAGTGACTTTGATAAACTCCTGGTAAAGTTCTTATGGGTGGGAGGGGTATATTTCAAGTGATTGTCATGTTGATGCTGTTACTGTGAGTTTAGGCAGCTGATGTGAAGATGCACACAAATGGAATTACAGATATCAGAAACCCACTTTGTTCCCATCATTGAAAGAGTATAAGCTCCTAACTGTGTTTTTTAACACAGAGAGTTTCAGCTGTTTAATTAAAGCAAAATAAATTAGATAGCTGGATGTAGATAGCTGAATATAGCTGTATATAGCAAACATAAAATACAGGGTTCAGTTCACTTCTTTATAGAAATGAATGATACAAATTGAAGTAACTGTCTGGCTTGTGAATGTAGGTAACTTAAACCAAATCCATTTTTGTGGATTTACAGAAAAGTGGTACGAGTCAAATTCAATAAGACTAGCAATGATTCATGACTTGAAAATAAGGTCATATTTTAGCAGCCTAACTCAGGCAATCATGTTTTTAAATCCTGGGCTTCCAATTCCTTCCTTCCATCTGGCCATCCATCATCATCTGGTCTGAAATATGAAATAGTATTGCTTTGGGGTACTGTGATGCTGGACTGCCATCAGACTAATAACCTATAACAGTAGTTCTTTATCCCATTAGTAATCTTCTCAACTTTCTAGTCATATAGATCAATCTCACTGACATGCTCTCTTTTCCTTCCTTTACTTTTTTTTCTTTTTTGAGTGAGCTGAGCAGGGATTTTAAAAGTATGCCAAGATCATATCTTATTCAAGGCATGGTAAAGCTATTTGAGGTATATTCAGTCTTTTGCAGAGTCTCACTAATTATATTTTAGTGGTTCATCTGTGCAGAGATTGCTTTGCTATCTTCTTTTATTTCATAATTTATAGTAAATAATTTTTGTACTGCTCTTCCCCATTTAATTTATTCTTTATAGAGATTTTATGATGTGTTCAGATGTGAAAATAATTGGAGTAGGTTAAATGAATCCCAAATGTAGATTCACAGATCTGACAGGAATTGTGATAGAGACTTTTGATCCACGTCAATAAATTTTATTTACTATTTCAGTGAATTTACTTGTAGGGGTTATAATAGGAGATCTTGATCCTGCTGTGCAAATCCTATATTAAGATACAAGACACAAGCCAATCCATAAGGTGCTGCTGTTGTTTATAGCTATTGTCAAGTGTCTCATAGATTCTTTAACAGAAGAAGTCAAAGGAGTGCAGGACATTTTCACAGACCTAAACCCCAGAAAAATGGCAGCAGACAGGAACAGGAACACAAAGGAAGTAGTAGTAAAAACGCCTGACTACCTTAAAAATGTATATTCCATGATCTGGATACAAGCTGTGGGGGTAGATTTGTGAAAATTAAATGACACTTAGGTTCTGAACTTGTAGTGCTCAAGTCTCTATTAACCAACAGAGACCATGAGGGATATGATACCACTACAGATGTTGCAGTGTACAGGCTATGTGCTGCCTTAGTACCACACTGCCAGGAACAGCCAGGCAACCTAGTGCTGCACTGCTAGGATTGCTTCTCTATTCAAAATGACACCAGGAGCAGGAGTAGCTACTTCTGAAGTTCAGAGAAGTTAGACTAATATATGTTTTTCCTCCTTCGCAAACAGCCAGAAGAGAACAGTGATTCAGCATTGGCTCAGAAAGAAGTCTACTTTACCTACTGACTTCATGGCCATGACTGCAGGCATGCCCTGTTTTTCTAGATAAGCAGCTCGACTTTCAATCCTCACTGCTAAACATTTTTCTCCATTATTTCTTGTGGACAGAATAACTCCTCAGTGGTACTGGGGAGGAGAAACAAAGCCAACTTATACTGAACCTCATGCCAATAAATGTAAAATGTTACTAGAATTCAGGAAAGCATGAGTGGGTGATGAATTCAGAATGAATTTTACAGGGGGAAAATTTGCTGGAAGAAAAATAAACTCCTACAGTACTTTCCGAAACTACTTCCAGCTTTCCTTTTATAAAACTCTGAAGCTGTCATGTACTACTCTTGGTGATTAATGATTCTGGGATAGCTGATATGTGGGTGACGAATTAGTAATCAGCTTTAGGCTTACACAGACATCCAGCCACTTTCCATTTCATGTCCTGCACCATCCGAGTACAAATTGCTTCCAAAAACGTTTGTGAGACGTGATGGCTCAAGTGCTTTGCAAAAAAGGGTAAGAGCCAAACTCTCCCCAAGCCACACAGATGAAATCTATATCTAAGCCTGCAGATGCAAGGCTGAAGTTCTCACCTCTAGTAGAGGTAGAATTAAAGGACCTAATTCCTTTAATTAGCTCCACTGACTTTGCTGGGCTTTGTCTCCTGCTTGAGGCGAGTATAAGAGTTCGGGCTTTTTGTTTGCTCTTGGTTGGTTCCCATTGTTCCTCTCAGGCATCCAGTAACTTTTATACTTTATGAACATCAGTGTATAGTTTTTAATGGAAAATATATTACCTGCCAGCAAGACAATGCCTGCCAATTAAATAAGGAACCATGATATGCTTTCAAAATATTATGTATGTGTCCTGCTTTCTTTACTGCAGCATATGGATCAACCAGTAGGGATTGGGAAGAAGTTACATAGGTAAGCCCAGCCATGTCAGTATTCCAAGGACAGAAAAGAAGTGTAAAAAAGCAGTTTGAGATTTTAAAAAATATTTACAAAGTATTGGTGACAGCATAAAATTGACAGCATGGCTTATGGAAAAAAGAAGCATATTCAGAGCAGTTCTTCCTGGACTGGCACAGATAAACACAATAAAAGTCATGTAAAGAAATCTCTAGCATTATCCCTAGCCTAACAAGAATTTGTATTTCATTTTATTTTCATGGAAAATGCTTTTATAAGAAAAAAAAATAAGGGAAATTAGATCAGATAGACTCTTACATTTTGGACTGAAAATTAACTGAATACTTGTGAACATCTACTCAGCAGTAGTTTAAATTGGGAAGAGATGAAGTCTGTTCTTGTGGCATGGTTTTATCATTGGATTCCAACATTTTTTTTATGAAAGGGGTTTGACAAATATGTTGTACAGAATGTTGTGTTATTACTTCTTGTTAAACCCTATAATCTGTCATTGTCGCAATAGTGCCTCAGCTCTAAATTCTACCTGCTTGTTTTTAAATAAATGATTCCAAATATAGCTGATATGTGTTGAATTGGGGAGGGGAGAGGGGAGGGAAGCTACAACAATGAGCTCTGTTTATTAAGATGAGTGATCTGGGGGATGGAAGTGAACATGAATTAAATTTGCCACTGGTTGCAAATGAAGAAAACATTGAAAATAATGGTGGAGACAAAGCAAGATCAAGAGAATAAAAGTAATTTCCAGAACCCTCCAACCAGCTTGGACAAATGACAAGTATTTCCTCGGGGAGGTATAGATCTATATCCCACAGTAATGTGAAGATAAAACAAGCCAATGGTGAGACATGAGGTTGCTATGAGAGATACCAATGAAAAAGGCCAGATCCTGGTGTCATGGCACAGAAAGAAAGTAGTTCATCTTTATAAGGCTTTGATAGTAAAATATTTCTCACAGGATGTTTTTTTAAAACTGGAGTACAGGTTCAAAGAACACTTCTCGGGAGAGTTGCTTGGGACTGATTGATTCTTCAGGAGTGACTTATTGTTACTGAAACTTAACTTAGTTAAGGGCAGACTAACAAGGACACAAGTAATTTGTGCAAATGTTTAAGGGAGAAAGCAGCTGCGTTCAAGAGGGATTGTTTCAGACATTGAGCAAGAGCATAAGTAGAAGTAATGAGATGTAATTAGGGAGGAGAAATTTCATGCATCATATCATGAAGTGCTTTCTTATAAAGGGAGATGGCAAGCTGTAGAATAATTTAAAGAAAAGTGGAGGAAGCTCTGTACATATTAAGAAGTTTAAAATAGTTTGAATACAGCCCATACAGGCTTTCTGAAGAGGTTTAGAAATTGAGAAGAAAACCAGCCCACAGTGAAGACACAGACAGCAGATTCACTATTTCTTTATGCATTTTTATACTCACTTACTATTTGTGCCTAGGCAAGGGCAGAAAAGAATATGAACATGACAAAGTGATAGAAGTAGGGCAACATTTGCTTGTGTTTCTTTCCTCAAAGGCTAATTTTCTTTTGGGCCCTCTAACAAGTAGAAATGGTGATTTCAAAAGAAAAGAAAAATGGGGTTCTTGTCCTAAGTTCCCCCCTGAGCTTTATTCAAGACAGAAGGAATCCTGGGATTTGTGTTTCTAAGGATCCCAAATAAATCTGTCTTATATTAGCCAGTGATGAGTGTGGGTTGGAAGGGACCAATGTTTGAAGTACAACAATAACACGGGGTTAAAAGCAATGGAACCTAACTTCTTTGCAGGTTTGGTGATCATTCTGGAATCAAAGCTTCAGAGCTCATGTTCTCATTCTATGCCCTGCAACAATGTTGCTTATTTCTTTCATCTGTGAAAAAAAAAAAAAA